>VDFB02047230.1:481185974-481263342 GCA_007258455.2 Sequoia sempervirens | reverse complement strand
GCGGAGAAGGTGTACGAGGCACTACTAAAGGGCATTCCTTTATCTTGTGGTCTGCAGGCTGACACCTATAGCATGTGTTGGGAAAATTAAAATAGGTGACCTTCTAGGTCTGGCGGAAAGCTCCAATTTGGATATCAATGGAGTCTTTTAAATCTTTGGTAAGGTCAACTTCCACACAAACCCTCTTTTGGGGGCAGGCCTGAAAGAAGCTATCTGGCTCAATGCAAATAACCCTCCCCAGTGAGGAGGCTATACTATTCAAGAAATGCACACAAGGCAAAGGTAGACCAAGAAATTCAATCCAGACTGGGACCCGCAACTTGGTGTCATCTGAGACAGCAAAGTCACAATTCCATGCTTGAAAAAATAACAAAGAGGACCAGACATACTAGGGCCCATGGCTTAAGATGGCCTGCACATGATTGACCTCCGCAAAACAAAACAAAAAGAAACCCTTGGTTAATTTTTGGACCATATCAAGGCGGACCCCATGAGGGACCCAAGCCTTGTTAACCCAATCTTTAAGCACACTTTCAAGGGGATTTCTCCCAACAAAATACCCAACAAGGGTGTACTGCTCAAGCCATTGATAGGAAGAATCAAAATCTAGTAAAGGAAAAACCACATCAGCTAGTGAATCAGAGCACTTAGCTCGTGAAAGACTTTTAGAACAAATTTTTGGGGATGTTTGTTCAGAGGAGGATCCATTGATTATCGATGTCGAACTACTAACACCAGCAAGAACTATTGGGTTACAGCTAGTTGAAGGCATATTAAAACAAGAAACCGTAGTAAATGCGGTCGTACACACAATAAAAGAGGGTTTTCCTATGTAGGATGCCTCAAGAGGACACAAAAGGGTGACCGCAGAAACACAAAACCTCTATGAAATATTTTTGGATTATTGCTAACACGGAGATATTTGTTAAAGGATATAAGGGTAACAATACGTCATCCATGACCTCATAAATAGTAATTAGTACCATTTAAGTGGAATTGAATAAGAATATATGTAAGAAAATAAGTGTTATATAGGAGTGGAAGTATTCTTGTCTTATCTTTTGAATTAAGATGTTTTTTAAGTAATATATTATTGTATCTGAATGTTTATCATATATGTAGAGTTGAATATGTTAATTAAATCTCATCAAGTTAATTACAAAATATTTTAGGAAACAGTTGAGTAGATTATTGAAGAAATTGTTTATTGTTATTTAGAAATTGGTAATGTAGAAAATATAAAGTTGGAACATTTGATGTTGTGTCTATTGTTTGAAATGGGAAAGATACCATGATTGTAAACATTCTTTGATCTTAATATAGTGATAATAAAACAATTTTAATAGTTTTTGCATAATACAAATCCTTCTTTGTATTTTCTTGATATGACCATGACATAGGTTTGTGGAATGCTCTCTATTGATCTTTTAATAGTCAAAATAATGATATAGTCATAGTCTCCTTGACCATATATTGTCTTGTTATCTATTTACAATTCCTTACTTTCTACACTCCTCTATAATTACACCTGATTTTGATGTTCTTGTAGAAAACTATTAGAAATTTTTAATGTGATAGGCATTTGACCTCTCATATAGTTAGGTCTACATGAATTATCTTTGTAATTTTTCTCTTGTCAATTACTTTTACATATTTTGTACATGAATGTTTCCTCTAAATACCTATTCTTATTTTTAACTATTTAAATAATCTATAGTAATGATGCTATCTATTTTACCTCTTTTTTATGATGAGTAATTAAGTGAATTGGATGCATGAAATTATTTAGATTTATAACATTAAAATAAATAACATATTACATTTGTTTGTGAAGTAATATATTGAGAGGTTGATTTTGTAATCTACCTTTAAATCTTTCAATGCTAATATTATGTGTTGATGTCCCACCTATCCTCTTCATTTTTCTTTAAAAAGTGAATTAAATGTTAATGGTTTTAACAATTTTCATTAGAATATATACTCATAGAATTCCTAATATTATAATTTTCATTAAGACACAATTTCCTTGATTGTCGCGTACCTTTTATTGGTACTTTCATGTTGTGAAATCCATAATGTTTAACATATTCAAATTTAGAAATGTTATTTTATTGATGAATGGTATGAGTAATAGATAGATAGTGTGATGATTAATCATTTATATCTCTATCATAGAGACTTAAAATTTGTTGTTGTTGATGTTTAATGAGGGATGGTTAATAAATATAATGCTAAAAATTACACACTTCTAATTTTGTATTATGTTTTAGATTTATTTTGGTGTTTTCCTCCCTAAGCATGTTTTGAGGTCTATTTGGCCCTTTACACTATTTTTCATGGTGTGAAGGCCTTGTCTCTTATGGTTCCTCTTGTCAAAATCAATATTTTAAATTTGTTACGTTAATGATTTTCTAGTGGTTTGATTTTTGGGAGTTCAAGTTATCAAAATGCTAGCATGAAATGTATACATCTACATGGGATGCTAATATCCCATGATATTTTTTTATTTAGGAGCCAATTTTTGATTTTTTTACTACTTAGTACATACACAAGTTAGTGCTAACCACTTTGGGTTGAATCTAAATGTCTCTTAAGCCCATCAAGTAATAAATAACTACCTGCTTTCTTCCTATTTAAAATTTCTAGCACATTTTATCATCTAATATTTTTAATATGCCATGCTTCCATATGCTTACAATTATTTTATATCAAGTTTTAACAATGTTGAATAGTATGAACTTTAATGTAAATATTATATGAGTATTCTACAACACTCCTTGAAGGTTTAAAAACTATGTTCAACAACCTTGTCTCATCAAGCTTCTTGAGTTGATATTATATTAAATATTATTCTCATTGCTCTCATTTACTTGTTTCTTTATCATAAAATATCTTTTCTATTTTAACTTTGGACCTTAAGTTCTCCACTTTCCTATTATTAATTTCACATACATAGTAGTTTGTAATCCTTCTACTTGTGCTCATAGAATTTTCAATTCTTTTACCTTCCTAGACACATGGGTTAGCCCACAATATTGTCTCACTTTTTGGCCAAAGTAGGACATTGAAATCAATATTTTTCACCAAATTTTAACTTTATGAAACCTATAACAACTAAGCCATCAATAATTTGGAGATGATATAAACCAATGATTTGTGAGGATTTGTGTTGTAGATTCTAAATTATATATTTAAAAAAATAAATAAAAAATAATATGAGCTTTTCTACGTAACTTTTAATAGCTTTTTTTTATAGTAAACAACTTTTCTAAAAAGTGGCATATATGAAGTTGAAAGATTCAGAATGAGCCCACAAGGGATCAAGTCTTGTTGAGTGCAAAGCCCCACAACGCCTTAAAAATGGATGGGGCCGGGATCGTGCCCAAAGCAGATATTGTTGGAATGGATACCCCTAATACCTTGGCTGCTAAGCTAAAGGGGACCCCCTCGGGGGAAACTCCAACAAAAATAAAAGTGGCATTTATGTTGTAATGCATATTTTTTTATTGAAATGATAAAGTTATAATTTTTAAAATATAGAATTGTAACATCATAATCTAGTGCATGGGAATTTTTCATAATTTTTTGCTACATATGTAGCATTGAAAAAATGTAACCCTTTTTCACACTTAGTTTGGGAATGAATAATTAATGAAAAAGTGTAATTAATGATGCTTATTTAGGGTGTTTTAAAGTGTTTTCTTACACTTTCACACTAATATAGTGCTTTATTAATTAATTGAGGTTAATTAGAGCTTAATTGGCCCCTTAAATTCAAATCCAAGCCTTATTTATTGCATTTTTTTAGGGTTAAATCATGACATTCATTAATAATGTGGCATAATATTTTATTTGGCAAGGTTTGAGTCTTAGGATAGTGGCCTAGGACCCATTCACCACCTTGGGAAAATGGGTCTGCACTATGTCCTAGGACCCCCTTTTGGCATATTATTTCATCTCCCCAAAAGTTGGTCCTAGAAAACTATGCTAGGACCCATTCACTTAAGGTGGTGCATGGGTCCTCCTTATTTAGGACAACCTCTTTTGAACTTATTTTTGGTGGGATTTTAATGATTTATAATCCTAGATCTGACATCATCTTGTGTTATTTGAATTTTGAGGTTAATTCTTAAGTTTAGTATAAGTACAAGGCTAATTCACATAGTTTCATCTAAGACATCCTATCAAGTTCAAGTTATCATTAGAGCACTTTCAGGAGAGCATTATAGAGCATTTTCAAGAGAATTTTAAGGATATTCGAGGGAAGATTATTAAATTTTTATTGCAGAAATTCATTTTCATATCATCATGTCAAAGGCATAGTGCATCAAGCATGTTGTTGAGCTAGTGTGTTGATATAGTATTGAAGATCCATTTCCAAGCATTAGTTCGCATCCCATTCAAGATCAAGATCTACATTCTTCTTGGTAATTTCATGTTAGATTGTAGATTTACATTCCAAGACATCATCAGGTATCATTGTTCATGTTCATGTTTCATGTTCATATTTCATTGTTTCATCACATGGTTTAATTACCTACACCAGGTTTGAGCAAGGAGAACCCCCATTCCCTACAAATCAACACTATTTTCTCCTCTTAGATGTATGATTTCATGTCTTAGGTTTAAAATTAAGTGGAGAGTAAGATTGAAGTTACAAAATTTGTCAAAGTTGAAAAGTTGTAAGGTTCTCATCTATCTTGCAAGATCATGAGAAGTTGCCTATATAATTAATTTTCAACTTTCATGAGTTGGGTCACTTGGGAGCTTGAACTGTAAAAATTGAAGAATAGAACCTAGATATTAGTTTTCAAAAACCCTAACGGGGACCCATTCACCACTTTGGGTGAGTGAGTTCTGAGTGTTCCAAAAACAACACTTTTTTAGCAAGGTACACGTTGTTTCACTCTCTTAAAATATCCCTTATTATTGTCATAACACTTAGGAGTGACTTTTGATTATTATTTACATCATATACTATACACAATTGCATGTTTCATAGGAAAAAATAGTGGTTCATCATCTTGTTGATTCATTTTTGTGAAGCATATTTTTATATGAAATATAATGGTGAACCTAACTTATTGAACATTGTAGTTTTCTAAATTTTGGGAGTCTTTCTTCTCATCCTAGGTTAGATCTTGCATTCATTTGCATTGCATTAGATCTCATTTAGGGTGTCCTACTTTGCATTCAAGCTCCATTTCATCTAGGTTTTAGAATTATAGTGTTTTGCATTCTTTTAAATCTAAAAATTACAAGAAAGAATCATTCATCTTGCATCATATAAATTTGAATTTGAAAATCAAAACAAAATTACATATCAAACTAGGAATTTTCATTCATCACTTTATCACCTTTTCAACTTGCATTTGATAATACATTTGCCAAAATCTGATATTGAAAGTTACTATTATAGACCTTACTCTAAAAATTATTGAAAAAAGCTTAAAAATTAATCAAAAATACTTCAAAAAATACAATCTAGGATACATTCGCCTAAGGTGGAAAATAGGTCCTTGATTAGGTGTTGAGTTGCATTTTTTAGAATTTGAAAATCATTGAAAAAAGATTAAAAATTAGTAAAAAATAGTTCAAAAGCCATAATATAGGACCCATTCAGCCAAGGTAGTGAATGAGTCTGTGATAAGATGCTGGACTGATTTTTTTGGAATTTGAAATCTCTATTTTATGCTTTTGTTTTCTATTCTTATATTTCTATTTTAGTTTTCTGATTTTTTGTTTCATTAAATTCATTAAATTTAGCTTAATTTGCTTCATTTATTGCATTATCAAAATTCAAAATTGCATTTACAAAATTTCATTTTTAGTTTATTGCATTGTGTAATGAGTAAATTGCATTATTTAGAATCTAAAAACTGCATTACATTCTAGGTCATTGCATTGCCTCTTTCCATTTTGTTTGTATGAGCAAAACTTGTATGTCCAACTTGTTAGTAATACTATTGTAAGATGTAGTTTGAGGCACATGTCATCCTAAAATATCTCACTTGCTATGGATCTTGGGTTTTCTAACTCTCTTTCTGATAGTGTTAATAATTAACCCTCTGTGGCTCATAGTTTGCATACTTCATTTCTCATGACTTCCACTGATGTGGATGATATTCATCTCTCGCAAGAAGACATACAAAGATTAGATGAAAACATAGAAAACTTGCAATACTTTAGCTTTACTGAAAGCATGGACATTAGTATGATTCCTACTTTACAAAATCTAAGGAAAGTGCTTAAAACAAGAAATAGAACACAAATTGTCAATAGCATTAGTCGCTTCCTAAATGAGAACTTATAAAAACAAGAGAATAATAACATTCATGCCTCGGTAAACTTTATCAAAGTTAGACCTTGTAATGGCTCAACTAAAAAGCCTCTTGATATTGCTTTCTCACAATACAACATACTTATACATGCACCTGATGGTCCTCTTTACATAGTCAATTGAATCAATAATAAGCCTACTAATGGGATATTAATTGATCCCATCTATGGAGAGAATGTGATCACTAAGGAATTCCTATTTTTTCATGAAATCTATCAAGATACATATAATAAACTGAAAGAATGGATCAAAACGCATAATTGTTTTGATTTTCCTATGATAGGCTCAATAGATATCCCTTTAAAATTTGCACCGAAAACATTAAATATTTCATTCACCATCATCCCATAATCAGAAAAATTTCATGTGAAGTAAAGCTACCCATGGCTTCTCTCCACGAATGTCATCCCCTCGATTATGCATAAATTTTTTAATTTTTCATTTGGCAATAATATTTTCTATGAATCATTGTGAGGTTTAATCCTACATCTTCCCAAGGGAAATTTTCATTAGATTTCTTTTGGTCTAAGCCTATGGAACCTATTAAACCTCATGAGGACTATTTTTTCAAATCATATAAAAAGTTCAAGGCAAAGCATATAGAAGAATTATCCCTTCAAAACATGCCTCAATCTATGGTTGAACCACCTAGCCTTGATGAGACAATGATTGAACCCAAATCCCTTTCAAACATCCAAGAACAATCTATCACAAATCCTCCTGTAATTTCTTATAAGCAACCACGAGATAACCAAAACAATCCCATTGTCCCTCATAAAGTTAAACATGTTTACAAAGCTAAAGAGAAAGTGGTTGAACAACCTCCTATTTTTTCTTTTGTTCCTCCCAAGGAAGAGAAGAAACCTATGATTGATAAATCCACTCCTACACAAACGCAAATTGATAATAGATTGAAACAAAATTGAATTGCTAGATAGTGTCTAGGTGCAGACATTGTGCTAAAGAAGATAAGAACAACATAGAAAATAAAAATTTGAACTTAATTGAAGCAATGCATGATGAACCTATACCCTCGCCACAAAATAAACAAGACCCCTCCATGGACATTATCATCTGACCTCCCATTGTGGTTAATCTAGATGATGATAGGAAAATTACAAAGAAGGATGAACAAGATCATAACAAATTGAATACATTATTCTCATCTTCTATGAGCATAAATGGAAAATATCCTAAAAAGAGTGTTGAACTTGGTGCTTCTCCTAGTTTGAAACTTATTATTTTCCCTTTGGCTAGTTGTTCACCTTCTGTTTATACAAACTAAGATTGGGATGTAGACAACCTGCTCTAGGTTGACTCGCATGTTCCTTACTAGTATTTTGCTTTGTTTTCTTTTCATATTTCTTTATGAGATTACATGTGCATAATTTGATCCCTCGAGATGTTTCATTTGATGTATCTCTCTCTCTCTATTTATGCATTCATTTATATGTGCCTACCTTCTTCTCTATGCCATAAGCTCTTTATATTTTTCAGTTGTCATGTGTTTCCCTTTTGGGGATTACACAAGGCATCAAGGCATTTAGGTCTCTTTTATGTTGACCCAAAATATTTATTTTTTCTTTTTTTGTTGTCTTGTGTTTTCCTTTTGGGGATGACACAAGGCATTGGGACATTTAGGTCTCTTCCATGTTGACCCAAAATCTTCCCTTTTATCTTTTTCATTTGTTTTGTGTTTTCCTTTTGGGGATGCCGCAAGGTGTTGATACACTTAGGTCTCTTCCATGTTGACTCAAATTATTATTTTTTTTCACTCTCTTTGTGTCATTCTTCTAGTTCTATGAGTATTTTGGGAATAATGACAATTCAGAGCTCTAAAACAACATTGTAGCAAAGACCTAACCCTGAATTCATAGATTCATTATGTATTTTTGGGGGCAACCTTTCCTTCCTATTTCATGGTGTAGCTTTATTTTGGAAACATATGACTTGGCATAGGGTTTTCCAAGGAAATCTCTCACGCCTTAGGAGAAAAAGATGGCTACTTTAAAATAGTTGCTCATAGCAATGGTGTTAGCAACCACTTTAAATTAAGGGAATACATCGATGACATGTTTCAAGATTTTTTTTATTTCATGGTGTGATTTTATTTTTTCTTGTGATGTGTCCTTTTCTTGGTGATGTCATTAGGTTTGTTGTCCTCCAAGACTGTGACATTTTTAAGCATATAATTTCCCTTAGTGGCATGATGCGAATGAGGCATCCCATAAGTGGTGATCTAATACTCTTGATTTTTCCTCTCTTGGAGACATTAGGAATGATATTCCCTAAGAAGAAGACCTTAACAAACGAAGAAAAATCCCCTTTAAAAAAAATTATAGACATAACATTCAAAAAGCTTTCATAAAAGCTTAGAATTGTGGTGCCTTATCGAAGTTATCAGGAGGAAAATTTTGGTATGGTATGGGAGGATAATATAATTCTTTGATTTTCCACCTCATTGGGATAACTCACCTAGTGGACAAATTAAGGTTCCACTACACTAGAGTGAGCACACATGTTATGTAAAACAGCCTATATGTGCTCCACATTGCATTGCACTATCAAATCTTGATCCTTTTTCTAGTACAATCATGTTCCACACTATGTTGGAACGATTGAAGCTTGATAAGTGTTTTGAATATCTACTTTACTATGAGTTAGTCATTGAGGAAACTCTGACTAAAGTGGAGGAAAAATGTAGCATCAAAAAAAGTATCTCTTTTTCATGCTTAGTTTGGAAATGACTAATTAGTGATAAAATATACTTCATGATTCTTTATTTAGGGTGTTGTAAAGTTTTTTCTTACACTTTCACATTGATCTAGGGATTTATTAATTAATTTAGGTTAATTGGAGCTTAATTGGCCCCTTAAATTCAAATCCAAGCCTTATTTATTGCATTTTTCAAGGGTTAAATCCTAACATTCATTAATATTGTGGAATAATATTTCATTTGGCAATGTTTGAGTCCTAGGATACTGACCTAGGACCCATTTTCCACCTTGGGAAAATGGGTCCCCACTATGTCCTAGGACACCATTTTGGCATATTATTTCATTTCCTCAAAACTTGGTCATAGAAAACTATGCTAGGACCCATTCACCCAAGGTGGTGAATGAATCATCCTTACTTAGGACAAACCTTTTTGAACTTTTTTGTGGCAGAATTTTATTGATTTTGAATCCTATAATTTTGGCTTGTGTTATTTGAATTTTGAGGTTAATTCTTAAGTTTAGTATAAATACAAGGCTAATTCACATAGTTTCATCTAGTCATCCTAGGAAGTTCAAGTTATCATTAGATCACATTCACAAGAGCATTATAGACCATTTTCAAGAGAATTTTAAGGAAATTCAAGGGAATATTATTTAAGTTTTATTTCAGCAATTCAAGATCATTTCATCATGTCAAAGGCATAGTGCATCAAGTGTGTTGTTAAGCTAGTGTTTTGATGTAGTATTGAAGATCCATTTGCAAGCATTGTTTCACATCCAATTCAAGATCAAGATCTACATTCTTCATGGAAACTTCATGTTAGATTGCATATTTACACTCCAAGACATCATCCAAGGTATCATTGTTCATGTTCATGTTTCATGTTCATATTTCATTATTTCATCACAAGATTTAATTACCCAAATGAGGTTTGACCAAGGAAAACCACCATTCCCTAACAATAAAAAAAAATTCTCCACTTTGACACAAGATTGTAGATCTTATGTTGAATATTAAGTGGAGAACAATATTGAAAAAAAAGTTGAAAAGTTGAAAAGCTGCAAAGTTGTCATCTATCTTGCAAGACCACAAAAAGTTGCCTACATAATTATTTTTTGAATTTTAGGAGCTGGAAGTGCAGACATTGAATAATAGAACCTAGAAATTAGTTTTTAGAATCTGTAATAGGGACCCATTATCTACTTTGGGTCAATGATTCCTCAGTGACCCCAAAACAAAACTTTTTTTAGGAAGGTACACATTGTTTCAACATCTTAAAATTTCCCTTATTGTTGTCATAACAGTTAGGAGTAATTTTTGATTGTTATTTAAATCATATACTATACACAATCACATTTTTCATAGAAAAAATTAGTGGTTCATCATCTTGATAAATTCATTTTGATAAACCCTATTTTTATATGAAACAACATATATGTTTTTTAATTAAGTTTCAAAGTCAAAGTAATTATAATTTGGACATAGGTGTATGTTGTAACACAAATTATTTTGTTTGTATTGAAATTATTATAATTATTTTTACTGAACTAAGGACATCAATACTTAGTACACACATTTTTTAAATTTTTTTCTATATTTTTCCATTTTTTTGCATTTGTGAAACAAATAACTTAATGTTTGGTGAAAAACTTACATTCAAAAGAAAAAAAATATAAATATAATGATAAAGTTAAAATTATTGAAAATTATAATTTTTGGAGAGATTATAATAATGGCTACATATTTACAAAACATAATTTCTTTAAATGACTTCATTTGATTCCTCAAAAGGTAAAGAAAACGTGGGTTTTTGTCAACATTTTGATAGGCTTGAAGAAGACTCCATTGTGGTATATAATTTAAGAGTAGACGAGTTCTATCAAATTGGTTTTGATATGAGGGGATATTATCTATCTCTCTTCAATTAAAAACCTTTAGATGGAACCCTTCAAGTCTTAAATCCCTATATTTTCTAAAAAATATGCAATTTTAGGTAAAAATTAGGATGACCCAAGTTTGGGACCCATTATTGTTTCCTCATCATAAAATCTCTTTGATATTTTAACTTTGGGAATTGAGTTCTCCACTATCTTATTATAAATTTCACATACATGTATTTTGTACTCCTTGTACTTGTTCTCATAGAGCTTTTATTGCTTTCACCTTCCTAGACATAGTTAAGATAAAAGAATACACCATTTCATTCATTTCTACGTATTAGCTATCCATGGAGGTTGAAAGACCAAAGTAGGGGCTCAACTAGTCATGGTAAGATCCTCATAAGCCCTAAAAAATATCTTCTTAGATTGTAGGATTTTATTTGAAGCCTTATATCAAAATGAGGGTTTTTGTTCCCTTTTATCTCCTTTCATCATTTTCTTTTGAATTAAATATTTCTAGTAAGCTAGTTCCATTTGATTTGTCCTACCTATAAATTTTATTAATATGCTTTATATTTTTTGTAGAGTTGGGTGTAAGTTTTTGAAAGGAAGTTGGGTATATGGAAGAAAATTCCTACACCAATTTAAGTGAGGGATATTATGTAGAATTTTCTTACAACCCCTTAATAGTTGCATTATGAAGATACAAATTTAGATACTATAAATAAATAACCAAATATACAATATACCTTAACACAATATATACGTGGAGAAAAATTTTCTAGAGGAAAACCCCACACTCCTAAAGAGAATATATTGTATTTGGGTATGTGCAGGATCATCATGGAAAAAATAGGCCCTTAAGTGGTGAAATATTTAAAAAAATCAGAGTTAGGCAAATTGACGTAAAAAATTGAATAAGTTATATATATTATTTCAAAAATATGTAAGAATAAAATCTGTAGTAAATTGAATATAGTTTCTAAACTACTAGGTTTATTTAGAAAAAAAATCTATTTGGAAAAATTTAAAATTTCAATGTAGTAGTATTTAAATTTGGGAAAAATAAGAAGTAGGTATTTGTCGCCACCCTAACCACAATAAAATGATAATATTTTTTTTTTATAATATTTTATATATAAGTAGAGGAATCATGTCGATGTGATGCATATTTTTTTATAATTTTTTTCCAAGTAAATAATTAATTATGAATTTTTTATTACAACTTTTAAAAATATAAAAAACTTGTATTTCTAACCACATTAACTTAGTCAAAACTTCAAGAAATTCATTTTTTTTTAATCCTATAGTATGCGAAGCATATAATGTGACACATGTTTTAGATTCAAAAAATGTGATACCGTTTGAAAGCTATAGATGTTTTTTAATCAGCCTATCAATCAAGACTTTACTTGTAATTCAAATAGAAAATGAATAATAATTATTTATTAAATTCAAAGTAAAGTATAATTTATATTGGTGGAAAGCTAAGAATCTCCTTTAAAATCCCTTTTCATTTTATCAATTTTTGGTAAAAAAAAAAATTGTTGGCCACATACCCTACAAATACCCACCATATCACCACTTTTTTTCCCATCATGATCCTGCACATACCCATTATATATAGTCTAAAAGAGGTTAGAATATAACCATAAAGATCATATCATTCAAGAGTCTTCAATTATAACATGATTTATGGATTGATTCCAACAAAATAATGATATCTTTGAAATATTCAAACATTTACTACACACCAAATAACTAAGTAGAAAATATTTACAGCTCCAAGGAGAAATATGGATGCCAATACTTCCACATGGAACACAAAAAACACTTGCATTCCTATCATTAATTCCCCTTAACATGCATAAAACTTCCATACATTCAACAACCTTGCATAAAGTTTTATGTCACAAATGAGACACATAAAATTTGCATTTACCATTTCTAATGCTTTCATCAATATGCATAGCCCATTTCAACATGCAATGGACCTTGCATGAATAAAAACACAGTGTACATGCATAGTTTCTACCTTTATATGAGGTCCACCTATCATAATTTTTCATTAGTTAAATCTTATATTGGCGTAGTTTATCATTTGACAACCTTGTCATAATTCATCATTTTTTTTCTTACAACTTATGACAAAATCCATAAAATTACCACATAATGGGGTCTACCAAGTGGGACACCTATCTCTACAAAATTAGAATACATTCATCCTATTTACTTGTATGTAGGTTGTCACATAATAGAAGTACATCCCACAAGACGAATTCACAAGATGAACATAAAACATAAGAAAATTAAATAATGAAATAATTTAATTGATGTTTTAATGATAGGAATTGTAAAGGTTGAGAATCCTTAATTGCATAGTTTTGAAATTTAAATTATTTTTGTAGCATATTGAACTATGATAGTCATATGAATGCCTTCATATCAAGTAGGTGTCCTAACTAGGGATCTTGGGCACTTGGTTATAGGTTCAATCTTGATATATTTGTTTATTTTGGAATTAATTTTATGAATTTTTGGCATACTTAATAGTAAAAAACCTATTTTAGTTTACTCTCTTGGTTTAGATTAGTGAATTTGTATTTTCTAAGTTTAAAGAAAAGTTCTACAATAATATTAAACATTTTCTCTTTAAAAATAATATGAAAACAATTTATTCTTAAAAAATAGATTTATCCTCGAGTAATATATAAGAAAATATTTGTGTAATGTCATAAATACATCATATGTAATTTGATATTACATACGTGTTCACATCTTGTTACAATTAAGATAATTATGTTATTTAATGCCAATCTTGGCTCAAATCAATCTTCAACATTGAATGCATGTGTAGTTCATCGATTGATATGTTTGATTTTCTCTTAGACTAGTGCACATCATGTAGGCGTCTATGCATTGTGCTACCATCACATGAAAATCCATGACTATGTTAGTTGTTGAGACATTACACTTGTTGCATTTTGGTAGTGTAATCTATAGATACCAACCTTCACTTTCATCAAGGACTATTCAAGCATGCTATTTGGGACTAAAATTCCTTCCTCAAGGGAAAAAAAAACCCTATATTTTAAGGGAGACATAATTCTTGAGTAATCTACAACACTCTCTATCTCTTCTACCCACATTCATACACAGATATTTCAAAAAACTCTATTGTAGCACCATTGTTAGAATCATAGTGATATCTTTCCAAGCTCCATAGTTGTCATTCAAGGAAGTTATTTTCATCTTGAAGACTCTTTTTGTTTTCTTCACTGCACCATCAAGCTATTATTATTTTGTGCTTGGGAGTGGCAACTCTTGAATATTTCATATTGAGTGTAGTATCTTTATTTTGTTAGCATATTGTCATTTTCATTGATTTATGTCCATTTCTATTATCTTGTCTAAGGCTATCCACGGAGGTGCAAAGACCAAAATAGGGGTTTGAATAAGGAAAAATCCTATAGCCACCCAACCCCTCTCTTTGGTCTTATGTGTCTAGGTATAGGTGAAGGAGCTTCTTGGAGAGAATATATGATCTGGCTAGATATCTTCAGTGATATCCTAAAATATTCCTTGCCATTAGATCACTTAAATCTATGTAGTATTTTCCTTTAATCTACTTTATATTTTTTGTACAAACACATTTATATCCTTTCATGTCTAGGACATTATATAGTGTTTTCTAATTTCTTTTATGATAATTTCTATTTTATGTGCATATGGGACACCAACATGTTACTTCCTGATGAAGAGATTGCTAGGATATTTGAGAAACCTATATGCTCTATAACTTTGGTTTCTAAAGTATAAATGATTTATAAAGTTTTTGTACTCTATTAAAAAAAATATTCAAATAATTAATAGGTAAACTTGAAGATCATACTTACTTGAAGGTTTATCTAAGTGCAGGGTTGAAACTTGGATCCTCAAAGGATTTGACTATCCTTTGTAGAAATTCAATTTTCATAATCTATATGTTGGTAAACCTGATATGATCTCACCTTTTGAAAGTCTTTCTGAAACCAAAATTTAATATCTTTAAATATTTTTAGCTTTTCTTACATTCTCTTCTCTCATTTTCTAGAGTTTATAAGATTGTGTTGTGAATACACTTCTATTAGCTTTTTGACCCAATCTATAACTTTTATATAATTAGTTAGAACAAGCTCAAGAGATACCATACCTCAAGATTGATATAGTCTAAGTAAATATAGCCCAATGTTCTCTATAAATCTTGATCCTTTTGGCTCTCACTCGGGCTTTACAAATTCTTCTACTTGAAACTCTCAACCATATTCTCCTATTGGATCTCCTACTCTTATATATTATGAGCCTTCTCTTAAGGCCCCCTTTGAGAAGGTTCAATCGTTAGAGGAGAATATGAAGCACTTTGAGGATTTCCTTAATCATGACAACTTATTTACTCAGGCTACCCCTATTGTTGGTAATATGAGTCTTACTCATCTCAAAGAGTAATGGCCTTGAGTTGCTTGATTCATTAATAGACATAGTTGAGACTCATGTACCTTCATACACATTAGTCTTGGGTCATGTCAGCCCTTGGTAGTGCTTTCCATGAATACTACCTGGCATACAAATCTCCCAGCAATGCATGCAATTCAGGTGACAAAATCAATGTAGGGGGAATATTCCTATTAGCAAGAGCGTATACTGACAGCTGAATTTTTAGACATGGTGATTTTTTTAGTTGATGGTTAGACGCTTGTCAAATTTAAACTCATGGAGTGATGATGTCAATGTACAAACGACCCCTCTTTTCGCTCATCTAACCCTAGTTTTCCCTAAAGGAGCACTTTTTTTCTTTTTGGCATAACTTGGGCATATGGTGTCAAAATTGGGAAAAAAAGACATTGTTAGAAAGCTAGTTCCATGAAATTTCTAGTGGTATAGGTCCCATCATCAAATTTTTCTAGTGGTGCCTATTATTCTTAGTCAAATTCAGATCTTTATTTTTCACTTTCGAGCTCATAATTTTTTGCTTGCATCTCTGATTTTTGTGATTCAAGCAGCATTGGAAAGGTATTTTAGAGCTCTTCAAATATAGTCATGCACTTTTTCTAGAATCTACCCCATGTACATATTATTTAGTATTTTGTGTTTTTATACTATGCTTTATTACTTTGATGTCTTGGAACCTGGAAAGGATTTGTTTGCATGAGATGGCATTATTTGGTCTACTTTATATGTACTGAGATCATTAGTCTCTGATTATTTTCATTTGAGTGAGTATCGTGGTTTTTTGTATTCATCCTTCTTTGATAAACTTGGATAAGGATAATTATGAGCCATGGGCAAAGGGAATGCTTACACATTGTAGGTGGCTTAATATTTTTCCTTATTTGTATGGACTCATACCTACACAAAACACAATAGGGAGTTTTTCAACATGAGGAAACATCATAGATCATATTGTAGGGGTTATATGTTCTAGTGTTGATCTTGACACAATGTATGTCATATCAGACATTGAATGTCACCACATACTTTGGACACGTCTTTGGGAGATCCATGGAGACCCTAATATCTCTCCATACCTATAGGATCCTACTATAGATTGTCTCATTCCTCTTGTAGATGTAGAGTACATACCCTTTGATGATGATACTTTAGAGGAGCTTGAGTATATCGTAGGTCTTGCATGTACCGATGGTTCAGAGACTTGCATTCATGTTCCCACTCTTCAAATTGAGACTACATCAACATCTATTGTTCCTGATCAGTTAGACATCACCACATCACATGCCCCTATTGATTTAGTGCAGAAATACATCATACACCTTTCAGACATAGCTACTTGGGATTCTTATCTAGCAGAGATATCATACTTGTTTGTAGAGTCCTATATTGCAGATTTGGATGATTAGTTTGAGGAAATTCATCTCCTCTATCTTGACAGTCAGATTATCACTGTACACCCACCATTATCAGTGCATTCAAAGGTTGTATTTCAGGAGTCTTCACATCAGTTTGGATTTGGCATCATTTTTTTTAGTTCATACACAGAGATTCCTCAGCATCCTATCATGGCACACATCTTGAGACATATTGGTTCATTACTCTTCACAAGGTTTCTTCGACATTTTCCTTTGGATCCATTTCTTCCCAAGGGGAGGAATGTTATTTTCCACTTCAGGATCTCTTTCTAGATGCTACATTAGGCATCCACCTTTGCGACAAGAGTTTCTTCATTGTGGGGACCCTTCTAGTCTATTTATATCTCTCCTATGGAGACCATTGTATATGTACTTATATGATAGAATTTGTCTTTGGGGGGTATCCTATAATCAACCTTCTATCCTTCTTCTATTAGTGCATTGCATTTTTTTCTATTCTCTCTTTTGGAGGGGAGTTTTATTCCCATGTGGTTTTCTCCCTTTCTCCTTTTGTGAGAGATTAATTTGTTGTACATGGGTACCTCATCAGCCATTAGGGTGCGACCCATTCATTTATTCATCCATGTATTTCTTTATCATAGTTTAGTCTCTCCCTAGTTCATCTTAAGGGGCATTGTTAGAGTAAAAATTTCATCACCTAATTAATTAATTAATTATTAATTAATTAGGTCACTTTATGCTTTATTACACTTAATTGAAACTTAGGAGTGCATTTATTTCATTATTTTCTTTAATCAATTAGTTGCATTTTCCATGATTAAAGCTTCTAATATTAGAACATGTTGTCTCATTCATTCCTATGAGGACACTTTTCATGTTCTACTCTAACCCTAATCTAGGGTTAGCTTTCATCCCTTTCATAAGGATTTATTTATTGTAATTATTCAATCAATTTTTCATGGCTACACATTCACAACAACACATTCATGATAGTTGTATCAAGGTTATTTTTGTATCAATACAATTCTTAGGCTATTAAGCACAATCAAGCTTTCAAATCTTTTCTATTGTGATAGGAAATCACTTGTAGGTGTTTCATGGGAGCTATGGATTGAATTAGTCAATTCCAACAAATGTGTCTCAAAATCCTCTGTGGTATAATATTCCTCCTTCACCTAGTTCTACACTTCAAAATCCCATAGGGAAACCTTCTACTATAATGGATAATCCTCCTCCCCTACCATCTAATCCCATTTTGAACACTCTATTGCAAAACATGGTTCAAATACAATATCAACTTGCAAATATAACTAATGCTTCTATGCAATCCATGATTACTCCTTACTATCATTTAATTCCCCTTTCTTTGAGTAGTATGAATGCTCCTATTCCCCAAGGGATTGAGATACCTAAATCTAACAAGTACAATGGTAAGGGAGATCTACAAATACATGCTAATTATTTACTACTTTATGTAGTGATTTCTTGCATCAAGACCATTTTTAGCAAACTTGTTCCCATGATCCATTAAGGACACCATGTTGAAATGGTTTTTCTCATTTCTTGATGAAACCAAAGAAATAGGGTGTGCCCAACTTTTAGGAGATAAACAACTTAGGCAATCCTATTTTTCTCTAGTTCATTCATGCAAACCCTAGAAATCTCAATCTAATGGTTCAACTAAGAGAAGATGTTTTCTATAAGGTATCCTTGGATGTGATTAAAGACAAAAAGGGGGTTCACCACTAAGCAAAGGATTATAAAGAAGGAAATGTAAATGATATGAAAATATAACAATGTAAACTAGAATATCAAACTTCAAATTAGAATAATAAACTAAGAATGAACAGAGGTGCACCTATGCAATCCCAAAATTATTAATTTTGAATCACACTGGGACGTATACGCCAGTTGGGGTGATTTAATCCCAGTGTAGGGTTTTGGGGTAGAAATTAGAATTTCACAGTGACAAGTTTGAATCCTTTAAAATCTACAAAAAGTGCTATAATAGAACTCATATGCCACAAGTGGTGATTTAGTCTCGTTTTTATTTTTTGAGAAGTCATTCTCCTATCTTTGTACTCCCTTCCTATGCTTTCCAGACTTCAATTCTGGATCCCAGCTTGGTAATAACTCTCAAAACAAAATATTGTGTTGATTTGGTTATGGGGGGTTTTCCTCGATGAAACACCTAGTTTGGTAATTAAACCTTGATAGAAATAATATATATTGAAAGGGAATGTGTGTGAAATTCCTAACCTTAAATGAATCTAATATTAAGATATCTAAAGTACACTGAAACCATATTCTAATCTGGGTATGTGTAGGATCATGATGGGCCAAAAAGTGGCAATATGATGGGTATGTGGCTGACAGCTATTTTATTACCCAAAATTGATGAAACAAAAAGGATTTTGAAAGGAGATTCTTAGCTTTCCACCGATATAAATTATGCTTTACTTTGAATTTAATAAGTAATTATTATTCATTTTCTATTCAGATTACGACTAAAGTCTTGATTGATAAGCTGATTGAAAAATATCTATAGCTTTCAAACGGTATCACATTTTTTGAATCGAAAACATGTGTCACATTCTATGTTTCGCATACTATAGGATTAAAAAAAGAAAAAAATGAATTTCATGAAGTTTTGACCAAGTTAAGGTGCTCAGACATATGAGTTTTTATATTTTTAAAAACTTGTAATAAAAAATTCATAATTAATTGTTTACTTGGAAAAAATTACAAAAAAATATGCATCACATCGAGGCATTAGTCCTCTACTTATATCTAAAATACTATAAATTTTTTTTATCATTTTATTGTGGTTAGGGTGGTTAGACAAACATGTACTTATTTTTTCCCTAAAATTTAAGTACCACTGCATTGAAATTTCAAATTTTCACTAAATGGATTTAAAAAATAAATAAATAAAACCTAGTATTTAGAAATTATATTCAATTTGCTATAGATTCTATTCTTACATTTTTTGAAATAATATAAATAACTTATTCAAATTTTTATGTCAAGTTGCGTAACTCTAATTTTTTTGAATTTTTTGCCACTTAAGGGCCTATTTTTTCCATGATGAACCTGTACATACCCATTTTCCAAAAAAGGATGCATGAATGAAAGATGATGACTCACTTTGGGAGATATTTAATCACCCTATTAAGCCAGAAAAATGCATCTACCTTCCTTTAGGTAGAAAATAGAATGATAACGAAGGATGGAATCACTTAGGAAACAAGTCATTAGGCTTTGTTTGATGGATATTTGCATCTCGCAACCTAGAATCCATCATGATTCTCCATAGGAAAAAATCATCAATCCTTGAAAATGCTAGATCTTGAATTGAAAGTGAGCTCGAAGACATGAAAAAGCACTATAATGTTGCTCCAATCTACTTAAAGTTTATTTGCTCCTTGCTCTTCAATACTTGAAAATCTCTCTTCAAGGCTCTTGCTTGAAAAATATAGGATTTCTTCATAAGATTGCATAAGGGAAATAAAGATTCAAAACCTTAGTTTTATATGCATCTCATCTAATTTATCATTTATTAGATCCCAAATACATACATTAGCCAAAAATTTGAATTAGAAACCTTAATTTCCTGCTCAAACCCTAAAAAGGGCCACACGAGATTCATACACCCAAGGTGGTGTATGGGTCCCACCTAGGGGGACTCATACACCCAAGGTGGCATATGAGTCCTGCCCTAGCCTTTTAGGGTGATAAAATGTTGGGGTGTTAGAAAATTAAATGTATTAGTTGATATTGTTGGGATTTCAATTGAAATAAGAGTTGGTATTTGAAATAAAGGTTCTTAGGGGCCTATTAATGATGATTTAAATTGTATGAATGAAAAGGTACTAAAATAGGTCCATACTAAGTGTGAAATTGTACCATCTTCAAGAAGGGAGTATAATATCTTACACAACATTTATCCCAACTTTAGCACCCATATGACTCTATGTGCATATGCAAGCTAAAGGAATTTGAAAAACAAACTTTATCTCACAAAAGGATACTCAAATGGATTCATTCACAATTATGGGAGAATGAAGTTCCCATTATAGCTATCTACAAAAACTTTATGTTAGGAACCACATCCTGCAAAACCTATTCATTAGTCATTCAAACATCCCCTTGTATAACTTCTTCAAGAAATCAAATTCAAGGGTAGATGTATGCCACCTCTTGATTCTACTTACTTTATGGAGGTGGAATCAAGGTAGCAGTCTAACTACATCGAATTGAAAAATTCGTATCATGGGGTATTTACAAGTACCATACCACATAGTGATAGACATTTGAAGAGTACAAGAGTGGAATTATGAATCCGACACAACAAACAATGTTGAAAATGAAGTTCTCTAGCCCCCAATATTTTAAGTGAAATGAAAATTACCTAATTTGAAAGCATATAAGAATAAAAAGTGAAGTAATTTCTAATAATTTTGTCTTAAATACCTTCTTGTAGCTTGATTCTTGTGGAAAGTGAGTGACAATTTCGAGCATAGGATCATACGCACCTCTAAGACTTGAGAGCCTATGCAAGGAGGTGGTGTAGGGTGATTTGCAACATCTGGTTAGTGGATTCTTCTATACCTTAGCTTCATTTTTATGCATTTATTTTATGTTTTACACATTTCTATACAAATTTAGGACCCTAAAAGAAAAAGTCACAAAGCATCCCTACTTTTCGTAAAGTGTCCAAATTTTTCACAAAGTGTCTCAAAAAAGGAATAAAGTGTCTAGGACCCTTAGAAAAGTACCCTAGACCAACTTTAGCAGACTTTTTGATTGTTGATTCATAGATTTAAGATTTTAGAATGCTTAAGGGTTATATATATATATATATATATATATATATATATATATATATATATATATATATATATATATATATATATATATATATATATATATTTGTAGTGGGTTCCTCCTCGATCGTGATAGCATCTTGGCAATAGGCTCTTCTCTTTCCTATTAGACTTAGTCACAAAATTGTTAGAAGAGGTGAGGGAGGAACTACATACTACATGGATATATTTGGAATATCTCATGCCCCCCATGAGATACCATGATGCCATGTTGATGGAATTAGCAGAGAGGTTGGATTTGAATACCTACACCTTTCATCTACCTACTGGCGAGATGACTATCAATATGGAGGATATTCATCACATTATTTGAGTTCCTATTTGAGGTGGGACTATACATTTTGAAAATGACCATTCATATAGAGAGATGAAAGAAAATATCAAAATATTTCTCAGAGGATTAATTTGGGAGGAGATTGTGGGGCCATGTATTGAGCTATAGTGACTACTCTACACACGATTGCCACTTCTGAGGAAAATTATGATTTTTACCATAGCATTAGTACTAGTACCAAATGTTCAAGGAGCACACCAGGATGGAGGACTAGTGCATGTGATATGAGATATGGAGCATTGTAGGACCATTTATGCATGGGGTCACAACATACTGGCACATCTCTACTATGATTTAGGAGGGTTTGTTTAGCATGAGGTGGATAACATGGTGCATTGTACACCACTATAGGTTTGGTTCCTAGAGCATATCACATGCACTAGGCTGATGCGATTTCCTTTTGTATGCACCCTATCATGCCCACACTCTTTTAGTTATCCACTAAGATAAGCATGATGATATGGATATTTCTTATTCTAGAGAGTCAAGTTTGACCATCTAGATTAGGAGGAGATCTTAAGGATACCTTACCAACTGATACCATAGTGACCAAATGAGACTCACCAATTAACAAGGATGCAGAGGGACAAATTTCTACGAGGGAGGCATGATTACATAGTGAGATCATTCTACTATGATCATGTCATGAGATAGTTTAGACATTTATAGGTATGATCAATAGCACAACCATTTTACAAGAAATCACTATAGAGTGCCCAAAGGATAGGAGATACAAGATGAATCACAATTAATGATTCAATATCTAGTGATTTAGATGATGAGGATCTTGAAAAGCCCCTAATCTCTGACATTGATGATGTGGATGGTACAAATGTATATGAGGAGTGTTGGGCCACAACACGACAAACTCTAGTAGTTTCTATTGACTAGTCTATAAGATTTGTGGTGCCTCTTCCAGATCACAAGGATGATGAGGAGGAGAAAGGTGAGGAGGTAGGGGTCAGGTCTACAAACCTATTTTTGGATGAGGTAGAGGAGGATTATGATGAGTAGGAAGAATTAGATTATGAGGTGGAGGAGGAGGAGGATGAGGATAAGGAGGATGAGGGCTAGCTTATGAGTGAGGATAGTGATAAAATAGATGAGGGTCTAGTTTCCCATGAGTGGAGAGATTTAGTTCCTACCTGAGTTACCAGATCATAATCAATAGTTGCAACACATTCCAATAGTTAAAAGCATGGAGAGGCTAGCAAATCTTTCATTCCTCTTGAGCATGATGAGGTTGTTTTTACATAACAGGCCAAAGATCTAGGTGATAGTGCATTATTTAAGATTATTCTTATGCTTTTATAATGATGTAATAACTATATTCATGCTTTTATTTATATATATTTCATGATTTGTACTAATAATCTTTATGATTTCTATCAGGTCAGGTCTGTGAGAGACTTGCAAGATCTCTACAGATAGGCCACCGAAAAGAGTACCTCCTTTGGTCATAGATGAGGGTGTCAGCATAGACTATGATCCCCCACCCATCATGGAGTAGCATCCAGAGCTTTTTGATCCTTTTGTGGGGTTGAGAGGTGCATATGAGAGTGTTATCATGTGTGTTGATTTAGCCAAGGGTGACCTATTAGCACTGCAGGATGCCTATAAGGAGCTTCAGTCATCTTAGGATCTGGCAAAGGTCAATAGAATTCATGGGCACATTTCCAGACTATAGGTGGAGAAGGATTGCATAGATTGAGAATGCATGGTGGCCATCATACAGGAGGATACAACTGTCAGAAGAGCATGGGGCCTACAAGATATATTGGATTCTATTGTTAGTTCATGATCACACACTACCATCTCTCAATGGACCATCTCTCGATATATGTGATCACCAAGTCCTAGGGGATTTGGTAGCCACAGGCCACAGTAGCATTGTATATTTTATGACTTGTACTTCTTAAAACTTTTTTTATATCTATATATATAAGCATCTTTACTTGGTTGTTTTTGTTTATGTGTTTAAGTTAGATGGAAATATGATTTCTGAAATAGTGTTTATAAGAATATTTATTAAATGGATCCATGATATATTATGTTTTATGTGATCTAATGAAAAATATCCTAGTTTTCTTTTAGATGCAACATTGTGACTATGTTATGCTAAATTAAATGCACTTATGATCTAATTATAGAATGTTAAATGCGTATAAGGATCTAATATAACACAACATATGAGAATAAATTGAATAGTATGAAATAAAAGGTAACAAACCAAAAATAAATTGAATAAATACCTTATGATCAAGACACACCAATGATGTTTTGTCAAGAATGAAGCAATACAAGAGAAATAGCATACTATGTACTAATTCTAACATCATTGCTTTATCATTAAGACTATTCAAGAAGGAAGATTAGACATAATATTGATGTAAATGTGTGACATTAGCAGGATATTTAAGAATTGCACCATCCATTTCAATTAATATGTATGCTCTAGAACCATAGCTTTCATCAATTATTTAAGGTTGGTGCAAGGCACCATAGCTCTTAATGTGAAAATAATGCAAATAGTTAGGTGTTGAGTCTTTTGGTTTGTAATAAGATCTTAAATACCATTTTGTGATTTTTTTGGAGTCATTTTTGGTTGTTATGAGGTTTGGAGTCATTTGGAATTTGATTTGGTTAAATTTGGTAAAGTTGCAAAAAAGTTGTAAAATGTTGCATAACAACTTTTGCATTTTTGATGTAAAAGGGGAGTTGAATAGTTAGGATGTTAAAAGTTAGTTGTAGTTAGTTGGATATGGTTTTAAAAGGTTAAATATTCTTTTTAATGGCTAAAATATGAGTTAGATGGTGTCAAATTTGAAAATTTGAATAACAAAGCTATTCTTTCCTGCGTTTGGAAGGAAAATTTTCTGCTATAACACATGGTACGATCTTGTATAGCCTGTAGTTGATCTCTTGTGCATTGAAATTGATGAAGGGTTGAGTTATAATAATTTTTGTTTTGGTCTCATAATATTTTATCAAGATTTGTTGATTTTATAGTAGATTTACTAAAATTGTTTCAAAAAACTGAGGTTTTAGGGTTTTGAGAGTAAAAAATTAGAAATCTCACCATTCCATTGATGAAAATATTTGAAAAGTGATGGAATGGGGTTAGATATGGTTTATTTTGATTTCATGGTGTTCACAGGAGTAGGGGAGGAATTTTGATGAAGAATAGGTGATGCCCTATGGTGTAAACCTCTTGTTTTTGGGTGAAAAAGTTGCATAGAAGTAGGGTTTTGTAGAAGAATTGTTTGGAGACCATTCTAGGTGATGGTAATTTTTTGTGTAGATGATATTGGACATGTATGGGCTGATGGTATGATATTTTCAGGTCTGATTTGTTAAAATCAAATAGTGACCTAACAAAACAAGCCTAATTTGGCCATTTTCAAGCATAGTAACAAATTTTTGAAGGTATTGTTCCAAAAAAATAACCCTTAATTTTTTTATATCTTGTATAAATATATAATGGGCATCCAAAAACATTTTTAGATCATGGGTTGGTGTTTTTTTCTGCAAATTATGTCAAAAATACTCTATTTGTTGCCCTACAAAGCATAGTGTAAATTTGTGAGAGAAATCATTGTGTTCGAGATGTTAACGATTTTTCAAAGGATTGTTTGAGTTAGTTTTGTGTTTTCCCACCCTGATCTACATCAAATTGGTAGTAGAGAATTGGTCTGATCTAAACAAGGGAGAGAAAGTGTGAAATAAGAAGGAAAGTGTGAAGCAAAAAGTGAAGAAAATGCCTCAAAAATAGAAAATCATTGCTAGGGAACTGAATGGGTTGAATGAAAAGCATGATAGAGAATTGAGAGAGTTGAATGAGATGATTTCTTCTGTAGAAACAATTTAGAAAAGAGGTATGGTCATGGGTGATGAGAGTGACTCCAAAGAAGAAGAGGAAGAGGAGTTGGATCTTGATGATCAGAGGATGGCTAAATTGTTGAGATGAGTCAAGGAAGATAAACACAAGGTGAAGATTGAAGGACCTAAGTATGGAGGTAATTTGAATGATGAAGAAATTTTAGATTGGTTTGTAGCACTTGATAATTATTTTGAGTGTGAGGATGTACCTGAGGAGCAAAGGGTGAAGATTGCAAAAACAAATTTGAAGGGTCATGCACTGTTATGGTGGTATTACGAGCAGACTAAAAGGAGGAAGAAAGGTAAGTCAAATATTGTTTCTTGATAAAAAATGGTGGCTAAACTTAAAGGTAAGTTCTTACCATTCGATTATGTTATTCAAATGTTTAAGAAACTTCAAGGTTTGAAACAAAAAAAATGGATGTCAAAGCCTATACTAAAGAATTTTATAAGTTGAGTATTAGGGCTCGTCACATAGAGGATGAAGTGGAGAAGGTTGCTAGATATTTGAGTGGATTGAGATTGAACATTCAAGATGAGATAACTTTGGAAAATCCAAGAAAAAATGAGGAGTGTTATCAAATGGCAATAAGGGCTAAAGGAAATCTTAAAAGAAGGCAAGATAAACAAACTAGGGATAGAGGCAACAATAATAAAGTAAGAGGTTCATTTTCTACTCCAAGACAATCATATGAGAGCCAAGAAGATGCAAACAAAGCCCAAGAACAAGTTTCTAATGCAAGAGGTTTATTTAGAGGTGGTAGATTAGGCTTTAGAGGTAGATTTGGAGTTCAAGGAAGAGGCTCTAGTAGATTCACAAGAAGGTGTTATCAATGCAACAAGTTTGGAAACCAAGCATGGCAGTGCAATGAAGGTCAAACTTCTAGTTCACATGGAGGTTGAAGAAGGAATCAATTGGTGCAAGAAGAGGATTTTGAGAGTGTAAAATCTGCATCACGACATGTTACTCTTGAAGTTGGAGAATCACTAATGGTAAGAAGAACACTCCTCAAAGCATCAATGGGAAAGGAACCATCACAAAGGACACTCTTCAAAACCACTTGTATGTGCATGGGTAAGGTATGTAAGGTTGTACAATTGATTCATGAAGCACATATAACATGGTTTCTAATGAGATGATTGAGAAAATTAGATTTCCTAGAATACCACATGATGCTCCTTATAAAGTTTCTTGGTTGAATGAGGGTCAGTATGTTTTGGTTAATGAACAAGCTTGGGTGGAGTTCAGTATAGAAGGGTATAAAGATAAGTTTCTATTTGATTTGTTAGCTATGGATGTGTGCCATTTTCTACTAGGGAAACCTCGGTAGTTTGATAGGAATGCAATGTATGATGGTAGAAAAAATACCTATGAGATAGAAAAAGATGGAATCTATTTTACTTTGACACCCTTGAAAGAATATTGTAAAGGAAAAACTAAGCAAGCTAGTGCGATAATGGCTGGTAGAAAAGAGTTTATAAAGGTAGAGGAAAAGGAAGATAGGAACCTTGCAGCCATTCCTAGACTCAGAGGTGTTATGACGAAAGGTTTGAAGAATAATTTGATTTTGGAGGGAAATCATATTGAGTTGGTGTCAAAATCTGATAATTTGAAGGTCAAAGATGAATTGATATTGCAGACTCAAGGTTGTTTTAAAAGGTATGTTGGTAAGAGGCTAGAGGAGGTGTTCCCTTCAATGTTTTCAAAAAATGATAGTGGTCATTCAAATTCTTTCATATCATAGGTTGGTAAACTTGAGAAATCAATAGTTATAGAGACAAAATATTAGATTGAAGAGATGGAAAGGAAGGATGACAAGATCAAAGATAAGCTACAAAGGAAAAAGAGTGAGTTCAAGCACGCATCTAAAGTGAAAGAGAAGGAACGAAGAAGTATATTTTTAGGTACTAAAGTAGGTTCAATAATGTTTTCAGATGAGGAAGGAATCAAGGATCGATCGCTCAACATGTCATTAAAGTTGAAGCATATCATGGATGCTAAAGCCTTCAAGAAGACAATGGATAATTCATTTTTCTAGTTTTTGATTCATTGGAAAGGTTACCATAATGAGAATTCATCTTTGAGGTTAGAGTATGATGTGATCAAACATGATTTGACTATTGCACAGTCCCCAAGGGGACTTGAGTTCCTTTTCCTAGGGGAGTATGGTGCAGGGCACCATAGCTCTTAATGTCAAAATAATGCAAAGAGTTAAGTGTTGAGACTTTTGGTCTTTAATAAGGTCTTAAAGACCATTTTGTGATTTTTTAAGAGTAATTTTTGGTTTTTAGGAGGTATGGAGTCATTTGGAAGTTGATTTGGTTAAATTTGGTAAAGTTATAGAAAAGTTTGCATTTTTATGTAAAAGGGAAGTTGAGTAGTTAGGATTTTAAAATTTAGTTGTAGTAAGTTGGATATGGTTAGAAAAGGTTAAATAGCCTTTTTAATGGTTGAAAAAGGAGTTGGATGGTGTCAAATTTGAAAATTTGAATAACAAAGCTCTTGTTTTCTACGTTTTGAAGTAAAATTTTCTACTATAGCACATGGTATGGACTTGTATGGATTGTAGGTGATCTCTTGTGCATTGAAATTGATGAAGGGATGAGTAATATTCATTTTATTTTTTGTCTCATATGATTTCATTAATATTTGTGGATTTTATAGTAGATTTACTAAAACTAGTTCAGAAAACCTAGGTTTTGGGGTTCTGAGAGGAAAAAATAGAAATCTCACCATTCCACTAGTTCAAATATTTGAGAATCAATGGAATGGGGTTAGATAGGGTGTATTTTTATTTCATTGTGTTGGTAGGAGTAGGGGAGGAAGTTTGATGAAGAATATGTGATGCCCTAGGGTGAAAACATCTTGTTTTAGGGTGAAAAAGTTGCATAGAAGTAGGGTTTTGTAGAAGAATTACTTGGAGACCATTATAGGTGATGGAAACTATTTTTGAAAACCATATTGAACATTTCTAGGCTGATGGTATGATATTTTGAGGTTTGTCTTGTGAAAATTAAACAGTGGCCATATCAAAAAAATCCTAATTTGGCCTTCTTGAAGTGTAGCAACAAATTTTTGAAGGCGGGTATATGCAGGATCATCATGGAAAAAATAGGCCCTTAAGTGGCAAAAAATTTAGAAAAATTAGTGTTAGGCAGCTTGAAGTAAAAATTTGAATAAGCTATCTATATTATTTCAAAAATATGTAAAGAATAGAATCTGTAGAAAATTGAATGTAGTTTCTAAACTACTAGGTTTATTTAAAAATAAATCAAATCTATTTGGTGTGAAATTTGAAATTTGAATATTTTAATGCAATAGTACTTAAATTTCAGGGAAAAATAAGTAGGTGTCCTCTAACCACCCTAACCATAATAAAATGATAATATTTTTTTATAAGATTTTATATATAAGTAGAGGACTCATATCCGGATGTGATGCATATTTTTGTAATTTTTTCTAAGTAAATAATTAATTATGAATTTTTATTACAACTTTTAAAAATATAAAAACTCATATGTCTAACCACCTTAACTTGGTCAAAACTTCATGAAATTTAATTTTTCTTTTTTAATCCTATAGTATGTGAAGTATAGAATGTGACACATGTTTCATATTCAAAAATGTGATGCAGTTTGAAAGTTATGAATGTTTTTCAATCAGTCTATCGATCAGGACTTTAGTCATAATTCTAATAGAAAATAAATAATAATTATTTATTAAATTCAAATTAAAGCATAATTTATATTGGTGGAAAGCTGAGAATCTACTCTAAAAACCCTTTTTCTTTCATCAATTTTGGATTAAAAAAAAATCGCCAGCCACATACCCTACAAATACCCATAATATTGCCACTTTTTGGCCCATCATAATCCTACACATACCCAGCCGTTGTTCCAAAAAAACCACCCTTAATTTTTTAATATGTTGTAGAGCTCCATAATAGGTATCCAAAATAGTTTTTACATTGTGGGTTGGAATTCTTTTCTATAAATTGTCATAAATTCTTTATTTGTTGCCCTACAAGGCATAGTGTAAGTTTGTGTTTTCCCACCCTAATATGCATCAAAGGTCCTAACCAATTAGGGCTGAATTTTCCTTTTCTAGTTGAGGTAGCATTTACATTACATTGATTTTTAAATAGTACCAAATGACCTTTAGTAAATGAATGAGGGATGATGTGATAATTGTACCTACGTTGCATTCATCTATAGTAAGCTTGGAGATGCTCAAATGCACTAATGTGTAGTTCATCAAGCATTTCAAGCTGATACAATCATTGTTCTTTATAAGTATTATCATCAATAAGTCCTTGAAGAGTGATTCTTAATGAAGGAATCTCTAACTCCAAGGGAATTATTGCCTTGGTACCATAGACAAGATTATAAGGAGTATTACCAATTGATGTTATAATGCTAGTACAATAAGCCTATAACACATATGTCAATTATGTGTGCCATTCCTTATTGTGGGTATGTGCAAGATCATCATGGATAAAACATGCCCTCAAGTGGTAATAAAATTTATAAAAATCAAATTTAGGTAACTTGACGTAAAAATTTGAATAAGTTATCTATATTATTTCAAAAATATGTAAGAATAGAATCTGTAGCAAATTGAATGTAGTTTTTAATCTACTTCATTTATTTTTTTCAAAAAAATCTATATGATGAAAATTTGAAATTTCAATGCAATAGTACTTAAATTTCAAGGAAAAAATAAGAATTAGGTGTCTATTTGACCACCCTAACCACAATAAAATGTTAATATTATTTTATAAGATTTTAGATATAAGTAGAGGACTCATATCTTGATGTGATGTATTTTATTTTATTTTCCAAGTAAATAATTCATTATGAATTTTTTATTACAACTTTTAAAAAATATAAAAAACTCGTATGTATGATCACCTTAACTTGGTCAAAAATTCATGAAATTCAATTTTTTTTGTAATCCTTTAGTATGCAAAGCATAGAATGTGATGCATGTTTCAGATTCAAAAAATGTGATATCGTTTGAAAGCTATAGATGTTTTTCAATCAACCTATTAATCAAGACTTTAGTCATAATTCAAATAGAAAATAAATAATAATTATTTATTAAATTAAAAGTAAAGCATAATTTATATTGGTGGAAATTTTAGAATCTCCTTTAAAACGCTTTTCGTTTCATCAATTTTAGGTAAAAAAAAAGTCATCAGCCACATACCTATCATATTGCCACTTCTTGGCCCATCATGATCCTGCACATACCCTTATGTTTGGTTACTATCTTCCTTAAGTTTTGCTTAAGGGTTTTATTAGTTTATTCAACTTGGCCATTAGATTGCGGATAGTAGGGTGTTGAAAAAATATGTTGGATGTTAAATGTTTCTAAGAAATTCTTTACATAATTATTCTTAAATGGTGTCCCATTGTCTGAAACTAATGTGGAAGGGACCTAAAGCAAGCAATAATATGTTTTGGTATGAAATGAAATATTACATTGACAGTTGTTGAACGAAGGGGAATGGCTTCAACCAGTTTCATGAAATAAGTTATGGTGGTAATTAAGAATTTATGTCTAGCAGAAGAGGGTGGTGATATTTTTCTAATTATATCCATAAACCATATCAAGAAAGACCAAATAGGAAATTTGGCATGAAGCTTAGAAGCAGGAGCATAAATAAAATTTCTATGTTTTTTATATTGTGACATTTCATACCATTTTCAAAGAAATATTGTTCCATATGTCTCCAATAATATCCTATATCTGTTTTCTTTTGAACTAATGATATTTGTCTAAAATAACCTCCAAAAGCACCTGCATGAGCTTCTACAAGTGCTATGGGGATTTCAGATTGTTCAAGGGATCTACATAAAAGACCATGATCAAAGGACCTTCTATACAGAACATTGACAAGGATTATATATCTAAACACAATTTTTTGAAGGTGGGCTCGAATATTCTTTGTTGTTAGCTCAAGAAAGGTACCTTCTTTCAAATAATTAAATATCGGTGTATACCATTCGCTAGAGCTTTCCCTGATGGTTGATAACACTTCTTTGACCTTTTATTATATTGACGACTTCCTAATTATATGGAAAATGAATATGAAATATTTTGAAGGATCTTGAGGAGATATAAGGGAAGTTGCACTCACCATTACATCCACGTGTCAATTATATTTTCATGGTATGTTATCAATGGTATATGAGTAAAAGTGTTTAATAAAGTCATTGTGAGATCCTTATATTTTGATAATTTTTCATGCATTGCTTGATACAATCCATTTATTTGCTTAATAAATAATTGTAAATTTTTGAATATCTTAATATTTCGAGCTCCCAAAGTTAAAGCAACATGTAATCCAAAAATTAACACTTCATACTCTACTATGTGGTTTGTACATAGGAATTTTAAATGGTAGGACAAGTGAATAGGTTTTCATATAGGCGAGACTATTATAACCCCTATGTTGAAGCCTCTTCTACACTTAGAACCATCAAAATATAGCTCCCATGTATTAGTTTCAATCGACAACACATTATTGTTTTGGAATGAATCATTATTAGGTAACCCTAGGGAGAGGAAGTGCAAGCTAATTGGTCGGTCAAGGCTTGGCCTTCAATTGCCTTTTGCGAGACAAAATTAAGGTAAAACTTAGTTAACACCATAACCCACTTAGCTAGGCATCCTGATAAATATGTTTTAAAAAAAAGGTGCTCTAAAGGATCAAATTTTATTATCACATATATTTCAACATTCAATAAGTAATGTCTTAATTTACTAGTAGTGAATACAAGAGCCAAACATTATTTTTCTATTGTTGTATATCATTTCTCCTGACCAATTAGAGTTCGTCTTATGTAATAAACAAGATGTTATTTACCATTTTCTTCTTGTTGAACCAACAATGTTGCAAGAGCATGGACTGATTCTACTGTATAAAGAATAAATGGTTTATATTGCATAGCAAGTTGTACAATAGGTGGAGTAGCAAGCTAATAATCCAAACTCTCATTTACAATCTTCATTCTAGTTAAACTAAACCTCTTTCTTAAGGAGATGAGTAAAACATAATGTTTGAACCACTAAGGATGCTACAAAATCATAGATATCCTAAATTATTCCTTGTAAAGTGCACAATTGAGAAATGTTTCTAGGAGGTGGCATGTTAACTATATCATAAATTTTCTTTGTTTCCACCTCAATGCCTCTATAAGATACTATAAAACCTAAAAAAATTCAGCTATCTTTACCAAAGACATAATTTTTTGGATTTAATCTCATATTATATTTTTGCATTCCCTCAAATATTTTTTGAAGGATATTCACATTGTCTTGTTGAGTTAAATATTTCGCTAGAATATCATCAACATAATCTTCCAAAATCTTATGTATGTAATCATGAAATATCAATGTCATAGCCTGTTGATATGTTTTTCCTATATTCATCAATCCAAAAGGCATGACTACCAAGAAAAATGTTCCCCAAGTTGTAGTAAATATGATCTTGAATTGATCTTGAGGGTTGATGAAGATTTGATTATATCCAGAAAATCCATCCATGAATGACAATAAAGCATGCCCCACAGTCAAGTACACTATCATGTCAATATTAGGAAGTGGAAAATCATCTTTTAAAGATGATTTATTCAATTCATGAAATTTCATACACATCCTAATACAATTATTAGGTTTTGAAATTACAACAATTTTCAAGATCCAAGGAGAATAATAAATAGGTCTTATAAAACCAACATCAAGGAGTTTTTCAATCTTGGCCTTAACTAATCAGGTTATCTTAGGATTCATCTTTTGTATCTTTTTTCTTACTAGTTTAGCATCCTCTGCAAGGACTATGTTGTGTCAATATCTTAGCATCAATTCATAGCATATCCAAATGAGTCCAATAAAAATGTTCGAGAAATTCATGAAGTAAAGTTTCAAGGTATTCTTGTTAATCTTCATCGAGGAACTTTCCAAATTTAATCACTTTCTCCTTATTATTAATATCCATTGATATGTTGATTGTATCCCCCAAAGGGAGTGGGGTTTGTTTCAAAATTTCAAGATTGTATTCTTCATTTTCCTTATCAATCTCATTACTTTCCCTTTCCCCATCTTCTTGCTTAGCACTAATCATAACACATGTAACCCTTTTCTTTTTAGGAGGAGTAAATGGATTGTCATAAATTCCTAACATTTATTTTAAGTATTCATCATTTTCAAAGTATTCTAACAATTCTTCACAAGTTATATCAATCAATTTATGATGCTTCAAGGTGAGATTTGTTTAATGGTTACACATGATGGTGTTTATGTCTAGTGAGGGTCTTTTCATTTCTTGCGTTATTTTAGAGGGACAATACCCCAATTCACTTTTTAGTTCTTGTGTGTTAAGCTCTATAGGAACATGGATGCCTTGTTCTTTGTACTTCCACATCCTTTTCCACTATAATCAATTTGTTTCATAAGCTCGTAACCTAATCCATAAAGTATCTCCATTTGTTTTGTGTTTGGTGGTTGTCGATAGTCTATCCCATCAAAGTTTGTTGTAAATCTTGTGTATTCTTCTATAGTAGAGGAGATAGATATTTGTGAGTTTTCTTTTGAATTTTGCATTGACATTACCATTGGTTGATTTTGTATTTTAGTTTCTTTTGTTGTAATTTTTTATTCTTCCATAAATTCTAGTGTGAAGTCTAAAGAACCCCAATCATCTTTTAATAAATTTTACTCGTTTTCCATCTCTTGTTTCTCTTCTTTCATAGGTTCTATGTTTGAAGTTGTAATTAATGTGTTTAGAGGACTTGTTTCATTTTCAACTTGTAATAAACTATCAAGCTTGGGATCTAGTTCAACTTGGTACACTATATTGTTATATACATACTTCATGATACAATGATGAGTTGAAGGCACCACATGCATCTTATGAATCAAAGGTCTTCCTAAAAAAAGATTATATGAGAGATCATGAGGAATAACATGCATAGGAGTTTGTAATCTAGCCTTTCCAACTGTAATAGGAGAAGTAATCACAACAAATGGTTGATTTCCTACATTTTCAAATCTTGAATTGATAAGGAATCATGTTCAATTCTTGATTTATCCATGCCAAGTCTATCAAAAAGGGTCACACTACACACATTAAGGGCAGAACCATTGTCAAAAAGGGTTCTTTTTATTCCTACCTTATTGAAGATAGCTATTATCATGAAGACATCATTTTCCTTTCTCATCTCCAAGTGAGCTAGCTTAAGTTGATGAAAATTAATGTCCATGTTAAATACATTCATTCCTTGAATTAGAGCTACTACATCACTTTCATTTGTACTAAAGGGATCCACAACTTGTTGCAAGGCTGTATGAAGCATTGTATGATAATTAGGTGAATTTTGAATTAGGTTTGATAGGGATATCTTTGTGGGAGTATTCTTAAGTTTCTCAACAAGATCATACTCATTCCCACTATATTAAGGAAAAATAGGAGCACTAAGTAAGATGGATTGAGGAAAAGGTAAGGATGTTGAAGTTGTTTTTCTTGGTTGTGGATTATTTCTAGTGTCATATGTATGAGCAATGGTATTATAACTTGTTTGTTGTGAAACATTATTCTCAGGTGGTTCAAGGGTGAAAATGGGCTTGTTTTGAGTTTTAGGTGTGTTTGAAGGTGGGTATATGATGAGTTGAGGTTGAATCACATTAAATTCTCTTTTTTTTGGTTTGTTGCAACAAGCCTTAGTGGATGAGCCTTGTGAGATGAAATCCTCAAGGGATTCATCTAGCATGTCAAATTCATCACTACTAAAAGGCTTGAGGGTTAGGTTAATTTGGAAAAAGAGATTGACATATGCAAACAACTATTCTTTCTCCAAGGGGTTCATCAATTTATTGGTGTTTTAGTTTAGTTTTCTAATGAATGACAAATGTAATATAATCTTATCCAACTGTGAAATAATGCTAGAAATAAAAAAGTGCAATAATCTAATGCTATAAACAATTGAAATTAGACTAAATTAAGCTAGATCTAATGAAATCCATAAGACAAAAGTTGAGTAAATTGAAATAGATATCTAATTACAACTAACTGAAACATCAAAAAGATGTGTTGTAAAATGGAGATTGAGATATAACATTAGAATAAATCACCCAAAGGGGTGTATGAGTCCCAGTTAAGGTTTTTGAAGGTTTCAAATGCTGAAAAAAATTCAACATAGAATTCTCAAAAATTTAGTAAAACAACCTTCACTAGGACTGAATCACCCAGAGGGGCGAATGAGTCCTAGATTAGGGTTTTGACACTAAATTCAAAAAATTATAAGTGAATGCTAAGGTTTCTAACTTGTATGCAGTCTTGACTATGTGCAATTATAGATTTCAAATGACATTCAATGATGCAAGATGCAAAATTGCAACCTATATGAACTTTAACTAACCCAAGATTTATAAGCCCTAAAGGTAAATTAAATAATGCAAGGCCTAATACAAAGTTAATGTGAGATAGATCTAGGAATAAAATGCACTCCAAATCATAAATAAGGTGTCCAAAGGCTAGGTACACCAAAATGAAACCAAGGAAATAGGGTGTGCCCACATTTTAGGAGATGTAAAACTTAGGGGACTCTATTTCGCTCTACTTCATTCAAGGAAACCCTAGATATCTAATTATAATGGTTCAATTAAGATAAGGGATAGGCTATAAGGTCTCCTTAGGTGTGATTGAAGATAAAAGGGGGTTCACCACTAAAAAAAGGCTTACAAAGAAGCAAATGTAAATGATATGAAAATCTAACAATGTAACCCAGAATATGAAACTTCAAATTAGAATAATAAATTGAAAATGAACATAGGTTCACTTAGAAAAATGAAGAAGCACTAAAAGAGTTCTATAATACTAAAATTATGACTTTTGAAGAACACTATGACTCATACGCCAGTTGGGGTGATTTAGTCCTAGTTTAGGGTTTCAAGGCAGAAACTAGAATTTCATAGTGACAAGTTTGAATCCTCTAAAATTTTGGAAAAGTGTTATACCAAGACTCATATGACACAAGTGGTGATTTAGTCCCATTCTAATTTTTCAAAAAGTTAGGATCTCAAGTTGTTCTCCTATCTCTGCACTCCCTTCCTATGTTTTCCAAACTTCACTTCTAGATTTGTACCAAGTCTAAAAATCTACAAAACAAAATATTTTATGGGGGTTTGCCTCAAACAAAACAATAGTTTGGTAATTAAACCATGATAGAAAGAATAATCTTACAGGAAATATGTGGGAAAGTATTAATCTTCAGTGCATCTAAGATTAAGAGATCTAAAGTGCAATGAAACCTTATTCTAATGTGCTAGAATATGATGTATGAATGAAAGATGATGACTCACTTTGGGAGATCTTCAATCTCCCTAATAATCATTAGTAATACATGTACCTTCCTTTAGGTAGAAAGTAGAATGATAATGGGGGATGGAATTACTTAGGAAACAAGTCATTAGGCTTGGTTTGATGGCTAGTTGCATCTCCCCAACCTAGAATTCATCATGATTCTCCATAGGAAACTACCATCAATCCTTGAGAATGATAGATATTGAATTGAAAGTGAGCTTGAAGACCATCAAAAACACTATAATGTTGCTCTAGAAGACTTCAACTTTATTTACTCCTTTCTCTTGAATACTTGAAAAACTCTCTTGAAAGCTCTTGCTTGAAAATTCTAGGATTGATTCATAATATTTCTTAGGTAAAATAATGGTTCAATACCTTAGTTTTATAGTCATCTTGTCTAATTTACCATTTATTAGATCCCAAATGCCAACATTAGCCAAAAATTAAAATTATAAACTTTAATTTCTCGCTCAAACCCTATAAAGGGTCCACACAGGACTCGTACACCCAAGGTGGTGTATGGGTCCCACCTAGGGGGACTCATATGCCCAATGTGGTGTGTGAGTCCCACCCTAGCTTTTTGACATTAGAAAATGTTGTGGTGTTAGAAAATTAAATGTATTTCTTGATTTTGTTAGGATTTCAATTGTAGTATGCCTTAGGATCTAAAATAAAGGGTCTTAGGGGCCTATTAATGATTATTTAAAGTGTATGAATGCAAAGATACTAAAATAGGTCAAAACTAAGTGTGAAATTGTACCATCTTCAAGAAGGGAGTACAATTTTCTACACTACACCTAATAATTCTATATTTTCTTTTGATCAACTCATGAATAAATTTTTACAACATTTTCAAGAAAACATTAGATCCAAGGTCCCTATTGCTAATCATGTCCATTGTAAGAAACAACCTAATGAAAATTTAATTCATTTTCTATCTCGTTATCAATCTATAGTGTCGTAAATTATCACCTTTCAAAATTTCACACTATGTTTTTTTCACCTTAATTTGTTGGACATGATTAATCACCTAATTCCCCAAATTATTAATTCTATGACCTATTTTTAATAATTTATAAGAAATTGGAAGCATAAAAAAAATGCATTTATCTAATGTTTTGTCCCTAACACCTTGTTTCCTAGAAAATAGGGCCAAGACTAGAAAACACTTGGGCATATAAGTCCCCCTATTTTTTGAGATCCGAATTTGAAAATGTCATTGTTCGGATTCAAATTTTTGAAATTTAATTTACAAATGTAGGTTATCAGGATTTAATTTTAGGAAATTGAATAATTTTTTATAAATACCTAGTTCTTACATCATTTGATATCCATCTAGGAAAAATTATTGGAAAGCTTATGATCAAGAGCATTAAGAGAAAGTCAAGAGCAACATTTCAATGCTTCATTGTAGAAATTCAAGATCCAAGCATCATTTCAAATCCTATTTGAGTTTATGTACATTTATTTTATCACCTTTTAAGAAGGATAACCCTTGTTGCAGTTATAAAAAAGATCCAAGCATTCAATAAAACAAGATCCAAGACCTTGAATTAATGTGCATGAGTTCAGTCCTTCAAGGAGGCCACTAAAGGCTGGTGAGTTTCAACACTTTATGGATTCATCACTTCTTCCTATCATTCATCTTTCCTATCATTGACATTGCCATCATGGAAGTGGAAACACTTAGATAGGATTTGACTAAGGCAAGCCCCTAAATGGAAAAACATTTCTTCTCTATTTAAATGTGCAGATTTCAAGTTCAAAGAGGATTGAAGGAGGTTTGAATAACATTTATTCATTATTGGATTCAAAGTTGTACGCCTTTTCAACTCACAAAAACTCACTTATAGAATTATCCAATAATGATTTGATAGATTTGTAGGCGGGAATTGGGAGCTCAAATCCAACATTAGAGTACTATAAAAAAGGTTCAAGGAACCCCTATAAGGAAAAATATGCCCTTGGATACATATTTCCTCCTATTTAGACCAACACCAAACTTTTAGGATAGGTACACAACACTCTTCCCTTCCCACATCTACAAACAAATCTTTGTTACAATTTGTTAATTATCAAAATTTTGTAATTTTCATATTAGGAAACATAATTTAATTAGGTCAGTCAAGGAAAATCAATTACAATCTATTCTAAGGCTCAAAAATATGTAGATCTAGGTATGATTGACTCAACTCAACGATTGGAAATCAATCTAATCAACTTGTTGATTTTCATCCTAATGTAACCTTGAAAAAGGAAGAAATTAAACCTAGGTTTTGCAAATCAAACTTAGGTTTACCTTTTTTCATGTTAAATTTTGGTGACCCAAACCTATGAACATCATATACCTTGTAAAAATTTCACCCTAGATCTACATGTTGCATCACATTTTTTTACACTTCTCATTTAGGGTTTCAATTTTCCTTCATAAAATATATTAAAATATAAAATTGTTGCATATAATATTCTATCATAGGTGGAATTAAGGTATATTTTAGTCAATTAGTTCAAATCCACATTAATAATTGTATTCATAATTATCATTTATATTTCAAGCATTGTTACACATTTGCTCTTGTGTCAAATTGTTTTAAATTGAGTAAATTTTTGGGAAATTATATTAAATTTCAATTTGTTTGTGCAAAGAAAAAGAACACTTAGAAAATATGATAAATAGTCAATTTATAATTGTTTAGCCACCCTATCAAGGATATAGCCACCCTTTGACATCTCTATCCTACTTCACTTGCATCAACAAAATTCTGCATAATTCATTCTCTATGTCTTCAGTCTATGTCTACTTGCAAATCTCTAATTTAGAATTCTTAACTACATGTATATAGGCATCTTTCATATAGCTCAAAAATTGATAAAAGTTACATCAAAAACATCATTTTCAGACTTTTGTATCTTAGAATTAGTCAATTGTGGCATCTTAGATCTAAAAAATCACATTCAAATTTGTCATTTGTTGTTAAAATTTTCTTCAACATTGTGGCACACTTTTATTTTGAATCACATTGGCATAAGATGAGTATATTTGGGAAAAAAATTAATTGCCAAACACTTCTGTACATAGAGACCTGAGATTCTTAAACATTATAACACAGTCAATTTTTAAACTTGCAATAATATATGCAAGACACAGGCACCATAGGGCGACTTAGTCCACTTTTGATGACTTAGTCTTTCCATTTTGAGCTCAAATTCTGTGTAAAATCTTATCTCAGATCTTTGCCCAACCCTGGCATCAGTTTTTGAATATCAGTCTTTTGGCTGTCTTTTTTGCTAAACACATTGCTAGCTTGATCCATTGGGCAAACATCATTTTCTCATTGTGATTTTTTATTTTTCTCATAATTCATTTCCTATTGTCAATTCTTATTAATAATTTCAAGGAATTTTTTATACAAGCATGTGAAAATGAGTTTATTTTTCCTCTTTTGTTATTTTTCATTGATACCTCTCCCACTATCTCTCCTAGTTGTGAGATTATCTTGGAACAAGAGAATGAAATATCCCCTACTCTTTTCCCAATCTTCATTTATCTCCTAATATTTCCCCTACATGTGATATTATTTTATGCAAGAGGATACAATCACTGACAATCATTGACAATCATGACAATCATTGAAAATCATGACAATCATGTTTGTTCTTCTCTCTATATCTCTCCTATTTTTGAAGAAGGTATATTGGTGTTAGAAGATCCAATCAATGAGTGTTATGAGGATCTTTTTTGTTTCTCTCCCAATACCTCTTCTACTTTGGAAGGTATTATGGCACACTACGATGAAATCATTGATACATTTATGGATTTCATGGATAAAGATGCTAAGGTGACATTAGATTCCCGCTCAATAGAATACCATCAACAAGAAGTCAAATACATTGAGGTTATGAATAGACAATTGTCTATTAGATCTCCTTTAATTATTAGACCTCCTAAAAGACCTCTAATTATAAGACCTCCTAAACCTTATGGCCATATACTATGCTTTGAAAAACAACTTACTAGTAATCATGTGTCAAAGCAACCAAGATATCATACTATTTCTCACACATAAAACACTAGAAAAAATAAGCAACCAAAACAAACACCAACATCGATACCATTACCTCAACCATTCCTCCCACCTTGACCTAACATTCCATAGTGTAGTGGTAAGGAGTTTGATCTTCTTGAGCAAGTTCATAACACTCCTGTTAAGATCTCTTTGTGAGATTTGATTCAAACGTAACCTATTTATCATGGCACAAGTGCTTCAAAATGCTTAGAAAAAAGTTGTTGCCTCTTCCAATGTACAACAAAATGATGTGTAAGCTTTGATTAAGAGTTTGGATTCACCTAGTATGGACATTTTCTTTCATCAAAGTGAGATACCCCCTTTGGAAATTAAAAAAAAATGAAGCCTTGATGATAATGGCTAGTATAAACAACATTGGGATTACATGTACACTTATTAATAATCGTTTTGGGATAATTCTTTGTATTGTAAATATTTTTGAACTAAAATTCAACAAGATAATTTATCCATTTATGCTTCTTAAAATATGGGAAAATAATTATTTGGTGTGATAACATTACCTATGAAAGTTGGTGAGGTTTTATTATAAACTCCCATCCATGTCATGCCTCGTGATCTTTCACATAACCTTCTCTTGGTTAGAACATGAGTTTATGAAATGAAAGATTTTCCTTCAACACTTCATTGTTTAATAAAATACACATACAACAATAAGGTTTACATGTTAAAATCTGATCCCAAATCTGATTTTTTTTTATAAATTGAAGAAGGAATGATGAATCCTATTAGCAAATTGATACCAACTTCAAAAGTTGAAACTCTACAAATCGATGATGATATTCATTATATTTCATCAGTGACAAATTTATTCGATGATTATTTGGGATCATTATATTTTACACCTACATTCATTGGGGAATATAATATTACACAATCAAAACAAAAAAAAGAAGAAAAAGAAGTCGCAATGATATCAATAGAACCTATCACTAAATCATCAAAATATCTAATTCCATAATTTCTCGTAAAGTGGAAAATACAAATTATACATGTCTACATATGATGAAAGTGATTATGAAAAACAACATTCTTTGAAAGAAATCAAAGCCATTTATGGAATATTTTATAACCTTTTGAAATAGTTTAGCTATAATGGAAAAGGATTTGGTGTAAAAGAAGAAGGATTTTGTGTCCCTGTAGAGCTCAACATGTAAGAAAAACAAGAGGTCTTAGCTATTGTCCTTCATAAAGAACAAAAAAATAAAAAATATGTTCACTTATTCATAGAAGAAACAAAAAGCATTAATTTTTTCTCCTTGCCATGTAGTAATTTTAGTATCACACAATACTCATTACCATGCATGGGGGTATAAACTTGGCTTTATGTAATCTAATTTCATCTTGCAAGGAGAAACAAATCATCATCCATTTTGGTTCACCTTCCTCCCTACACTTGTGGTCAAGGGATTATGTAGCTTGTGTTAGGTGCACTCCTTCTAGCAAGGGATCCCTTTGTATCTCCTTGTAGTGTAGAGAATTGTAACCATTTCTAAGAGAAAGTACAATTCACACTTATTTGGACCTATTTTGGTGACCTTTTCATCAATGCATTTTAAAATCACATTAATAGGCCCCTAATACCCCTGTATCATGTATCCAAAGGCCTATTTTACATAATTTTATTCAATTCTCGACACCACAACTCACATTCAATAAATGCTATGGATCAAGTTAATGGCATGACATTTAATGAGTCCTGAAGTTTTAGGTTAGGACCCATTTTCCCATGGGAAAATGGATCCTCATTAGGTGCCTTAAACTCAACTTTAGATATGTTTTTGATGGAATTTCAAGCTTTCAAATTAAAATTTTAGATGTTGGATTTCAAAATCTAATAATTGGAAAAATACATTGGTTTATTGTTGAAAAATAGATCATTGACATTTTCATGGTCATTTAGGTCCTGCTTCCTTAGTATTTGATCTATTTTTCTTGATTTAATGATGTAATATGACTTAAATATTCGCATTAAATTCTAAATATTCAAATTATGATGTCTTGTGATAGTGTTGTGAAGTGTTGAAAAACATTTATACACTTTTCTATACTCTTACTATCATAATTCATCTAAATATCACCTTTTCATTCATCATCAAGTCCTATTTTTAAGTGTTATAAAGTCTTGGAACAAAGATTCACATTTTTTAGGCTCATTTCACTATTTACACCTTTCTTATGTCTTTTATGACCCCTTTATACACTTATAGGACACATTTAAGTGTATTTTTTAATGTAAACCCAACAAACAATATTAAATGCAACTTAATTCTTGACACCCTCTTACAAGCCTAGGGTGGGACCCATTCGCCATGGGTGGCGAAAGAGTCCCCTTTAGCTCCAAATTCAAAATATTTCAAATTTTCTTTTAGGTTTTTATTCAAAATTACCTTATGTCGGCATCTAATGTTGTATTACTAGGTTACTAAGGCACAAGTGTGTATAAATTTGTGTCTTTCTCGCATTATTTATCCTCAATCATCTTAATTCATTCAAGCACTCAAGTATTTCATCTCTCTAAGCATTTATATCATTTCATCAAGCAATAATGAAGTATCTGGAGCTGTCATTGCTTTATCTTCAAATTTCTTCTCAAATGGTTTGGTAAGTGATAGCATTTACATGTTATTTGTTTATAATTTCCTTCATATTTCATTTCATTATCAAGGTTTTGATTACCAAAGTGGGATTTGACCAAGGCGAATCCCTATATCTTAACCCTCAACCATTTTCCCCCTCTTGCATGTGTGTTTGTAGACTTTGTATGAAAATTTATCAAGCAAAATAGTGTTGAAAGGTGGTCAATAAGTCAACATCAACCTATTTCAAGCTTGGAGAAGACCTACAGTCCATTTTCTATAGATTTGACTTTGACAACTTGATAGGAAGAGAATTGCATATCTGGACCCATAGTCTTGATTCCTAAATCTACGAAATTCTGGGAGAGGAATGATTCACCATCTGTGGCGAATGAGTCCCACATTAGGACAAAAAAGTTGATTCTTCCAAATTCTAGTTCCCAACAATCAAAAATCATTTTTCAGGTGTTTTCATTAGGAGCGGGATTGATTTTCCATTAGTGGTGAATGAGTCCCACTGTTGATTTTCAATGATCTTGGTCAACATTTAGAACACTCCAAATTCTTCATTCTTTGTCTAGGTGCACTTTTATTCAACATTTCTTCATTTTTTTCTTTCATTTTTCCATGTTTAATTCATGCTTACATATCACATTTTGTTTTCAATTATTGCATTAGACCTTAGTTTTGCATTCATAGTTAGTCAATTTCATTACTTAGTTGCATTTACAACATTCTATTTAGCATCATTCATCTTCTATTTGATTTAACCCTTCAATTTTAAATAAGTGGAGTGTGGCCTAGAGGATTCTATCACTCTCCTTTTAGGTAAAAGATCCTAAGAGTCTAAGAGGACATAGAACCATCCTCTCCCATTTCACCCATATTAAAATTGATGGTACATTTTGGTAAACCTACATATTGAACAACATCTCTTTCTGATTTTCACTTTCATTTGCATCCTAGGTCTAATTTCCATAAACACTACATTAGGAAAAAAAAATTTATGCATCCTATGGTTTCTTTTAATTGCATTAGTGAAAACTTCATTTAGAATTCATTTTTGCATATCATATTATTGAAAAAAAAACTATATTTGCATCCTTAGATTGCATCATAAAGCATTTAAATAACCTTAAATTTTTGAAAAATACAAAAAAATCTCATCTTGGACTCATTCGCCACCTAGGGCGAATTAGTCTATTTACTATTTTTACATTTACATTTCTAGAATTTATACAATATTTCCTGCATTTCTGTTTGTTGTTACTTCTTTCTTGTTTCAGTTTATAGAATTTATGTTCTTAGCATTTTCTTGTCCTTAGTTGGCATTTGTATGCATCCCCTATTTTGTGGTACTTGTATGAGTGTTTAGTGTCCCATTGATAATACTTTAGTGAGATGAAGTTCTAGACGCATGTCTTCCCACAATTGGACTTTCATTGTGGACCTTGGGATCTCAACAACTCCTACTCCTAGTATGGACAATGGTGCATTAGGCATGGATACTACCACTAATATGCCTTTACCTTCACGTAACATGAATATTAACAAACATTCCATCCCACAAGAAAAATTCATTAATATTCAAGAGGATTTTACACATTTACAACAAGATTTAAGTCTTGAAAACATTTCCACTATTGTTATACCTGCCATAGAAAACCTTCATTGCTTGATTGAAAGTGACAATGGCTTAGACGTTATGAAAATAATAGCTGAGATATACAATAAACATGATTCTTCCACATCCCAATCAATAAACATTATTGTGAGTCAAGGGGGGTCTCACATTCCTCCAATTTTAGCATCCATACCTACCTACACTACTCATGTTACAACAAACATGCAACAGGTTAGTCAGTTGAATCCTCCCTTTGTTCTTCCAACTAACACTCCTAGTTCTTTTGTGGCATCTAACATTCCATCTTCCACCACCTTTACACCTCTAGTGTTCCTTTCACTTGTCCCACTAATACATTCAATACATCACCTTTCTCTCTTCCACCTCATACCACTTATATTGATCCACTTATCACACAAATTTTTCACACAATGTCCTCCATGCAACAACAAATTTCAACCATAAACCAAAACCAAAATGAAACACCTACCTACTACATCTGTGGCAGTCCATTATCCTTAGGAATCTTAAGAACCCTGATGCTATAGGGAATTGAGTTGCCTAGGTTTGAGAAGTATGGTGGTTAAGGAGACCCGAGTAATCACATTGATTCCTATACAACCCTATGCAGTGACTTTGTTCTAGACGATAAAATTTTAGCCAAACTGTTTCCTAGGACCCTAAAGGATACTGCTTTAGAATGGTTCTCCTCTCTACCCAATCATTCCATCCATTCATTCAATGAACATGTTGATGCTTTTATAAGTCACTTTCAAGTCCATATGACTCCTAAAAAGACAATTTCTAGTTTAATGATATGTAAATACAATGTGAATAAAAAGATAACTAATTTCATTTCTCGTTATCAGTCATTGTATGCTCAAGTCAATGTCCAAGTTCTTGATTTGCATCTTCAAAAGATGTTTATTGAGAACTTGCAGTCCAATATCCAAGACAAATTAACTATGATGAAATTCCCTTCATTCATGCATTTATGCACTTCCTTGTGTGATTATCATAACTCAATTGTTATTCGTGATTCAAAATCCAATTCTAATTGACCTGAGAAGTCTGAACAAAATAACCAAAATAACTCACAAAAATTTCACAAACAAAATAGAGGCTTTTTAGAATTCAACCATATACCTCTACAACCAACTCCACTTGTTAATAGCCAGGTGGCAGTCACTAAAGTAGCCATACCATTTACCTATGGGGACCCAAAGAGATAGTTCACCCCCTTACTAGATACCTTACACAATACAATGACCCATTTACTACAACAATAGATGATTACTTTGCCTACCATGAAACCACTTGATTTGAGCAAACCTTTCTCTACCTCCTTCCTTTAAACATAATGCTTATTTCCATTTTCATCATTAAAATGGACATGATACCAAACATTGTAAGCATGTGAAGCATTTAGTTCAAGACCTCATTGATTCTAGTCACTTGTCCATTGTAAATGTTAATGATTAGGGTAATAAGTTTGTGGCCCCTCCTAATCAACATTTACAAATCTTTACCAATCCTATGCCTAAACATGATATCTCCTTTGTCAAATCTAGTGAACCTTCACACTCTGATGTGATGAACATTGACACCAATGCAGAACAACATGATAACACTCTGAATGTTACCCATGTTCCTTCTATGATTGCAATGGTAGGGACAATAGACATTTTCCCTCATAAGGGCCCAACCACTAAATCTCTTGATATTAATTTTTATCCTGAGGATGTACTAAAGAAATTTCTTGATGGTCCTCTCTACATAGCTGAAAAAATCTATGATAAACCTACCAATGGGATATTAATAGATCCCACTTGTGGTGAGAATGTGATCATAGAAGAAATTTTAGTATTACATGATTTCTATCAAGATGATTATGATAAATCAATTGCATGGATTAAAATACATAATAGTTTTGTGTTCCCTACAATTAGATTGATCGTGCTCCCATTATAGATAGGACCAAAAAAATTGGTTGTGACATTTTCTATAATTTCACAATTGGATCAATTTTTTCTACAGTTGGGTCATCCTTGGCTCTGCTTGATGAAAGTTGTTCCTTTCGTTGTTCACAAGTGTTTGAAGTTTCTGCATGACAATGTGATATATACCATACACCATAATGGCTTTAATCCCTTGTCCTCTAAAGGTAAGTTTTCCTTGGATACTTTCTGGCCTATACCTATGGAACCCATTACCCCTTGTAAATATTTCTTTTTCATAACATGTCAAATTTCAAAGCCAAGAAGATAGTTGAATTGTCTCTTCGTGATTTGTCCCCATCTACCCCTGATATTCCTATCTTAGATGAAACAATGCTCCAACCTGAATTTGAACCTGAAAAACCATTACAACCACCATTGCAAACAAACATTTCACCCTCTTTGTCTAAAATACCAAGAGATGCTAAAAATAACCCCATCATTCCTCCACACATTAAACATGTGTATAAAGCTAAAGAGATAGTGATTGATCCCTCTCCTTCAATTCCTTTTGTTCCTCCCCCTACGGAAGAAATGGATCTTACAGTGGACCAATCCACTCTTACACCTAAAAAAAATTCAAAAGAATATTAAAAGCAACCATGGTGCTAGGGAACACCAGAATCATCGTCAACTCCTTGCTCATCAAATGCAAAGTGAGAACAATAAAGAAAATCAAGCTTTGCATTTGACAGAAATAATACTAGATAACCCTCTTGACCCACGACAAGATAGTCCATCACCACCCTCACAACAACATGATCACCTACAAAAACCTCCAATGTTGATACATCTTTCATTGGAGATTACACTTCACCCTCCTACCGTGATTAATTTGGATGATGATGATGACAAGGAGATTGCTAAAATAGATGAAGAGGTGCATAATAATTTGAATTATGTATTCTCCTCTTCTATGAGCTTAGATGATAAATCTATCATACCAAGTGCAGAACTTGGTGATTCTCCTAGTTTGGCACTTACAATTCTTCCATTGGATAGCCAACCACCCTCACAATAAGATGACCATGATTGGGAGGCGGATGACCTGTTAGATGGTTGATTTTCATATGCCTCGCTAGTATTTTACACATTTTCTTTATTTACTTTCTTTTTATGAGTGTATCATGTTCCCCCATAATGTGTATTTTATGTTCTCTATCTTTGTGCACTTCTTCTATTTGTACCTTTCTTTTTCTATATGTCATGCATCACTTTTCGCCTTCTTTGCTTTTTTTTATTTTGTTTTGTGTTTCCCTTTTGGGGATAAAGGCAAAGCCTAGAGATGTCTTATGTCTCTTCAATGTTGACCCAAAAGGTCCCTAAATATTTTTAGCTTTCCTTTTTCTTTTCTTGTGTTTTTCCTTCTACGGATGACACAAGGCATTGAGATCGAAATGTCTCCTTCATGTTGACCCAAAAGTCTTTCCTTTTCATTTTTCCTTTTTCTTTCACTTCCACTTTTCTCTTTTGTCCTTTCCTTTTAGGGACGATGCAAAGAATTGAGACCGCAATGTCTCTTCCATGGGTATGTGCAGTATCATCATGGTAAAAATAGGCCCTTAAGTGGTGATAAAATTCAAAAAAATAAGGGTTAGGAAACTTTATGTAAAAATTTAAATAAGTTATCAATATTATATCAAAAATATGTAAAAATAGAATCTATAGAAAATTGAATGCAGTTTCTAAACTGCTAAGTTTATTTTTAAAAAATATATATTTGGTGAAAATTTGAAATTTCAATGTAGTAGTATTTAAATTTTAGTAAGAAATAGGTGTCTATCTAATCACCCTAACAACAACAAAATGATAATATTTTTTTATAAGATTTTAGATATAAGTAGAGGAATCATGTTTTGATGTGATGCATATTCTTTTGTAATTTATTTCCAAGTAAATAATTAATTATATTTTTTTTATTACAACTTTTAAAAACTATAAAAGCTCATATGTCTAGTCAAAACTTCATGAAATTCAAAAAAAAATTAATCCTATAGTATTTGAAGCATAGAATGTGATGCATGTTTCAAATTCAAAAAATTTGATACCATTTGAAACCTATAGATGTTTTTCAATCAACGTATCAATCAAATTAGAATAATTGTAGTAATTTCTTTTATTGTTTGAGAAAATAATTATAATCAAGTTGTTTTATTTTCATGCTATTTCTAACTGGTTTAAGTGGATTTAATAAATCCTAAAATTAGATTTTTTTATTATGCTTGATTTTCTTTAAGTGGTTTTCTCTTTTATTGGGAAAATTAGGATTACTTTGAATTATAAGTCTTCTAGATAAGTTTGTTAATGAGGGAGTTGTTAATTGTTCCAAATTCAATCCTTTGAGTTAACTAGGGTAGTGCACATGGTTTTGTATGTTTTTAGATACCTAGTTCTATGAACAGGATGTGATGTCCGTTGTGATATGTTTAGTATTAGATTTTGATTTATGTGCACCTTGTCTACCTTAGTTAGTGGAGTTAGATTCCTTGTGTTATTTTTAGAGGAGTGGCTCTTTGTGAGGGCTGGTACAAAAAGTGGTGCCTGGGTAACTCATGTAGAGTTAGTTAATCAGTGAAAACTAAATCAACACATTGGGTATTCTAAAATATTTATCTAGATTAATTATGCCTCACTCATGGACTCAAGGGCTAGTTCAGACTTGAGAATTAGTCAAGAAGGCCTAGAATGGATAAGTTGATATCTTGTTATTTTAAAACATATTTGACTCCGCAACAGATTGCATGAGGGGTCAGGTTTCGTAACAGGTTACCAAGGTAACCCAAGTTTGGGGGCTGGAACCTAGGAAGAAACGCCATGGTAACCTATGCAACATTGTGATGACACTCCACCTAAAATAATAGTAACCTTGTGAACTTAGCATATTTGATTATCCTAATTCTAGAATTAATGTAACCAATAAGTTAAGTATGTACTTGCATAGTTTTTCAATGGTTTTACTTATGTCTAGGGTTTGTAGGTTATGTTTAGGGAACCCTTTTACTATCTCCTAGCATGGGGGGTGGGCCTACGAGTACTACATGGTTGGGTGGAATGTGCACCTTACTCCATTGGGTCCCCAGTTCTTGTTCATGGCAATGAGTACTTCTTGGATGGAGAGCTCGTATGTTGATAAATGTACTTTCTTATTTGTATCACTCCTTAATTGTTAATGAGGTGAACATTTGTAATATGTAATTGTAATTTTTTATGGCCTACCTCATTTGGAAAATGAGTCTTGTAATGTTATTTCAAATGCAATGTAAGAAAGAATCTTTAATGTATATTATACCTCCATTGATGTAATTTAAATGATATTCTATGTATGCTTTTAAGTTTATGAAAATTAAAATATATGCAATGTTAAATACTATAGTCATCTATGGGATTTTCAAGTAGTGGATCGTCGCATATCTTAGGGAATGTTTGCAAAATATTAATAAAGTTAATATTAACACTTAAAAAAAAAATTATTGCACTATCACAGTCAATGCAACATTATTTTGGTTACAAGATGGGGCATTACAGATTTATAGATTCGTATCATAGCAAAGGTTCTAACACTGGACACTCTGGGTAATTGTGAGCCCATTAGGTTGACCTAGATGTTAGAGTACGTAGTATCATTTTCCTTTAGTCTTGTCTGTTTTGTATTTGAAACTCATTTTTATTTTATGTGTAGGATCATGCCTAGGTGTCGTACTAGAGGTCATGGTAGAGGTCGACTTAGAGGCCGTGGGCCAATCCCTCAGGTTACTCCCCCTCAGAGCTCCCATGAGAGCAAACATGTCGAACAGTTGGGTCCTGAGTTGGAATAGACAAGTGGGGAATAGATTCCGATTCAGCCAGAGGTTTGAGGGAGCTTAGTTGCGTCCCTTACTAAGGAGGTACTGCCCAAACTTGGTCAGATGTAGGAAGTTGATCAGGAAGTGGTTAGGGAACATGATAGATCTCCTAGGAGGATTGGTAGTACTGCAGAGCAGGACGCTATAGTTGCAGGTCATATGAGGGATTTGTTGAGGGCATGCCCTTTTATGTTTGATGGCACAAGTGGTTATTAGACTTGGGTAGATGTTTTTCTATGCACACATATAGTAGCAATACCGAGCTAGATGCACCATCATGCATCTGAGAGGTTTTTCCTCTACTTGGTGGCGTTTGGTGGAGTAGAAGCTCCATTTAGAGATTGGGTCAGTTTATTGGGAGATGTTTTTGGAGAGGTTTAGAGCACGGTTCTTATTTGAACATTGGAGGCAACGACGAGCTGATGAGTTTCATGATTTGCATTAGATGGCTCTGTCTGTTGAGCAGTATGAACATAGGTTTTATAAACTCAAACAATATGTAGGAATTGGAGATGATGAGGCAATGTTGGTACAGCATTTTATCAGGGGTCTAAATGACCACATTCGTGGAGGAGTTAGAGTCTTCTAACTAAAGGCTATGGAAGTTGGAGTTGAGAAAGTGTGTATTGTGGAAGAGAATGTAACTCTAGCATTGGGTGGACATATAGGTGTCTAGATAGGTAGTGCACCTATAGCAGGCAAGGTTGTCAGATACAAATAGGAGGTTCCTCTAGGAAGCAACAGACACCCACTAAGGGTGGATAGCAGCAGCAGAAGCATCGTACTCCTTAAAAGAATAACAATACACAGCCCTAGCAAGCTAACAATTTTTGGTCTCAACATGGTGGTGGTTGGTTTCAGAATGAGAGAGATCATAGTGGGCAGCAAGTTCAACATGATTGTTCTGATCATCCTGCACATATTTTTCAATCTATAGTTAGTGGAGGTAGTTTTCCACAGTCTAGTGTACCTCAAGGTGATAGAGGATTTAGAAGGAGTATAGAATGTTTTAATTGTGGCCAAAAGGGTCACATTGCTCGTCAGTGTCCTCAGAAGGGTACTTCTAGGTTCAGTCAAAGACCAGTGGCTTCAGAGTCGACTATAGGAGATGCAGGAAGGTCACATAGGGTGTTGACTATGGTGGATAACCACCAGGTTGAGCACCAAGGGGCAGTTGGAGAGGTTCTTGGTGGAGGACTAGCATCATTTTTTGGAAACCATGGATGTCCTTTAACGTCGAGAGTTGATCCTCAAGGATAGAGACGTTGACTGGGTACATCACAAGAAGGATCCTAGTGGCTAGTCTTCTATTTATTGGGAGGACATATTCTAGATGTGTGTGTTATCTGTTTTCTGTTTGTAGGCTTCCAGGAGTAAGCCTTATGCTATTGGGGAAGGATGTAGTACCCCTCCATTTTGTTTATGTTTTATGTTAGCATGTTTTCACTTTGATAGACCTTGGTACTTTGTTTTGATGTATTGATCGCTGACATTAGAGCGATGGTGGATTTATTTTGTGATGTGATGATACATTGTATGGTGGTAATTATTTTTGACATGCTTTATGTTAGCATAGATGTTTATTTCAAATGTTACTGCTATATATATATGCTCATGGTAGATTAATTGTTATTTATTTTGTCAGTTTGATGTGATATTGTATTGGTGTGGAGAACAGAGTTGCATCAATCGCTTGCGAGTGCCCTATGATTTCTGTGATTTTCTCCTCACGGTGTGTTTGAATCATGGATTATATACATGTATGTTATTTGTTTGATTACAGGATTGCAGGTACATGACACCGAATCCACCTAGTTTCACAGGTCTGAGCGTGTCCAGACTCAACGGTAATGTTGATTGGGAGGTAGTAATGAGGTATTTCCTAGTCTAGTCTCAAACCCAGTCACAATATGTCGTCAATTTAGGTTTGGTGTGTTTGGTTGTCATGTCTAAGTTTTCTTTGTTATTTGTTGTGAAAGGTTTATTTTGTGAATTTAATTGTAGATTAATGTTCTTTGTAATTTAATGCTTATTTAAATTAATTTTAAATAAAGAAAATAAAAAGCTTCATATTTTATTTAATTAGTTAAATTAGTTTATAATTGGTAAAATAATTTAGTCATTGAGATTAAAATTATTTTATTAAATTAATTAATTAATTAATTAAAGTTACTTTATTTGAGTGAATAGATTAAATATAAATTTAATGTTTTGAGGGAAATGAAATTTTAAATATAAAATAAAAAGGAAATTGATTTTTGAATTTTGAATTCTTTAATTCTTTAAAATAAAATAAGTTCTTGTTATTTAGGGAAGAAAGATCCGTGAGTTTGTTAGAAGATATTTTTCTTCTTTACCATGTGTGTTAGTTAAATTTAATGCAATTCTTGTTGAGGATTCTCTCGGGAAGATATTATGAGATTTGGGGAAAACAAGAAAACTCTTCATGGGAAATGAGAAAGAACAGAGTTCTGGTAAAAAAAAAATTGTGTTAATTTGTGATTTCCTTTGGGTTTTGAATTAAGATTTCTTGAAGAGGTTCTTAGATAGATTTTTGTTTAGTATTTGCATTCTTTTGTAAATTGGTGTATTGGAAGGGCTTTGGAAGATTGCACGCAGTAGGAAAAACTTCTCTTCTATAGTCAAATTCTTCAAGCTATAGGGATACAGGTATTTCCCTATTTATTTAATTGTTTTCTTTTGAAAAGATTGCCTATGTAAGAATTAGTTTTGTGCAAGATTTGTTTAAATTTGTGAGATTATAAGATTTTCTGAGTAGATAATGTTTGATTGAAGCTTTTGTTCTTCTTGGAAACCCTTTTGTTGAAAATGTTCTCTAGAAAGCTTGTTATCTTTTGTGTTAAGTTTTCGAAAACAAGATTTTATAGTGAAATTAGAGAGCCACTAACAAGATTTATGTTAAACAAATGAATAGTTCTAAAAGAAAACAAAGAAATCTCTGTGAAGAACTTTGATAGACATTACCTATAAAAAAATATTTGGGTAAATTGAATTGATAATCATCTGTTGTAGAAATTGAAGATCTTTGACAAAATTTGTGTTAAATTCATGGTTTTCCCAATTTCCTATAGAAAACTCTATGTGAATATTTGTCAGAATATTAAATATTCTTATTTGTTGAATAAATAATATATAGTTACATTTAAAAATATATATATATGTATTTTCATTGTAAAAATGCTCTATGTAATTTTATTTTCTTTCTATTGAAAATCTGTACGCGAGTTATATTGCAGGGTTTCAGATTTAGTGAATTATGGTTAAAATTAAAAATACTGGTTTTGTTTTGGGGGCCACAGGGGCTACCCCCATAGTCGCCCCCATGTAGGGTGACGGTTGTGGAGGTAGCTGAAACTTCCCTCACAGGCAGAGACGGCTACCAACACAACCGCTACCCACATGGGGTAGTCTGTGTGTGGTAGCCATACACAGTCCGTGACTGTGTATATCCACGGGATGCCCTAGGATTTGCTTGCCTCTTTTAAATTTTTTTTGTATTATATGAAATTTATATGAAATTCACATGATTTACTTATAAGTTTTGAAATTACTTTGTTTTAAGCGAATTTCAAATTCATTAAATTAAATTTTTAGATATATATATATGTGTGTGTGTGTGTGTGTGTGTGTGTGTGTGTGTGTGTGTGTGTATGTATATGTATATATGTGTATATATGGATATACATTTATTGTATTATTGAGAAAATAATTTTAGTATTGAAATAAGATTTCTTTTAAATTAAAATGCATGTAAGTTTAAGATTAACTATCTTTAAAGTAGTAATATTGGAAAACAAAATTTGATATTTATTTTTATGTGAAATTGAGAAAATCAAATTAGACTAATTGTAGTAATTTCTTTTATTGTTTGAGAAAAGAATTATAGTCAAGTTGTTTTATTCTCATGCTATTTCTTATTGGTTTAAGTGGATTTAATAAATCCTAAATTTAGATTTTTTTATTATCCCTGATTTGCTTTAAGTGGTTTTCTCTTTTATTGGGAAAATTGGGATTACTTTGAAATATAAGTCTTCCAGATAAGTTTGTCAATGAGGGAGTTGTTAATTGTTCTAAATTCAATCCTTTGAGTTAACTAGGGTAGTGCACATGGTTTTGTATGGTTTTTAGACACCTGGTTCTATGAACAGGATGTGATGTCTGTTGTGATATGTTTGGTATTAGATTTTGATTTATGTGCACCTTGTCTACCTTAGTTAGTGGATTTAGATTCCTTGTGTTTTTTTTAGGGTAGTGGCTCTTTGTGAGCATCGGAACACAAAGTGGTGCCTGGGTAACTCATGTAGAGTTAGTTAATCAATGAAAACTAAATCAACACATTGGGTATTCTAAAATATTTAACTGGATTAATTATGCCTCACTCATGGACTCAAGGGCTAGTTCAGACTTTAGAATGAGTCAAGAAGGCCTAGAATGGAAAACTTGATATCTTATTATTTTAAAAGATATTTGATTCCACAATAGATTGCATGAGGGGCCGGGTTTCGTAAGAGGTTACCAGGGTAACCCAAGTTTGGGGGCCAGAACCTAGGAAGAAACACCAGGGTAACCTATGCAACATTGTGATGACACTCCACCTAAAATAACAATAACCTTGTGAACTTAGAATATTTGATTATCCTAATTCTAGAATTAATGTAACAAATAAGCTAAGTATGTAATGCTATAGTCTTTCAATGGTTTTACTTGTGTCTAGGGTTTGTAGGTTATGTCTAGGGAACCTTTTTACTATCTCCTAGCATGAGGGGTGGGCCTATGGGTACCACATGGTTGGGTGGAACGTGCACCTTACTCTGTTGGGTCCCCAGTTCCTGTTCGTGGAAATGAGTACTTCTTGGATGGAGAGCCCGTATGTGGATAAATGTACTTTCTTATTTGTATGAGTGGAAACTTTATATTTGTATCACTCCTCAATTGTTAACGAGGTGAACATTTGTAATATGTAATTGTAATTTTTTATGGCCTACCTCATTTGGAAAATGAGTATTTTAATGTTATTTCAAATGCAATGTAAGAAAGAATCTTTTATATATATTATACCTCCATTGATGTAATTTAAATGATATTCTATGTATGCTTTTAAGTTTATGAAAATTAAAATATATGCAATGTTAAATACTATAGTCATCTATGGGATTTTCAAGTAATGTGTCGTCGCTTATCTTAGGGAATGTTTTCAATTAATAAAGTTAATATTAACACTTTAAAAAAAAATATTACACTATCGTAGTCAATGGAACATTCTTTTGGTTACAAGACGGGGAATTATAGCTTTATAGATCGGTATCAGAGCAATGGTTCTAACACTGGATGCTCTAGGTAATTATGATCCCATTAGGTTGACCTAGATGTTAGACTATGTAGTACTGTTTTCCTTTATTCTTGTTTGTTTTGTATCTGAAACTCTTTTTTGTTTCATGTGTAGGATCATGCCTAGGCATCATACTAGAGGTCGTGGTAGAGGTCGAGGTGGAGGTTGTGGGCCAATCCCTCAGGTTACTCCCCCTCAGAGCTCCCACAAGAGTGAACATGCCGAACAGTTGGGTCCTAAGCTGTAATAGACAAGTGGGGAATAGATTATGATTCAGCAAGAGGTTGAGGGAGCTCAGTTGCATCCCGTACTAGAGGAGGTACTTTCCAGACTTGGTCTGAGGTAGGAAGTTGATCAGGAAGTGGTTAGGGAATGTGATAGATCTCCTAGGAGGTTGTTAGTACTACAGAGTAGGACCCCATAGTTGTAGGTCATATGAAGGATTTGTTGAGGGAACGCCCTCCTAGGTTTGATGGCACAAGTGGTTGTCTAGAGGTAGAGACCTGGTTATTAGACTTAGGTATATTTTTTGCTATGCACACATACGGTAGCAATACCTGAGCTAGATGTGCCATTGTGCATCTGAGAGGTTTTTCCTCTACTTCATGGCATTTGGTGGAGCAAAAGCTCCATTTAGAGATTGGGTCAGTTTCTTGGGAGATGTTTCTGGAGAGGTTTAGAGCACAGTTCTTATCTGAACATTGGAGGCAATGAAAAGCTGATGAGTTTCACAATTTGCATCAGATGGCTCTATATTTTGAGCAGTATGAACACAAGTTTTATGAACTCAAACAATATGCAAGAATTGGAGATGATGAGGCAATGTTGTTACAACATTTCATTAGGGGTCTGAATGCCTCCATTAGTGGAGGAGTTGGAGTCTTTGAACTGAAGGCTATGGAAGTTGTAGTTGAGAAAGCTCGCATTGTGGAAGAGAATCTAACTCTAGCATTGGGTGGACATACAAGTTTCCAGATAGGTAGTACACCTATAGCAGGTTTTGGTCCACAAGGTGGTCAGATACAGATAGGAGGTTCCTCTAGGAAACAACAGACACCCACTAAGGGTGGATAGTAGCAGTAGTAGCATCGTACTCCTCAGAGGAATAAGAATACACAGCCCCAACACGGTAACAGTTTTTGGTCTCGACATGGTGGTGGTTAGTTTCAGAATGAGAGAGATCAAAGTGGGCAGCAAGTTCAACATGATCGTTCTGATCATCCTACACAGAGTTTTCAGTCTAGAGTTGGTGGAGGTAGTTTTCCACGGTCTAGTGTACCTCTAGGTGATAGAGGATTCAAGAGTATGGGTATGTGCAAGATCATGGTGGGCCAAAAAGTGGCAATATTATGGGTATTTGTAGGGTATGTGGCTGATGACATTTTTTTCACCCAAAATTAATTAAACGAAAAGGGTTTTTAGAGGAGATTCTCAGCTTTACAAAAATATAAATTATGATTTAATTTGAATTTAATAAATGATTATTATTCATTTTCTATTAGAATTACAACTAAAGTCCTGATCGATAGGCTGACTGAAAAACATCTATAACTTTCAAACGGTATCATATTTTTGAATCTGAAACATGCGTCACATTCTATGCTTCACATACTATAGGATTAAAAAGAAAAATTAAATTTCATGAAGTTTTGACCAAGTTAAGGTTGTTGGCGATTTTTATATTTTCTAAAATTTGTAATAAAAAATCATAATTAATTATTTACTTGGAAAAAAATTACAAAAAAATATGCATCACATCCGGACATGAGACCTCTACTTATATATAAAATCTTACAAAAAAATATTATCATTCTATTATGGTTAGGGTGGTCAGACAGACACCTACTTCTTATTTTTTCCCTGAAATTTAAGTACTACTGCATTGAAATTTCAAATTTTCACCAAATAGATTTTATTTATTTTTAAATAAACCTATTATTTTAGAAACTACATTCAATTTTCTACAACTTCTATTCTTACATATTTTTGAAATAATATAGATAACTTATTCAAATATTTACGTCAAGTTGCCTAACACTAATTTTTCTGAATTTTTTGCCACTTAAGGGCCTGTTTTTTGCATGATGATCCTGCACATACCCATATAGAATGTTTTACTTGTGGCCAACAAGGTCACATTGCTTTCCAGTGTCCTCAGAATGGTACTTATGGGTTCAGTCAAACACCAGCGGCTTCAGAGTCGACCATAGGAGATGCAAGTAGGTTGCATGGGGTGTTTACCGTGGTGGATAACCACCAGGTTGAGCACCAAGGTGCAATTGGAGAGGTTCCTGGTGGAGAACTGGCATCGTTCTTTGCAAACCATGCACATCCTTCAACGTTGGGAGTTGATCCTCAGGGGTCAAGACGTTGACTGGGTACATATCCAGAGGGATCCTAGTGGCTAGTAATCTATTTCTTGGGAGGACCTATTCTAGATGTGTGTGTTATTTATTTTCTATTTGCAGGTTTCCATAAGTAAGCCTCATCCTAGGTAGGGGGGAGAATGTAGTACCCCTCCATTTTTTTTATGTTTTATGTTAGCATATTTTCACTTTGATAGACCCTGGTACTTTTTTTTTATATATTGATCGCTGACATTAGAGCGATGGTGGATTTATTTTCTGATGTGATGATACATTGTACATATGGTATTAATTATTTCTGACATGCTTTATGTTAGCATATATGTTTACTTCAAATGTTACTGCTATATATATATGCTCGTGGTAGATTAATTGTTATTTATTTTGTCAGTTTGATGTGATATTGTATGGGTGTGGCGAATGGCGTTGCATCACTCGCTTGCGAGTGCCCTATGATTTATGTGATTTTCTCCTCATGGTGTGTTTGAATCATGCATTATATACATGTATGTTATTTGTTTGATTGTAGGATTGCAGGTACATGACACAGACTCCATCTAGTTTCACAGGTCTAAGCGTGTCCTGACTCAATGGTGATGTTGATTGGGAAGTAGTAATGAGTTATTTCCTAGTCTAGTCTCAAACCCAGTCATAGTATGTCATCAGTTTAGGTTTGGTGTGTTTGGTTGTCACGGCTAAGTTTTCTTTGTTATTTGTTATGAAAGGTTTATTTTGTGAATTTAATGGTAGATTAATGTTCGTTGTAATTTAATGCTTATTTAAATTAATTTTAAATAAAGAAAATTAAAGCTTCATATTTTATTTAATTAGTTAAATTAGTTTATATTTGGTAAAATAATTTAGTCATTGAGATTAAAATTATTTTATTAAATTAATTAATTAATTAATTAAAGTTACTTTATTTGAGTGAATAGATTAAATATAAATTTAATGTTTTGAGGGAAATGAAATTTTAAATATAAAATAAAAAGGAAATTGATTTTTGAATTTTGAATTATTTAATTCCTTAAAATAAAATAAATTCTTGTTATTTGAGGGAAGAAAGATCCGTGAGTTTGTTAGAAGATATTTTTCTTCTTTGCCATGTGTGTTAGTTAAATTTATTGCAATTCTTGTTGAGGATTCTCTCGGGAAGATATTATGAGATTTGGGGAAAACAAGAAAAATCTTCACGGGAAATGAGAAAGAATAGAGTTCTAGTAAAAAAAATGTGTCAATTTGTGATTTCCTTTGGGTTTTGAATTAAGATTTCTAGAAGAGGTTCTCATATAGATTTTTTTTCAATATTTGCATTCTTTTGGAAATTGGTGTATTGGAAGGGCTTTGGAAGATTGCACGCAGCAGGAAAAACTTCTCTTCTATAGTCAAATTCTTCAAGCTATAGGGATACAGGTATTTCCCTATTTATTTAATTGTTTTCTTTTGAAAAGATTGCCTATGTAAGAATTAGTTTTGTGCAAGATTTGTTTAAATTTGTGAGATTATAAGATTTTATGAGTAGATAATGTTTGATTAAAGCTTTTGTTCTTCTTGGAAACCTTTTTGTTGAAAATGTTCTCTAGAAAGCTTGTTATCTTTTGTGTTAAGTTTTCAAAAACAAGATTTTATAGTGAAATTAGAGAGCCACTAACAAGATTTATGTTAAACAAATGAATAGTTCTAAAAGAAAACAAAGAAATCTCCGTAAAGAACTTTGATAGACATTACCTGTAGGAAAATATTTGGGTAAGTTTAATTGATAATCATTTGTTGTAGAAATTGAAGATCTTTGACAAAATTTGTGTTAAATTGATGGTTTTCCCAATTTCCTGTAGAAAACTCTATCTGAATATTTGTCAGAATATTAAATATTCTTATTTGTTGAATAAATAATATATATTTACATTTACAAATATCTACATGTATTTTCATTGTAAAAATGCTTTGTGTAATTTTATTTTCTTTATATTGAAAATCCGTACACGAGTTATATCGTAGGGTTTTAGATTTAGCGAATTAAAGTTAAAATTAAAAATACTAGTTTTTTTTTGGTGGCCGCAAGGGCTACCCCCACAGCCACCCCCATCTAGGGCGATGGTTGTGGAGGTAGCCGGTGCTACCCTCACAGGTAGCGACGACTGCCAACACAACCACTACTCACATGGGGTAGGTTGTGTGTGGTAGCCATACATAGTCCGCGACTATGTATATCCACGGGATGCCCTAAGATTTGCTCGCCTCTTTAAAAAATGTTTTGGATTATATGTGATTTATATGAAATTCACATGATTTACTTATAAGTTTCCATTACTTTATTTTAAGTGAATTTTGAATTCATTAAATTAAATTTTTAGATATATATATATATATGAGTGTGTGTATATGTGTATATGTATATATGTGTATATATGTATATACATTTATTGTATTATTGAGAAAACAATTTTAGTATTGAAATAAGATTTCTTTTAAATTAAAATGCATGTAAGTTTAAGATTAACTATCTTTAAACTAGTAATATTGGAAAAGAAAAATTGATATTTATTTTTACGTGAAATTGAGAAGATCAAATTAGACTAATTGTAGTAATTTATTTTATTGTTTGAGAAAATAATTATAATCAAGTTGTTTTATTTTCATGCTATGTCTAACTAGTTTAAGTGGATTTAAAAAATCCTAAAATTAGATTTTTTTATTATGCCTGATTTGCTTTAAGTGGTTTTCTCTTTTATTGGGAAAATGGGGATTACTTTGAATTATAAGTCTTCCAGATAAGTTTGTTAATGAGGGAGTTGTTAATTGTTCTAAATTCAATCCTTTGAGTTAACTAGGGTAGTGCACATGGTTTTGTATGGTTTTTAGACACCTGGTTCTATGAACAAGATGTGATGTTTGTTGTGATATGTTTGGTATTAGATTTTGATTAATGTGTAACTTGTCTACCTTAGTTAGTGGAGTTAGATTCCTTGTGTTATTTTTTAGGGGAGTGGCTCTTTGTAAGGGCTGACACACAAAGTGGTGCCTGGGTAACTCATGTTAGTTAATCAGTGAAAACTAAATCAACACATTATGTATTCTAAAATATTTAACTGGATTAATTATGCCTCACTCATGGACTCAAGGGCTAGTTCAGACTTGAGAATGAGTTGAGAAGGCCTGGAATGGAAAAGTTGATATCTTGTTATTTTTAAAGATATTCGATTCCGCAACAAATTGTATGAGGGGACGGGTTTAGTAAGAGGTTACCAAGGTAACCCAAGTTTGGGGGCTGGAACCTAGAAAGAAACACCAAGGTAACCTATGCAACATTGTGATGACACTCCACCTAAAATAATAGTAACCTTGTGAGCTTAGCATATTTGATTATCCTAATTCTAGAAGCATAGTAACCAATAAGTTAAGTATGTACTTGTATAGTTTTTCAATGGTTTTACTTGTGTCTAGGGTTTGTAGGTTATGTCTATGGAACCTTTTTACTATCTCCTAGCACGGGGGGTGGGCCTACGGGTACCACATGGTCAATTGGAATGCACACCTTACTCTATTGGGTCCCCAGTTCTTGTTCATGGAAATGAGTATTTCTTGGATGGAGAGCTCGTATGTTGATAAATGTACTTTCTTATTTGTATGAGTGGAAACTTTATATTTGTATCACTCCTCAATTGTTAATGAGGTGAACATTTGTAATATGTAATTGTAATTTTTTATGGCCTACCTTATTTGGAAAATGAGTATTGTAATGTTATTTCAAATGCAATGTAAGAAAGAATATTTTATGTATATTATACCTCCATTGATATAATTTAAATGATATTCTATGTATTCTTTTAAGTTTATGAAATTTAAAATATATGCAATGTTAAATACTATAGTCATCTATGATATTTTCAAGTAGTGTGTCATTGTGTATCTTAGGGAATGTTTGCAATTAATAAAGTTAATATTAACACTTTAAAAAAAAACTATTACACTATCATAGTCAATGCAACATTCTTTTGATTACAAGACAGGGCATTACACATAGCCCCATGTTGACCCAAAATGGACTTTCTTTTTCTTTTGTTTTCACTCTCTATGTGTCATTCTTCTCATTCTATGTATTTGGGGAATGATGATAGTTCTAAGCTCTTTAACAAAATCATTGTAGCAATGAACATAGTGACCCCAAATCCATAGATCCCTTATGTGTTTAGTGTTTCTCCTTTGGGGGCAACCCTGCTTTCTTTTGTTTCTTTTTCCTTTACATGACATAGCCTATTTGAAAAAATATGCTTTGGCATAGGGGCTTTTTGACTTGGCTCTCATGTCTTCTTTTTTGTTTTCCTTTTTCTCCTTTCACTACTTTAAACCAATTGCTCACATAACAGTGTGCAGAAATTATTTTAATGTGGGGGCATACATTGGCATCATTTCATTTTCATTTTTGGTTCTTAGTGTAGCCTTGTTATTTCATACGATATGTTTGTTACTTTGTGGATGAAATTGAGTATCGTTTCCTTCATAAGTGTGATCTATCTTAGCATTCTACATTACTCTTAGTGGTATGATGTGATGCACTGCATACCCTATGATTTGAATTTATTATTCTTTGATTGGTCTTCTCTTGGAGACATTAGACACAATGTTCCCTAAGTGATATACCTTGCATGATTTTAGTGAGACTCCTTTGAAAATTTTCCTTTTCCATTTTACATGTTTACTTTTTTACCACATTGCATAACACAGCTTCCATGCATGTGGTACCATCCTATCCAACCCTGTCCCTTGTGGAGCCTTATTAAAGTTATTAGGAGGTATAACTTTGGTATGGTTGAGCAAGAAGCCCATTCTAAGGCATGACTTTCCCCATATCCACCTTTGTGTTTGTGAGTGCATACAAACTAGTGTATGTTTCTCTCTTTTGGTCCTTCTCATCTAAAGGACAACCATGAGTTTTTTTTCCCCAGAGTGAGTATGTATTCCTCTTTTTCAAACAAACAACCTAAATCTGATCTACAACTAGCTAGAAAAGTGATTGAAGCTTGATCCACCTTTTCATTTTCATTTTCCTTTTTCTTCTTTCTTTCTCTTGTTTTCCTTTATTATTATGCTTAGTTAGCCATGCGATCTTCATCCTGGGGGCTTGATCATCCCTCTTGATCATTGTTATTCCATCTTTCTAGCATAAGTGCATTTTGAATTCTTTCTCGATATTCATGGTTACTTTAGTGTGAGTCTGAAGCAAGTTCATCCTCTCACTAAATAGGGGTCTAAATGTACCATAGAAAAATTTATCATTAACATTTTGATGGTCATTTATGTCATACTTCCTTAGTATTTGATCTATTTTTCTTGATTTAATGATGTAATGTGACTTAAATATTCACATTAAATTCTAAATATTCAAATTATAATGTCATGTGATAGTTTGGTGAAGTGTTGTAAAACATTTCTACACTTTTCAAGACTCTTCCTATCATAATTCATCTAAATATCACCTTTTCATTCATCATCAAGTCCTATTTTGAAGTGTTGTAAAGTCTTGTAACAAAGATTCAAGTTTTCTTAGGCTTATTTTCACTATTTACAACTTTCTTATGTCTTTTATGACCCCTTTAAACACTTATAGGACACATTTATGTGTATTTTTGAATGTAAACCTGACAAACAATATGAAATGCAAGTTAATTCTTGACACCCTCTTATAATCCTAGGGTGGGATCCATTTTTCATGGGTTAAAAATGAGTCCCCCTTGGCTCAAAATTCAAAATATTTAAAATTTTATTTCAAGTTTTTATTCAAAATTACCTCATGTCATCCTCTGATGTTGTATTATTAGGTTACTAAGGCACAAGTGTGCATAAATATGTGTTTTTCTCTCATTATTCACCCCCATTCATCTTATTCCATTCAAGTACTCAAGTATTTCATCTCTCTAAGCATTTATATCATTTCATCAAGCAAAAATGAAGTTCTTTGGAGCTGTCATTGATTTATTTTCAGATTTCTTCAATAAGGGTTTGGTAAGTGATAGCATTTACATGTTATTTTTTTTATCATTTCCTTCATATTTTATTTCATTATCAAGGGTTTGATTACCAAAGTGGGATTTTACAAAGGAAAATCCCTAAATTCCTAGCACTCATAAATCAATTCTTAAGTTTTTTCATCAAGAGTAGGACTGATTCGCCATTAGTGGTGAATGAGTCCCACTATATATTTATAGTAATCTCAATCAGCATTCAAAACACTCCATATTCTTCATTCTCTACCTAGGTGCTCTCTCATTCAGCCTTTCTTCTTTTCTATTTTACATTTGCTCATGTTTAGTTCATGCTTGAATATCACATTGTGTTTTCAAACATTACATCATACCTTATTTTTGCATTCATAGTTAGTTAATTTCATTACTTAGTTCCATTTAACTACATACATCTTTTGTTTGAGTGAACCCTTCAAATTTAAATAGGTGGAGTGTGGCCTATAGGATTCTATCTCTATCCTTTTAGGTCAAAGATCATAAGAGTGTAAGAGAAGGACATAGAACCTTCCTCTCCCATTTTACCCATATTAAAATTGATGGTTCAATAGGAAGCCTATAAAACTAAGTCTCACATTCATTTTTCACTAGAGAAAGTATGACAAGGAAGAGAAATTCATATGAAATCAAGCAATCAAAGAGCAAGGAGAAGCATTCAAAAGTGGTGTCTTGGAACAACATTTGACTTGTTTTTAGAGGTCTTCAAGCTCATTTTGGTATCGAGATCAAGCATTGCTAAAGGATTGATGGTAATTTCCTATAGAGGATCATGATGGATTCTAGGTTTTGGGAGATGCATAAGACATTCAACCAAGCCTAATGACTTGTTTCCTAAGTGAGTCCATCTTCTATTATCTCTCTACTTTCAGTCTAAAGGAATGTATAATAAGATTTGTGACTTATTAAGGTGATTTTAGATCTCCTAAAGTAGGACTTCATCATCGTGCATGTTCATTTAGGGATCCTCTTCTAGCACAATTGAGTAAGGTTTCTTGACATGATTTATTTCTTAACCTTAGATGCACTTAAGGCAAGGATTGAAAACACATTCCATGTCTCAGATATATGTTCTTCATCAAGATTTAATTACCAAACTTGGGGTTTGACCAATGAAAACTCCTATCCACCAACAAACAAAAAATTTCTTTTTGTATCTTTAGCTTATCTCCAAATTTGGGAGTGAATGTATCAAGTTACAGGGAAGAATTGCAAGTCTCAGAATTCAATCTTAGATTCAGAGTTTTCTAGAAAATTCTACCAAGACCCATTTTCACTTGGGTGAATGTCCTTGTTCAACTTGCAGAAACAACTCTTGAAAAATGCACAACATTTATTACTCTCTTATTCTCCCAAAACTCTATTGGTTCCTTCAGTTTTATGCTAAATCTTCTAGATCCAAGTTGTAGATTGCATTTTGGAGTTGATTTTCTATTTTTAATCTTTCTCCCCAAAGTATTGTTTGGTCTACACCCCTACCTTTATAAAAAAGGGAAATTTGTAGATTCACACTTTGACTTGATTCAACTTAGGGTTGATAGTCATCTCATTGTGTGGATCTCACTTCATAATAAAATTAGAGAATTAGGGCCCCATTTTCCCTCTTTGGATCTAGTTTTCCATTTTGGGAAACCCTAGGGATACCCCTTTTTTTCTTCATTTCATTTTGGTGAACTTGATCGTGTACAACAACATTCTAAAAATTGGAATCATTTTAACCCCAGATCTAAGTTTTGCAATATATTGCATTAGGTTTGAATAGGTTGCATTAAATTTAGGGTTCTTTCATCTTGCATTAGTGGAGATTTCATTAAATCTGAATTTACTTTGCATACTACTTGCATTAGGATTATCCTTAAATCATTTTTTTTCAAATTTAGATTCAAATTGCATATTAAAAATTGTCACATAATCCATTATTTTAACTTAAGTTTAAATTGAATTTAGAGACATAAATGTGGAAACATCTATTACAAAACTTTATGTTACATATTAGAAACAAAAAACACGTAGGATAAGATCAACATCTAAAAATTCAAATTTAAAAAACCCTAATCTGGAACCCTTTTAGCCAAAGGTGAATGAGTCCATGTACATACACTTTTAACAAATTGTTGAGTGCCTTTTGATCTCTGCTTTGCATTTCTATTTCTATTTCTAGATATGATTTAGATAAATATCTAAAACAGTTTATTTGCACATTCAAGATATTCTCATTTAGTTAAATTGTGTAACATTTTGGAGACCATATTCTTGCACATTTCAATCGCAGTTAGTGTTAAATTTCTGCAATTTTCTTTCATTTTCAACATCATTGGATTGTTAGATAGATTAGATTACATTTTCCAATCATTAGAAAACCAAAACATAAACAAAAAAAATCAAAAGAAACAACCAAAAATTCATGAAATTCTTGGAGAAAGCATGGCTATTTTATTTTCAATGTAGTAAAATGCATAACCTTGCATTTTCACATTGGTTTGGGTCCGCCTTGGTATATTTATCCCTGTTTATGTCTTAATTGGTCCTATTTTGCATCTGTAGTGTAGAGAAATGTGTCCCTTGCTTGATTTGGGAATAATTAATGATAAATTGGACCTAATGTCACCTTAATCTAGTGAGTTGAAGTTTTTTAGACATCCACATTAGGTCTTGGGTCATGTTAAAGCTAAATAAACTTAAATTTGTCCTAATTTAATGTTATAAAATGTATTTATTTGCATCTTCACATTAAATTTGAAATGCTTGTAAATCATGTTAAATAGGCACAGGACAACTGAGAGGGGGGGTGAATCAATTGCCACACAATTTCAAACTTCAAATTTATCATGTATCAATTCCCTAACCACAGTATTCTATTATTAAATATGAGCATGAAACACAAATAACAAAAATAAAATCAACACAATGAACACTAGATTTTTACATGGAAACCCTAATAAGGGAAAAACCATGGTGAGGGTTTACTCACAATATAAAGATTATAAAACTAAATAAAGAGGCTCACTACCCAAAAGAGGACTCACTGTCCAAATACAAAGGATCACTACCTACAGATACAAAAGAGAACAAAAGATCCACCACAACATTTAACACACCTTCACAACTTCGAAAAAGAATTATGGAAACCTTTCGCTCACTACTTTCAAGAATTTGACACACTAAAAACAACTATCACAACTCACTCACACCCACACACTTATGCTCTTATGATTGTGACTCACTTTCATCACTTTGCATTACACTTTCATACAACTCTTTACAATTCAATTTGCTTTTAAACCATTCTCATCCTTAGATGCATTTACCAAGGTTTTCCATAAACAACCTATTTCATAAATTAAAATTAGGTCAACAACTCAAAAAACCTGTGTTGGAAAGGAATTAGAGTGGACCAATAAAAAATATTTTTCAAGATCAAAATAATATTCTCAAATCAAAAACACACTTCGTTAATTAATTTTGTTCTTCAAATGAAGTGTAAACACTAGGTCGGACAAACCTATTGAAAACACAAATAAACAATGATGCACACAATTCCCAACATGAAGATGACATGCAGACACATTAGCACGCTTTAGTATTCATGAGACTTTATCTTAGACTTCTTGAGATATGCTCACAACAAAACATTATACTCTATACACTAAATACCTTTCAATAGATCATTCAAACTATGCAAACCTACACTAGAATATAAAAACATGACTTCTAGATTACTAAAATTCAGCCTTCTTTTCCAAATCACAGAGAATACCATCATAAGACAAATCCTAGATCTACAAGATTTGAAACAAACCAACAGAGGACTATAGAGCAGAAACATTTATCCTAGTCCACAGAAGATCAAATCTTTCAGTAGAACACACATACCAATGGACACAACTTTCTCATACAATCACATCAGAAGCTAAAACTCAGAATATATCACCATCAGCAAACCTCCAAAACCACAGAGGCACAAGATCAACATAGGAGAAATGAAAAGCACATATCAGAGCATAATTTGAACAAACTCATCACTCTAACTTATCTTCTTTGTTAATTTTCTCAAAATCACTTGGAAACTCATCAAAACGATTCATCTACAACCAAATAAGATAGATCCATGTACTCACAACATATCAAAAGCATCTCAACTATACATGTACAAATTACAACATATTGAACAGTGTTGACATCAATGACAACATCAATGGCAACACCACCAAACTTGCCCATACTTGCAACAATCTTCCCCTTTGTCATCTATGGAAATACATGGTGTGAAAAACCATCAAAGAAAAAAATTTACACAGTATCCTAATAGAACACCTTCTCTTCTAATGAAACTATTTTTCGCATGAATTTCCCTCCCCCTTTGACATCAATGGAAAAGAACAACTGTTCTAATTTCTCCCCCTTTGGAGTACACCCATCCTGCAACAATGAAATATTTTTCTACTCCCCCTATTGAGTAGACCAATTTATCAGTCCAAATAAATAAATAATCTATGAGTTCATTGGATTGATGCACCTTCATATGCACTTAGTTTGGAGGGACGATGACCCCCAACCTCTCCCTAAGATATACAAAAGTATCCTTCAGAAGAGCCTTAGTGAATATATATACAATTTGTTCCTTTGTTGTAACATACTCCAATTTGACTTCATTCTCCAACACTTTTCTCTCAGAAAATGATATTTGATAGATATTTATTTTGTTCTTGAATGCATAACTAGGTTTTTTGAAATATTTATTGCACTAGTGTTATCACAAAAAATAGTTCAAGTAAGCTCATCACATACCACTCCAATTTCCTTCAGAATTTGCTTCATCCATAGAACCTATGTGCAACAGGATGTTGCAACAATATATTTTTCCTTTGTAGTGGATAAAGAAACCGAGTCTTTCTTTTTACTAAAAGCATGAAACTAATCTTTTGCCAAGAAAGAAAGCACCACCACTGGTACTCTTCTGGTCATCTATACATCCAGCCCAATCAACATCTATCTAAGCACTCAGAGTAAAATCACGACTCTTAGGATACCATAATACATATCCTAATGTACCTTTAAGATATCTAAATATTCTCTTCACCATTGTAACATGTGTTTCTTTAGGATTAGTTTGTAATATAGCAACTAAACATTCTACATGCATAATATCCGGTCTAGTAGCAGTAAGATACATCAGTCTTCCAATCATCAATCTATAGTTACTCTGATCAGTCTTAGCAAATTTATCATCTTTGCTCAGTTTACATCTAGCTACCATAGGAGTACAAACCAGTTTAGAATATTCCATCCCATAACTTCCTTAACCACTCTTTTACATACTTGGATTGTGAAATGAATATCCCTTTGTTAGTTTGATTCACTTGTAGACCAAGAAATAAATTCAATTCACCAATCATACACTTACCAAAATAGTTGAACCACTGTGCCAAGAGGCATCTCCACCACCATTACCCATATCAACATCATTCCTTGGTTTAGGGCTTCCCCCTTTACCTAACACCAATTAGTCCATCCAAATCAATCCACCTAACACCAATCAAGCCATTACATCAAATCCTTTGAATATTCCATTGACATCACACCAACAGATAGTATCCAATCAAACAACAATGTTGATCCCAACAAATAAAAACACTGTCTCTCAAAGACCTATCACAGGTCTCGATCATTTCAACCATCCCTATCACTTAAATCATTCCAACCACCCCTATCACACCCACCACATCTTAACCCCTCACTACCATGATCGCTCCAAATGTATCTCAACCACTCGTCACTACAACCAACATGATTCCAAATCCACCACCACTACCACCAAAACCAAATGTGACAAGCTAGTATAGTATAGCACTAAAATATTACCAAGCCTACCAAAAGTCTGTCTAACAATATCAAGTTGTGCAACAAGTAGCACAAGTTGAACAAGTGCAACAAGCCACCCAAGCACAAGCCCAAGCATTGTTACAACAACAACAAGCCCAACAAGTAGCTCAATCTTCCCAAGTCACTCAAGCCACCCAAGCTACTCAAGCTACTCAAGCTTCCCAAGCTTCCCAACAAGCACAAGGACAAGTCAAAAAAATAATAACTATTGGGAGAAATGACTAAGATCTATCCATCAATAAGCAACTTGAAGATGTTTCCGCCTCATCCAATGATGCATCAACCAATGATCATGTTGAAAATGTCTCTACATCACCTAATAAATTAGAGGATATATCTCAAGAATTTCTTCAAAAGCATGATCAATGTCTTTCACCAAGGACTAGAAATGGTCCTTTCCAAGACATGTTTGCAGATATCGAAGGAATCTTCAACTCAACATTTGATCCAAATCCACTCAAAGATCTAGAGGATATTGAGCCACTTCCCATTCCTAATAAAGATATCCAAGGATCCTTTGCAATTGATCCATGTCAAGAACTTGATCCAAATCATATTGAATGCAATTCCAAAATCACTCAATATCAAGAGTTTTTATCTCCAAGCTACTACAATGATGTAATGGAAACTTTTGTATCTATACAAGATGATCATATCCACATAGCACATACTCCTCCTAAGATGCTTTATGTGGATGGACATGTAGATGATGTTCATTTAGAGCAAGATTCCTTTACTCCTGACGTTGTTACACAAAAAGAACAGGTTATTAATTCCTATAGTCAAACTGAGCTGTCAACATCAGGATCAAATATATCCCAAATTCGGACTGAGGACATCATGTATGAAGATATCGAACATTATCCACACAAAGAAATAGGTTAGACATAACAAGATATTCCAGAGTCAGTAGAGCAGCAAATTGAAATACTGTCATCTATAGTGGTCATATTAGAGAATGTATTCTAAATAGGAAATCTCAAAACAAGTAGAATCAAAACATGAAGGTACTAATTCCACAATATTGGGGGAAAATTTGTCTCAAGAAAATGTCAACATAGGGAGCACGAAGAATCCTTATAATGAAACTGATGCCAATACTACCACCAACCATGTCATGAATCTTCATCCACCCATCACCCCATCCACAAATTGGGACCAACATCAAAAGAAGGATGTGAATCAAAGCACAAAGAATGTTATCAAATCAAAAGAAGTTGTGAAGCATAATGGAAAAATCCAATACACATGGATACCAAAAAATACAAATCTAGATCATCCCTATCAAACTCCATTAGTTAAAGAAACTATGGGGCAAAATAAAAAAGGGAAAAGTATCCATCAAAGATGTCCACAAAGGAAAAATCAACATTTTCAAGAAACATACAAAGTATATGAAGCAGTTGGTCCTAATTCCATGCACACTTTTGTATCCAACCATCATTTACCATCTTCCCAAGTTTGGAGAGTCAAAGGTTACAAACTTTCAACCAATCCATCTCTTCTACCTAAAAACACTACATCCACACCTCCAAGCATAATACCCAATTCTCACATTGACCATGTGTTGGAAATGACCCTTCATCATAAGGATTTAGAGGGCACTCTATCACGATGTGCACACAAAGACAAAGTAAACTCTAGTATCAACAAAGCAAATCAAGAATCTCAAAAGTTGCATTCAAGTGCACATATCTTGGAAAAGTATCTTCTTCAAGAAAGATATCGCTAGCACATTATAATAGAAGCATCTACATCAACACAATAAGGTGGTTCAACATGAGCTTAAAATCTTTCAGAAAGAATAAAAAATCCAAAAAAAACAAAAATTGATCAAAATAGTAAAGAGAAAAAAGTTGTCCTCCAATGAAAACCACTACGGTGGCGCTTTGGGTAAGACCATGATGAAAACCTAGAAAACATGCATCGTGTGTAGAATCAAGCATCTACATGTTCCACTTCAGGTAAAAGCATCTCATCCCATCCAAAATAAAATTCAACATTTTGTCCCATCCATAATAAAGCCAACATTCCATCAATCTTATCCATAATAAATCCATTCATCCATGAGCCATTTATCCAATCCATTTTCATCCATCTACATACATAGTCCAAGTTATCTTGATCTTGAAAAATTTTGGTGTACACTTTACACTTAATTATGGTAAACATCTTGACATGGGTCATTTTCATCCTACCTAATGTTATCTGAGCCATGAAGCATTACCCAAATAACCATCCTCTCTCTAAACACCTTATCTTATTGCAAGATAGTCCATATCCATCCATCCATACACCTATCAAGGTATCCATCCATGGCATTACCTACATTTCTAGACACTAGAAGCATATATTTACTTCTTTCTTCAGGAATAAATATTGATCTATATCTTCGAACTTATGGGGTGGTCCGAACATTGGAAAATGTAAAATTAAATTCATCAAGCATTTGTGAGCCAAAATCCAAATCACTAGCCCATAGCATATTTTGATGAGAATAAATTCCTTATCAAGCTTAATCTTTCATTGAACATCAATCCAAACAATCAATACCAATCACATCTAATGTGTGCTTCAATGATGTATCAAATCATCCAAAAAACAACTTTTGTTCCAAACCAAGCATCAAAATAAATATTGATCAATCAAATCCTATCAATCCATCATCATCTAGGGATATCCTTCCCAATCCTTTTGTTTCTTAACACTATCCTTGTATTGGTGTGCATCCTCAACAATGTTATCATCATCAATCTTGATCAATCAAATTGTTTCATTGTTGTGCATCCTCAACAATGTTATCATCATCAATTGTCATCAATCAAATCCTTGAATTGTTGTGCATCCTCAACAATGTTATCATCATCAATCCTTGCATTGTTGTGCATCCTCAACATTGTTATCATCATCAATCCCAGGGTAAGTGCACCAAGATGGTTCCCAAAAAGGGGGCTTAAGTGGCCACTTTTTTTCTGAAATCAGGAAATACTAACCTTGGACGTGAAATTGAGGATAGTTACACTCAAAATTTTGAGATGGAACAAAAACAAGGATCGAAGTGCTCAGAGTCTACTTTCTGAACTACTAATTTATTTTGAATATGGTTTAGATTAAGGGGTTCAAAAGAGGGATGTACACAAATTGGTGATTTTTTTGTCAGAAAAACATAACATAGAAACTGTTGTATGACCATAGCATGGTGAACTTTTTATAGTATTTTTAAAATAACTCTGGTCAGAAGTTAGTTAACAGTATGTAGTTGATGCATTATTTTTTTGATAATTTTTTAATGAATATTTTATTTTTTACTAATTTTGTAATTGGACACTTCCTAAAAAGAAGAATTTTGGTCGTGTTCCCCCCACAAAGTTTGGAAAGTAGTTGTTTTTTAAAAAAATAAAAATAAAATTGTAGAATGGAGTCTAGTTTCTAAAAATGTAATTTATTTGAAATTTTAATGAATGGTTAATTTATAAAGAAAAAAACACTAAACACTACTTTTTGGGAAAAAAGAGACATACAAACAAAAGAAATTATGGATGAAAGGCTTAACACTATCAGAAAGTGAAAAAAATTACATCGTTGGATAGCTAAGAGAGAACCTAACATTACCCATGTGTTTGATTTTTTTTATATTGAACCACATGCAATCCTGATGGTGAGCACAACCCTGATTATCTGAAAAATTGTACAATTTGTAAAAACACATCTCTAGTCATTGGGAATGCCCTCCAGGCCTTTGGGTTGGTATTCAAAGGAAAATACCAATCCCAAGGCTTGGGGATTCCAAAAGCAAGATATAATACGAGCGTGTTATAACGCACTCGCGTTATATCTTAGTTTTGACATGGCTTTTGTGTTTTGTGAATGCATTGACAAAACGCGAGTGCACTATAATGCACTCACATTTTGATCTACATTGAATTTATTTTTCTTCTCTTTTTTATCTCTTTCTTCTCATTATCTTTGAGGGAGACTATATACATGAAGTATAAGTTGACATTTACATATGGATGTTTCCTTTCTTATACTTTCAGTTATATTTCATGTATATGGGTAGGATGTTTGAGAGTGATTTCAGATCTCTAGGAGTTATAATGCAAATTCTAGTTTTTGGAAGATCTTAAAAATTTCAAACTTAGTCAAATTTCAGTAATCAAGAGGTTAAATTTTAGTAATCAACAAGTTGTATTATTTCTCTCTATCTCAACTATATGTATAAGTTGACATTTACATATGGACATTTACTTTCTTGTACTTTAAGTTATATTTCAATGTATATAGTTTCAGGATGTTTGAGAGTGGTTTCGAATCTCTAGGAGTTATAATGCAAATTCTAGTTTTTGGAAGATCTCACCAATTTTAGGCTTAGTCAAATTTCAGTAATCAACAAGTTGTATTATTTATCTCTATCTCACTCATTTTTATCCCTTACACTCTAGACCTCTCTCTCACTATCTCCATCCCTTTATCTGACTCTCTCTCTCTCTCTCTCTCTCTCTCTCTCTCTCTCTCTCTCTCTCTCTCTCTCTCTCTCTCTCTCTCTCTCTCTCTCCTTTTCCTCTAATCTCTCTCACCTCACTCTCTCTCCCTCCTCCCTCCCCTCTCTCTCTCATTTCCCTCTCTCAAATGTTCTCCCCCCATTATCCTCTCTCTACTCTTATCTCCTCTCTCTCTTCTCCTCTCTCTCTCTCTCTCTCTCTCTCATCTCTCTCTCTCTCTCTCTCTCTCTCTCTCTCTCTCTCTCTCTCTCTCTCTCTCTCTCTCTCTCTCCATCACCCCCTACCACTCTCTATTTCTCTCTACCTCACCTCTCTCTCCCTCCGTACTTCTATCTCCCTCTCTTCTTCTCTATCTACTCTCTATCTCCCAATCCCTCTCTCTACCTACCTCTACATCCATCAAAACTTATCACTCTCTCTCTACACCTCTCTCTCTCTATCTACCTACCTCTCTCTCTCTCTCCCTCTATTTCTCTCTACCTCACCTCTCTCTCACCTCCCTCTCTCTCTTCTTCTCTATCTACTCTATCTCCCAATCCCTCTCTCTACGTACCTTTTCATCCGTCAAAACTTATCACTCTCTCTCCACACCTCTCTATCTCACCTTTCTCTCCCTCCCTTCCTCATTCCCTCTCTACTTCTCTTTATCTCTCTTCTCTCTACCTCTCCTTCCCTCTCTACTTATCTTCATGTCCTCTCCCCCTCTGTATACCTACCTCTCCTTCCACCACTCTCTATTTCTATCTTTCTCACCTATCTCCCTCTCTACATCTCCCTCCCTCTCTCCCTCTCTACTTATCTATATATCCCCTCTCCCTCTCTACCTAGCTCCCCATCCATCACAACCTACCATTCTGTCTCTATTACTATCTATCTCACCTCCCACTCTCTCCTTCCATACCTCCCTTTCTCCTTACCTCTTTACCTACCTCTCCATCCATCACTCCCTAACACTCTCTCTACACCTCTCTATCTCTCTTCTCTCTCCCTCCCTCATTCCCTCTCTACTTCTCTCTCTCTACCTCTCCTTCTCTACACCTCTCTATCTCTCTTCTCTCTCCCTCCCTCATTCCCTCTCTACTTCTCTCTCTCTACCTCTCCTTCCCTCTGTAATTATCTTCATCTCCCCTAGCCCTCTCTCTCTCTCACTAGGTGTCTCCCTCCATACCTTTTCCCCTATCTACTCTGTATCTCTCCTCTCCCTCCCTCTACCTCTCCCGCTCTCTCTCAATCCTCCCTCACCCGTTTTCTCTCTTGCGCTCTCCTCTCTATCCTACCATTCTCTCTTTCCCTCTTTGCAACTCTCTACATCTTTATTTTTCTCTATGTATCTTTACCTCACCTATCCATTTTTACCTCTATTTCCTCCCCTCTCTTGTCCACTCTCCCTCCTTCCCTCTATCTCTATCTCTCTCTACTTCTCTCTATCTCACCTATCCCTCTCTACCCACATATCCCTCCATCACTCCCTAGCACACTCTCTCTATTTCTCTCTACCTCACCTCTCTCTCACCTCCCTCTCTCTCCCTCCATACATCTCCATCTCCTTCCCTCTCTAAATACCTCTCGATCCACCACTCCCTACCACTCTCTCTACCTCTCCTTTCTCTAATTATATTCATCATCCCTAGCCATGTCTCTCTCACACTAGATTTCTCCCTCCCTACCTTTTCCCCTATCTAATCTTTGTCTCTCCTCTCCCTCTGTCTACCTCTCTTCCTCGCTCTCTCTCTCCCTCTACCTCTCTCTCTCGCTCTCTCTCACTCCTCCATCACCCTCTTTCTCTCTCACTCTCTCCTCTCTATCTCACCATTCTCTCTTTCCCTCTCTATAACTCTCTCATCTATGGGTATGTG
>VDFB02047230.1:480881211-481179936 GCA_007258455.2 Sequoia sempervirens | reverse complement strand
TATCCTATTTGTCTCTGTTGATTTCCAATGGGTGTATAGCTTTATTCATGCTTATTAATTCAAAGAATTGATGTAAATGATTGAATGGATATGTAGGTTTATGATTAATCATGTACTAGGATGCACTAAGAAGTGATGGTTGGGATATAATGTTGAAATTATGTAATGCAATATTCTAAAAGCTTTAAATAGTTTCATGTATGAAATTTATTATCAAATTATGTGGGTGTTAGAATTGCCTACATTCCAAGGATGAGGTGCTGGTCTAAGTGAGGTAATCATGTTGTATTTTATTGATCTATTCAGCAACAAACACTTCATTAAATCAAATTCTATAAAATGGGTTACAATTCTATTATGCTTTACAATTCTCATGCTCCGAATATGAATTGATATCAAGAAGTAGCCAACTTCTTTGATATGTTTTTTTAGTTGAGACTTTTATATGAGAATTATTTGTGTGTTGCAATGTTTATGACAAAAATATGCAAGAACATCATGTAAATATTCTTAGGATTACCCTCCTAGGTTTCACAGAGCCTGAAGTGTAGAAGTAAGGGCCTAATAATCTTTTCTTTTTTTGTCCAATCCTTACCTTTACTTATCATTGGATTTTGGAAAATTCATAAGTAAATGTTAAGATCAAGTTTGGTTATAAAAAAATAACCAACATGATGTAAGATGGTGTGTCCCTTGGTCTTCCTTGTCCAACATGATGCTTGGGTTTGTGACATAGTTTAACCACCTCTTGTGCATCCTATTTAATGCTTGAATCAGGAATTGACAGGTCAACCTTTTGGTGCAATGACAAGGCCAACAATTGGTATCAGAGTCGAGTTCATAGGTTCAAACCTCTCACTTGTGCTAGGGGGAATTTTTCCAAGATGGTGTGTCCCTTGGTCTTCCTTGTCCAGCACAACACTTGGGTTTGCGACATGGTTTAACTGCCTCCTATGGATCTTATCTAACACTTGTATCAAGCATTGATAGGTCGATCCTTTTGTGAAATGGCAAGGCCAAAACAACAGTACAAACTACACTGTAGAGTATGAAGCTTTAATTGCTAGTTTACATGAAGCATTAGTCTTAAATGTTTAGCACATTTCCATATTTGGTCATTCTCAATTAGTCATTAAGCAAATAAATTGATCATATGAAGAAAAACATGGCAAGCTCATTTGATGCAGGGACCTTACTAGTGTAGGGGCACAATAATAGCTCAAATTAGCAAGTCTTCTAAATATGGTCATCTTTAGGTTTTTGATAGGTTTAAAGGTGTGTGAGTCTTTTGTTGTGAAAATAAGGTCATAATATACCATTGGTAAAGTAATTTGAGTCATTAGAGGTTTATTTTGAAAAAGTAGTCCATTTTTCCAAATGGTGTCAAGATGCACTATTATAAAAATGCAAAAAAAAGTGCAAAATCTATAAGTTCATGAGCCAAGGTAGTTTTGCTTAGTGGAAAGGTAGTTGAAATTATTAGTCACATTCTGTAATGCTTTAAAAAAACTGGACTATTGGAAGAAGGTTGGCTTTTGTAAGTTTGAAATTTTGAATTGAAAAGACATTAGTTTCTCTACAATTTTCTGCAATTTTGTTGCTCCTTTGATCTATATGGGTCTGTATAGCAGGGTTTTTGTCTAAAAGCTTTATAATTGGATGAAAATACGTTCTAGCTCCATTTTTATGGAAGCAAGGGTCTAAAATTTTTGAGTTAAGGGTTTTCAAACCATAAAATGAGTTAATGGCCCATTCCACCCATTGTAACTACTGTGGCTCAAAGGAATGAGTCCAAATGGTAGGATTAGGTGTTAGGATGAGTTTTTTGAGAAGGAAAGGTCATTTGAGGGTTTGGGCATGATGCCCTAGTTGTAAAAATTGTGTATTTTGAGTGAAAAGAGGTGGTTATGAGCAAGTAATGGTGGAAAACCTTTGGGGCAGTAGTTTCTAAAGGTGTATTAAGCATATGCATACATTTATAGATGTGATTGAGGTGTTGTTTGAGAGAGATAAGAGTGGGAAGGCATAATTTCAATAAACCCTCTTGGAAAAGGGTGTAAATGGGGGGTTTTAGGGTTTGATGTCTAGGAGAGCATTTCTCTAAAAAATAGTGTTGGACTTAGAGGTTTTATAACCTGGTACATGACTCTCTATAGGAATTTTGGGTTGGTGAGTTGTTTATAAAGTTGTTTCTTTTGAAAATAGGCCTAATTGGCCAAGTAGGATAGCGTAGAAGCAATCAGTTAACAATGTTGGTCCCAAGTGACCTATATGGCTTTTGATATATGATATGTATTGGCATAAAGGGTCTCTAAAATACAATTGGTTAATGTGTTTGAAAGTTGGTTTGTGAGATAGGTCCATGAAACCAAGTTGGCAAACCTATAAGGCAAGTAGAGTGACTGTGAGAGAAACCAATAAAATAGACTTTTGATGGTTGAAAAAGCTATTTCAAAGGACATAAATTTTGATTGGAAATCAAATGCCTCCCTACTTTGTGTCAGTTGGTATCAAATCTTAGAGATTAGATCTCTAGAATTTGAAAAGTTGTAGTGAAAGATTGAAGGTTGAAAAGTAAGATGCCTCCAAAAGGAAAAACTATGGCTCAAGAAATGAGTGAACTGAAGGACAAGCATGCTAAAGAGATAAGGAAGTTGAAAGAAATACTTGCTGCTCTAGAAACAAGGCAGAGAAGAGATGTGGACATGGGTGATGAGAGTGATTCTGATGAAGAAGAGGAATAAGAATTTGATGATGTGGAAGATGAATTGGATCCTAATGATCAGAGGATGGCTAGGTTGTTAAAGGAAGTCAATAATGATAGAAATAAGGTGAAGATTTATGTTCCTAAATATGGTGGTAATATAAATGATGAAGAATTATTGGATTAGATTGTAGTGATGGACAACTACTTGTGCCATAGAAAAAAGAACCCTTTGCTTGATTTGAGATAATTGATGATAAATGGACTTAATGTGGTCTTAATGTAGGTGTTGTGAAGAATTTTATGCATCCACACTATGTTTAAGACCTTTATAAATTAATTAATTATTAAATATTGAAGTCTTGTGAATGTGTTGTGAAGTGTTGTAGAACATTTCTACATTATTCTAGACTCTATTTAATATAATTTATCTAAAAATAATCATTTGAAAAATCCACAAGTCTTATTTTGAAGTGTTGTTAAGTCTTGTAATCAAGATTCACATTTTTCTAGGTATTTCCCCCTTGTTTACACTTTTCTTATGTCTTATTGTGCCTCCTTATACACTCATATGCTTTATTTAAGTGTATTTTTGAATGATACCTTGACACACACCATTAAATGGTATTTAATCCCCAAAAATTTAGCACACCTCCAAGGTGGGACCCATTCACCATGGGTGGCGAATGAGTCCACCTTGGCACAAAATTCAAAATAATTTCAAATTTATTTCTTAATTTATTCAAATTTACACTTGATGTCAGCCTGTGATGATGTATTAATGGGTAATAAGACACATGAATTGTATAAATAAGCTAATTTCACCTCATTTTAACATCTTCCAACAATTCAATATTCTATATGTCCACAATTCATTTCTACATCCATTCATCATCTATTTTCTTAAGCAACTTAGGGTTTCTTTAGTTGAAGTCTTCAAGTTAGCATTCCAAAGGCATTCAAAGGATGATTCTACATGATTTTTTGTAGACCAACAAGATCAATCACCATTGCAAGGTAAATTACTCCATTGTTGCATGTTTCATCATTTTGGATTAATTTCCTAAATGGGGTTTGATCAAGGAAAACCCCCATGCCTTAACAATCAATATTTTTTTTCTTCTTGTGTTGTTTGTGTGTAGATTTAGGATCATTTGGAGCTTGGGAATCATTGAATATTACATTTCCAAGTTGTTCAATTCTTCATCTCATCATTCAAGTCAAATCATCAAATTAAAGTCACTTTCATACCTGTTCCTGACATTTTCTAAAGCGGACACCTATAGAAGGTGGACTTATAGATTTGAAGCTACATATTCCATCCTTGACTTTTCAAATCCCTGAAGGTAGACTGATTCATCATGCATGGCGAATGAGTCCCATTTCAAGATTTGAAATAGGATTTTGTTAGAATTTAGCTCTCTATGCTCAAAAACTAGCCCTTGGGAGTTTTCATCAGTACCTGGACTGATTCGCCATAGGTGGTGAGTGAGTCCTATTTGATTTTGGTGACATCATCAATCAACATTTCCAACATTCCATATTCATCTTAGTTTGGAAAGCTGCATTCTAATTTCATCCTTTTGTTTCTTTCTTGCATATTTCATTCCTTTAGTTTATGTTTGCATATCTTCATGTTTTTTCCAACATCTTGCATTCGATTATTTTTGCATCCTTTAACTTGTATTTTCATTTAGTTTAAAGCATTAGAATCACATTCACACACTCCACATCCATCTTCCATTCTTACTATAATCTTGAATGTTAATGAAGTGTCCATTTTAGCCTCCAACCCTCTCTCTTCCTAGGTGAAAAACCCTAGGAAGAGCATGAAGGATTTTAGAGCTAAAATCCTTCATTTCATTTAGGTCAACCCGATGCTTGTATCCCTCTTCTAATTTTGGAGTCTCTTAATCATCCTAGAAGTAGTTTGCATTGCATTTTACATTCTAGGGTCTTACTCTTGACTTCATAATAAGTACATTTAGATTGCATGTCTTCCATCTAGATTCATTTAGATTTTTTGTAATTCTGCATTTTTCCTTCAAATTTGTGTATTGACTCTCAAAAATCATAGAAATCAGTATGAAATCTTTGAAAATCTTGAAAAAGGTTCATACTAGACTCGTTTTCCACCTTGGGCGAATCGGTCCTTTCTGCCACCTAAAACAACATTTTCCAGAATTCAGAAAGTGGTTTTTAGGATTATAATTGGTGCCTTCACCTATATATAACAATTAGTTGCATTTCTGTAGCATACATTTTGTTCCAATTTGCTTCTAATAGCTCATTTTAGACATTCTTTCATTGCATTTAATCATGTTTTCTTTCACAAGATGTGCTCTTGATTTGGTTAAATATGGATTTTATAAAAACACTTTCCCCTTTTATGAGTCTACTTTTGACTTCAATAATAGGGAAATTAAGATTGAATCCATCAATGACATTCTTAATTTTACATTACCCATTGGTGAGAAAGGCAACGAAGATGATCATAATAATCATACATGTTCCTCTTCTGATACCTCTCGTCTTAGTGATGAAGGTATTGTTACCCAATTTTCACCCACAGGCTCAATCAAGCAGGATAAATCATGTGACAAAGGTTTGAGAAGGCCAATAGAGACACTTGCATCATTGGGTTAGGTCATGTATCCAATGCTATTCCACAAAGGAGCTCAGTTGAAATGCATGTCTAAATCATTTTGGCACAAAACTCTCCAAAGAAGAAAGTTGGCAAGACCTTATTATCTTGCCAACTAGCATTCCACCCTATATGTTTGAATTCTCCATGAGGTCTCGCCGACAAGCAATGTCTCATTGAAGGGGAAGTAGCATCACTAAAGAGAAGAGAGCTTAGTGGGAGGTCTCATCGATAACGAGAAGTCACACTGACACACCTGGTGCCTTTGGTGTAATGCAAGAATCTCGGGAGGAAGTCTCGCGACACATGAAAGTCCCCTCGACGGGATCCCAGTTTGTCACAAGGAAGGTCAAATCGCCAAGATATCTTGGCAACTCACCAGTCTTGCCGAAGAATGAATATTTCGACATGATGTCCCGGAAAGTGCATGAGGTCTTATCGACAGACGGGGGAGCTTCAGCAAGAGATGATGGTTTTGGCGAAGCATGAAGGAGTTTCTGTGATGTCTCAGCGAATGGAGGTGGTGTCACTGAAAGATAAAGGGGGTCTCGATATGTTTTTCCTTCGGAAGGAGTCTCACCGACAACAAAAAGAGCTCGCCGAAGGATTTTTCCTTTTGCATAAGGTCTCAGTGATGCAGTGGGGTCCTGTCGACAAAGGGTGCCTTTGGTGTAATATTTAGGGTTTGGGGAGAAGTCTCCCCGACCCAATGATGTCTCTCCAACATGTTTTGTGCTCACCCAAGGATAACACCATCAAAGTAATGTCTTGCTGACATGGTGTGGTCTCAGCGATGGGAGAAAATATCGGTATGACTATTGGACCTCGCTATGAGTCTTCTTGAATTGCCAGAGTCTTGTTGAAAGAAATGTAGAGCTTGGTAGAGTGGAGTGCATTCGGGGTGAAATTAATAAACTATCGCTGAGAGAAGATGAAGAATGCTCGCTGAAGTATTTTTCTTTCGGCATGAGGTCTTGCCGAGAGTATGGTGTCTCACCAAAGAAAGAAGAGTTTTCCAGGAGTTCTCACCAACAGATGAGGGATCTCCTCGAAGTGAAATAAGCTAGGTGAGAAAGAGATGTCATCGTTGCGATGTCTCAGTGAAAGAGTTATGTCTTGCTGACACTTCCAATGTCTTGCCAAGATGCGATCCTAATTAGAGGAGGTTTTGACCATATGAGGGATCCATTTGGAATGAACCAACCAAATAGGAGCCAAAGATGAACCATTGACATTTTGACTGATTGATACCTCGACAAAGAAGATCAACAAAACAAAGACAACGTGTTTCTGCTCTAAAGTTAGAAGCATTGAAGGCAACTCGGCTAAGGAGGTTCAAGGTTGACACGATACCAGGAAGTAAATGTAGTCGTTGCAAAAAGATCTAAAGAAGACCACTCCTGGAGGTGACTCTTCACACCGACACGGATAGCCAGGGATTCAATTGAACACAACATTAACTACATGGAAAGATCTAAGGAAAGATCTATCCCGAAGACTAATATTTTTGCAAACATTATGGGGCCGACATACTTTGGATATATAAGGAATTTTTTCCTTTTTTGTAAATAGTTCGGATAATACATTCAAGAAGAGTTAGTTATTTTTAGCAATCCTTTCTCAACTGGTGTATGCTTTGTAAATCACTTCAATTTTTGGAATATAAAGTGCAGAGCTATCTTGGCCTCTGTTGACACTTTAGTTTTCCATCACTATTCTTGCAAAGTGTTATGCATTTTAGGTTAAAGATCAAGTCATCTTGTGAATTCTTTTATTCCTTTATAACTTTATCTGATGTTCTATGCCTTTGTAAAAAGCACCATTATATGAATCACAAAGCTATGTTTAAATAGTCACACATAGATTCTTTTTTTGTGAAAAATCTTTTCCTTTATTGAAAAAGTGTGTGCATCAAACCTGTTCGTGATATGTATTAATTCAGAGCTCATAGAATTTGATGTGTTTCCTTATAATCATTGACGATTTTCAAGTGTAGTCTTAGTATTCCATAGATCTCATCAAACTCAGTGTATCACCTTAGTTAGTTTTATTTACATGTACTCCTTCTCCTTTCCCCTTACAGAATTGATAGTTTAGGTGACACCAAAGGAAGTCGGCCTTCTTCGGAGGTTCATTTCAGTCTTAGGTGACCCACAGCCTTGAAATGATCCCATGTTTCTCTAGAAAGCTTAGTTTTCATAACTTTGCATATGATGCAATTTGTAAGAGAACAATTTTTGGCATACCTGGTGGGATGAATTCCATTTTATGTTGTTGGTTTAGTATGCAACCAACAAGTTCCAAACTTTACAGAAGTCAATTGTGCATACTTGGCAACTCTGTTGAGAGAAATAACTTTAGAATCAGCGTCTTCTACAGTTTATGAGAAGAGTTCAGAAAAGTAGTAGCTTAGTTCCTTTCAAGTATTTGCAGCTGTCACCACCAAGAAGACAAGGCAGAGCAATAGAGAGGAGAGGAACAATTGTCTATTATAGAGGAACTCAATCTACTCCTCCATCTATGGGATCTCATTTGGCTATATCAGTAAATCCACCTCAGCCACCTCCAATGGCCGCTCCAAGGAATCAACCCTTTGTTGCTTTTAATGGAGGGAGCCCCTTAAATCTGGCCCAACACAATGACATTCCAATGGTAGCCTTGAAGAGTCCACCAACTTTTATTAGGGAAGACCAGACTACCCCGGTTGAACACATGCGAGATGTGGCTTCATTATGTAGAGTCCATAACATAACTCAAGAGGATGTTGTTGTGAGAGTATTGGTTGCTTCATTGAAAAGAAGAGTTGTATAATGGTATAGGGGCTTAGCAGTCAGTTCAATTGCAACTTGGGATGAATTTTGAGACAAGCTGCATAAACAATTTCACGATAGGTCTGATAACTTGTCTTTATTGGAACAGTTAACTACAATTAAGAGGGCTCCACAAGAGTAGATGAATGACTTCAATTTCATATATCAAAGAACCTGGGATAGAATCCATGTAATAGTGAGGCCTTCACTTGAGTACGCCTTCTTGTATTATCTTAGAGATATAAACAGTGATATTTAAGTTATGATACAATCAATGGGGGTTGTTTCTCTACCAGACGCATTTGAAGTAGCAATCAGAGCTAAAAATAGCCTAATACAGGCTGGTAAACTTGCTCCTAGGCCACCAATTCCTATATTTCCAAAGATTCATGCAAATATTCCTTTGCAGATATCACCTTTTGCACCTCTGCCACCTATTCCAGCTACTGCAACATAAGAAATTTTTTTCCATGTTCTTCAAATGAGTTGTAGGAAATCAAAAGTCTATTGCAGACTTTTGGTAATAAGCTTGTAAAATTGTAGAAGCAAAAATCATATAGTAGGCCTTATCAACAGCAGAATCTAGGTCAACAACAAGCATATCAAGGTAGTAGACCAACTTACCAGGGCAATTACCAGGGCCCAAGACAGAATGTGAACACAAGACCTTTTCAGGCCTACACTCCAGCACCTGTTAGTGTAGTCAAGGACCTGGTTCCTATTCAAAACAACTTAGCAACCGATTATGAATGGTGCTACCCTTGGAACCAACCCCATAATCAAGCCACTTGCTCAAATGGACTTATCAATTAGGTAATTATGGTACAGAATGTCTCAAGTTCACAACATAATGTATTCAATGAAGCATCTCCACAACACCAAGAGCAGCCTACCCATGAAACTACCCTACTAAACTAGCAAGGTGAAGAATTTTGTGGACTAAATTTAGATAATTCTTCAGTTGCATCTAACACCAGGGCAAAGAAGAGAGCATTTGAGCTTGATCAAGCAGCTGATAGAGGAGGGGAAACAACTGCAGAACCATCTACCTCTCAAGTGACTCCTATTTGGGAAAGAAATCAACAACTCCTAGACAAGGAATAGCCACACCTGCAAGTTGATCATACTGGTATTAAGGTACATTCTAAAGTAAAACCAACTATACCTTATAACATCCTTGATAGTATGAAGAAAATTAATGTTACAATGTCTATGTGGGACTCATTAGCCATCCCAGGTCAAAAGGATATGTTATAGTCGGCCTTGTCAAGCTTGAAAATGTCTGATGAATCTGAGCCCCCAATAGGTCAGGTTAGAGATGTGTTAGAAAATAATCCTTAGGGAAATGATCAATAGCCTGGCATATAGATAGGAAAAGGAGTTAAACCACCTCCTTTTTATGTGTCTGTAATCATAGGTGAAAAGTTAGTTCATAACTATATGGTAGACAATTGAGCTAGTAGCTCTGTGATGCCAAAAGCAAATTGTTGAAAAGCTTAGACTAAAGTATCAACCTTTAGAGAAGGGAGTGATCCAATTAGATGGTACTTAAGTTAATACATTGGGTATCATTAAAGATTTGAGTCTTACCCTCCATGCTTGCCCTAATTTTGTAGTTCCCCAAGACATGTGTCATAGACCTTCCACCTTTCTTCTCCTTGTGTTTATCAAGAGACTTTATAGCCAAGATAGGTGGTTACTTATCAGCTGATTGGTTGCACATGTTGTTTAGAACAAGATATGGAACTAAGGTTACCATTAAATCTAAAATATTGGCTAAAGATCACATTGAGCCATATAATCCAAGTCCTATCAACACTATCCCCATTCTTCCAGACATAAATTGTGTTGTTTCAACTGACAGTGAGCTGGTTGCCACTTGAGAGCTTCAATTAGAAGCTATTCCTAATGTGTTGTTACATGAGTGGCTAGTTGAAAATATGTTGGACAGTCCTGAGGATCTCATTCAAGATGCTGGTTTGAGTAACTATGTCATCCTTGAGCCTAACACAAAGATTCCAAACCTAGAGAAAGATGCAGACCAGTTGTTGCAACCACTAAGTGGACTTTGGGAGATGTTCTTCAATGGTTCTAGGAGCAAGCATGGAGTAGAAGGAGGTGCCATGTTGATTTCTCCCTAGGGTGATAGGTACTACTCTGCTTTTCATTTTGTTTTTGCATGTTCTAATAATACTGCTGAGTATGAGGGCCTTGTTCAAGGTCTTGAGTGGGCAAGGAAGAGAGGGGTAACCCATTTGAAAGTTTATGGGGACAGTGAATTGATTGTCAATCAAATAAGAGGCCTGAATGTTGCTAAAAATGACACACTAAGGTCTTATAGAAATAGAGTGTGGAATATGCTTGAGAATTTTGATGCTTTTAACATAGTGTCTATTCTAAGGAACCAGAATGAACATGTTTATAGGCTTGCAGCCATTGGGGCACAATTTAATATGCTAGGTGTCATTGGAAAAGAGAAAGTATAGCAGTATGTAAAGGTTGTGTTATTCCTTACATAACCACCCCACTTTGATTTGGATCAAAATGGGTCCCCCCTTTTTGTCTTTTTCTATTTGGCCTTTGATTTTCTGCCTTAGGAATTTTTTTCCTTTCAAAGTTCTGTCAGAGGCGGAATTGGGAACAATACCAGAACTTGGAAATTCTTTCTAAGCTCTGGTCTTGTTCCTTCCCCGGTTCCAGTTCTGATAGCACTTTATCTTCATCTTTTGTACTTTCTCAGAGACGGGTCTGGGTCTGAATCCAAATGTTAAACTTCTGAAAAAGTTTCTCGTCGGGTTCCATCCCAGCCTTGCCTCTACCTCTCCGCTTTTCTCTCTCTCCTTTGTTGGTATTTTGTTGGGTTTTGTGTTTTGTGCCTGGGATGTTTTTGGCCCTAGGCATCTTTTCCTTTTCTTTTGGTGGGCCTAGAATCAGATTGGATTCCAAACTTGGAATTCCTTCCAAGCTTTGTTGTCTTTTCCTTCCCCAATCCCAGTTCCACCGATTTGGTCTTTTTCTACCTTGTGCCTTTTATTTTTCTTCTAGCGGACTCAGAACCGAAACGGGAACCGAACCCTGAAACTTGAAAAGGTTTCTAGTTTGGGTTTCGTTCTAATCTCGATTCTGCATCTTGTCATTCTTTGGCTTTTGTTTTGTCGTGGGGTTTTTTTTCCTCCCCTTTCTCTTTCTTTTCTTTTTCCCTTCTTTGTCTTTTTCGGTGACAAAAGAGGTGGGTTCATAATAGAATTTGAAACTGAAACTTTGAGGAAGTTTCGATTCTAGATTTGGTTCCAATATTGGTTCCACTTTGTCCATTTGTTTGCCCTGGTTCCGCCGGGACTCGCCTAATTTTTCTTTCATCCTGAGTGTTTTGGTTTCTTTTGTAGACACAAAGTTGGGACGGGGTATGAACTTGGAAATGTCGATTAGTTCTAGGGCTCGTTCCCATCCTGACTTCGGTCTCGGTTCCAATTTCTTTTGGCCCTACCCCCGCTAGTTTTAGACATGAGGGATGTGGTTTTTGGGTCGTGTTTTGTCCCAATCCCAGTTCTATCAGGACTTGTCTAATTTTTTCTTTGCGGTCCCAGTCCTGATTTGGTCTCGCTTCTACCAGTTTTAAAGTGGGAGTGTTTTCCCAATTTGGTCCCACCTCCACCATTTTTAAAAGGGAAGTTTGTTACCATTTCAGTTTTGGTTCCGCCTTTGCCAGAGTGGTGTTTCATTTCGATGAAATTAAAAACATGATAAATAATGATATGTTTTACTTGCCTTTGTGAACTAATGGAGGAATCTGTTTTGTAGGATCGGGTTATTTATCTGAAGATATCTCTTGAGGGAGTTTCGCTAAAGGATCTCAATTTTGCGTGATGTCTGGCCGAAGGAAGAAGGTCTTGCTGACCCGATAGGGTCCCACTGACATATTTTTTTCCTTTGTTATAACATGTTGAGCGTGGCATAACATCTCACTGACCAAAAAAAGTCTCATCGAAGTGGAAAGAGCTCGAGCCCGAGGGGATAGGAATGAGCTCAGGGAGAAAAGAAAGGGGCACCACGAAGTCTCAATGACCCGGAAGGGTCTCACCGATGCAAAATGGGCCCGCCAAATGAAGAAGGCATCGGTATGACCGGGACAGTGTAGGGTCTCCCTGAGGTGAAGTAAGCTTTCGGTGAAAGGACACAACTTTGGTGTAGTGTCTCGGCAAAGGGAGTTAGTCTTTCCGACAACTTGTAGAAGGATAAATCTAGAACGAGAAGAGATCCGAAGAAGAAGAATTCGTGAGTCAAAGGGACAGCTGGTATCTACTGATAGAGTAGCTTGGCATTAATGGTGATATTTTGGGGCACTCAATGCAGTTCTGCTGGAGTTCGAAAAGGGGACATGGAGGCCAGAAATAAATGTGGTAGCTACAAAAGATCTATAGATCATTCTAGGAGACAATCTTCACCAACATGGATAGTAGGGATTCAAATTTAATACATAACTAACTTTCTTCAAAGGATCTGAGAGCTGACCTTCCTCCAACCAAGAACATATTTTTGTAAACCCTAATATAGGGGACAGCGCATCTTTTTGTGGCATTTTGTATATAAGGCATTCTTGCCTCTTTGTAAAGGGGAGAATGGGTAGGATAAGAACTTCTAGGTTAGAAGTAGGAGCATAACTTATAGAGTAGAACTAGTAGTTAGGAGTTAGATTTAGAATAGACTAATGTATCTTTCAGTTTTCTTAGTGTAAATGGAAACAATTCAAGATCACAAATTTTCTGTACACTCGTGATTGTGCCAACTTTGTAAATGTTGCTTATCTGTTTCACTAACAGTACAAGCAACTAGATTAAAATCTATTTCATGTTGTGTTCCAGAATGGTGTTTGTCTTAAGTTAATCATCTGATTTGGGAAGCTTCCAAGGAATGAAGTTTGATTTTATGTTTTGTTCAAATGGTAACTTGCAATCTGCTATTGAAATTAGCACTGTGAATGAATGAAACTATGTGTTAGTCACAAGTTAATTTTGTTCTGTAGTTTTAGTTAGGAATTACTTGAAAGGCAACAAGTCTGGTTAATTCAGATGAAGTATCATTCTTTTCTGTTCCAAAGCCCTGATCTATCTTTTTCTATTTATTTAAAACCCTGGTTAGGATAGACTTAAGTTTATGTTTAATCCCAAAACAATCCAAAAGCTCAACACCAGTAGGCCCCTTGAATATTACTGTTGCATTGACCACTGAGTAACATCACCACAGTTGAGAACCAACTACAAAGACATTGGGAGCTGAGATATCCATGTGATTATCTTTCTCTTTCAAGAGAAATAGAGTAGCAATATTCTGTTTGGATGTTGCTATGCCAAGACACCCGTCAATAGATCTAGCGCTAGAAGGAGGGCCCTATGAGTAATTTTGGTTTGTTTTGAGTTGGAGTGGGTCAATTCTTGGAGGACCCAGCTCCGATGGGTAGCCCTTTATATACACCAAGATTTTTCCATGAAATCCCTGGTTATCTGTATGACAGGCTTCCTTTATTTTTCCCTAACAGTGGGAAAAATGCTTCTAAACATGTCAAAATTTGCAGGCGAGTACTTAATTTTCTCTAGGTTCTACATGAGGATGTTGCCTATCAATTGTTCATGAAAACACTTCAAGGTTCAGCAAGGCAATGGTATGTTAACCTTCCACCAAATTATATTTGTTCATGGGCGAAGTTGGAAATCTCATTCTTAGATCAGTTTGGTCCTCGCACACAAGACCACTAGGAGAACTCATCCCTGCAAAATCCAATCACAGAGTTAAGTACTCTACTTGTCAATGAAGTTGTGACCATGTCATCTCTTTTTAGTCATCTTCCAGAGCATAGTCCATTACATCACAATGAAGTTCTAGATCAAACATTTGATTCACCAGAATATAATTTTGATGACTTGTTTGGCGAAAAGCATGAAATGGATGTAAATTTAGAGCATAATGGAAATCTCAAGATAGAATCTAGCTTTTTTACACATGCTAGCACTAATGATGGCTTTAAGGAGATGAGGCATTAGCGCGGGATTACTGTCATGGGAGATCAACAATTCCTTCCAACGATTTGAGCAACTCTTCTGATCAAGATGAGAATTAGGGTGATGAGGGATGGACAAAGGAACATGGTTCATGCTGGATAGATATCCCTCGTATGAAAAATCGAATAAGGGAGAAATTAGAAGAACTGGGAGGTTTGAAATTATTAAAACTTGTTGGGCCAAGTGGATGTAGGATACACCGAACTGATCAACATGCTCAGATGGACTGCCATGTCTTCCTGGGAAGGATGGAATTATATTTCAAGCAAATGATCACTATTGAAGGAATACTCATGGAAGATCCTTGGAGTACCTATCCCCCCAATGAAGAGGATGAAACAACTGGCATGCATGAAAAGGGTAATCAGTCCATCCAAAAATGATGAGATTAATGGTGCGAAGAGGTCTAATTCTTCCCTATCTTTGGTTGACCTTGATCCTTGCATCGAGATGGATTCAACAACTGATGAAACTCCTCTGCCTAGTGCAGACTTGATAGAAGTGGAGAATGGATTCATCAATACATTCATAGATTCTTTCATGACGATGGATGAGGAGGAAACATACCTTGATGGGTTAATGCAAGAAGATGGTCCTGCTGGTTTAAGTAGTGAACAGGTTGAAACAGGTAGCATGCTCCAAGATGAGATTGCCAATGAACCTAGTGGTAAAATACAAGGACTTAAATGCCAAAATGAAATCTTAAGAGAAGAAGTCCAAGTAGATGTGCAGATTAGTCAAATGCTCCTTGAGGAAATTCATGACGGGATACATTTGGATAAAGTAGAGGAATGCCAAGAGGAGGACCAAGAGGTTATTTTAGAAGTTGAGTCTCTTCAACATAACGAAGAGAATGAGATAAGGGAGTATTTTCTTGATTATGATTTTGTTTGCTCAAGTGTGTCGGTTGAAGGAAATCCTGGTTTTCCATGTGCCCGTATCCCTAACATCAATGATGATAAGCTAGAGGAGGATTATCAAACCCTAGGGGATGACATGTTTCAGAAAAATATTCAAAGTAAGGATTCATCTCAAGAAATTCAAAAAAAAATTAACTTCGTGCCCGAGATGAATACACAAATGCTGGTGAATGAAGATTCTAACTATAAGACAAACCTTGATTCAGTGTTGTTCCAAGAGCTGGGACCTCATGAAGAGGAGATCATACACCACAAGTTTGCATTAGCAACTAGGAATCTACAGAATTAGGTGGTGTCCTTTCATTATCCCTTGTGTTTTAGTAATTTTCAATTTGATTATGGCAAAGAGGATAGTAAAACATGTTTGTGGGTAAATCATGAAAAAAATAATAACCCACAACTGATAATATTTCAAGCTTTATGTCCTCAGAATGAACTTATTGCCTATAAAATTTATATTTTTGAGTATAAAGATAAATTTGCTAGGTTTAGAACTGTGCCTAGTAAGTTAAGATTGTTGCACATAATGAAAAATCAGTCAAGTCAATGTACAAATTTTTATAGTCTTGTGTTTGCAAAGTTTGGCTTTGGAGTTAGTATAGGATTATGATTAGTTAGTATTAGTTTTTGGTTTAGTTAGTTTACTTTTTGTTCTGTATGTAAATAATTTATTGGTCTCCTGTTTGTAAATAATTTGCATTTATGTAAATAGCTTTTGTGCTTCTATGTGTAAATAACTCTTTCCTTCATGTGAATAATCTGCTACTCTTTGAGTTTTCTTTGCTCTTTGTTTTATGTTTGTTTTGTTCTTTGGGGTTGATATGTTTCTTTCCATCTTGAAATGATGGGTTGTTATCCAAAGCTTACTTTGGTTGTGAGGAGAGAAGTAGTTGAGATATTTTCAGGCTTTCTGATTGGATGATTTTGTCTTAAATTCTTTGTTTTATGCCCATTGCCAATGAGAGTTGTGGAAAGTCTTGAAAGCAAGGTGCAAAGTAAATAACCTTCATTAGCTCCCTCTGAATCTGTCACAAATCATCAGGATCATCTCCTCTTGTAAAGATGTATTTGTCCTAGGGTGATACTGTGGTAAGATTTGAGTGAAAAATCTGATTCCTAGGTGTTGTTATGAGGTCCATGGTAGTTTTCAACCCATATCAGATATTGAACATCTGACATATTGAGAAAGTTGAATGAAATATCTGAAACTTCAAGAGAAAAGAAAAAAAAAGAGAAAGAGAACTATTTAAAGAGAAAAAGGGACTCATTATGAATGGGTGATTCCAGTATCTCTATCAGGGCTATGGATGCTTGACCGGCAGTAGAGCAATGTTGTGAGAAAACTAGAGGTATCTCCATCGGGGCTATGGACACTTGACTGGCAGTGGGGCAATGCCCAGGATATCATTGCACAACAGCTAATGGGATCAACTCATGTAGCCCAAATCTTGCACATTGTTGTCTCAAGGATGAAGAAAACTTTATGAAAGGAGGATGCACAATCAAGCATACACATCAATTCAGGGGTGGCCATTGATTGATTTACATATGAGATTCTAGCTCTACCTTGCTTGTTATAGCTGACCCAATTGGAGTTGTAATGTTCGTGAACCAAGAGTTCTGGGTAGCTAAATCCTTTAGATTCATGAAAATGGTTAAACCATTTTCCCAGCCGAGTCGCCATTTTTTATGCCTTGCATAACCACCCCACTTTGATCTGGATCAAAATGGGTCCCCCCTTTTTGTCTTTTTCTCTTTGGCCTTTGGTTTTCTGCCTTAGGCATTTTTTTCCTTTCAAAGTTCTATAGGAGGTGGAACCAGGACCAATACCAGAACTTCGAAATTATTTCTAAGCTCTAGTATTGTTCCTTCCCTGGTTTCGGTTCTGATAGCATTTTATCTTAATCTTTTGTTCTTTCTCGGAGATGAGTCCGGGTCCAAATCCGAATGTTAAACTTCTAAAAAAAAATTTGATCAGGTTCCATCCCGGCCCCACCTCTACCTCTCTGCTTTTCTCTCTCTCCTTTGTTGGTCTTTTGTTGGGTTTTGTGTTTTGTGCCTAGGATGTTTTCGGCCCTAGGCATCTTTTCCTTTTTATTTTGACAGGCCTGGAACCAGATCGGATTCCGAATTTGGAATTCCTTCCAAGTTTTATTGTCTTTTCCTTCCCCGGTCTTGGTTCCACCGCTTTGGTCTTTTTATACCTTGTACCTTTTCGTTTTGTTCTGGTGGACTTAGAACAGGAATGGGAACCGAACCCTAAAACTTGAAAAGGTTTCTGGTTCGGGTTCCATTCTGATCCTGGTTTTTCATCTTGTCATTCTTTGGCTTTTGTTTTGTTGTGTTTTGTCATGGGTTTTTCTTCCTCCCCCTTCTCTTAATTTTCTTTGTCCCTTCTTTGTCTTTTTGAGTGATAGTGGAGGTGGGTTCAGAATGGAATCCAAAACTGAAAATTTGAGGAAGTTTCGACTCTGGATTTGGTTCCAGTCCCAGTTCCACTTTTTCTATTTGTTCTACCTCAGTTCCGCCGGGACTCGCCTAATTTTGCTTATGTCCTGCACGTTTTGGTTTCTTTTGCAGACACAAAGCCAGGACAAGGTATGAACTTGAAAGTGTCAATTATTTCCAGGGCTCTTGAATCCTATCCCAGTTCCAATTTTCTTTTCGCCCTGCCCCTACATATTTTGAAGGCGAGGGATGTGGTTTCTAGGTCGTGTTTCATCCCGATCCCAGTTCTGCCGGGACTTGTCTAATTTTTGCTTCTCGGTCCTGGTCTCGATTTGGTCCTACTTCCGCCAGTTTCAAAGGGGGAGTGTTTTCCCAATTTGGTCCCGCCTCCACCGGTTTTAAAAGGGAAGTGTGTTCCCATTTTAGTTTTGGTTCCGCCTCTGCCAGAGTGGTGTTTTTTTTCGATGAAATTAAAAACATGATAAATAATGATATGTTTTACTTGCCTTTGTGAACTAATGGAGGAATCTATTTTGTAGGATCATGTTATTTATCTAAAGATATCTCTTGAGGGAGTTTCGCCAAAGGATCTGATTTTGGCATGATGTCTGGCCTAAGGAAGAAGGTCTTGCCGACCCAATAGGGTCCCACTGACATATTTTGTACCTTCGGTATAACATGTTGAGCGTGGCATAATGTCTCACTGACCAAAAAAAGTCTCACCAAAGTGGAAATAGCTTGAGCCTGAGGGGACAAGAATGACCTCACAGAGAAAAGAAAGGCGTGTCATGAAGTCTCACCAACCTGGAAGGGTCTTACCAATGCAAAATGGGCCTGCCAAATGAAAAAGGAATCGGTATGACCTAGATTTACTCTCCAAGAACTCTGGCCGAAAATGTAGGGTCTCCCTGAGGTGAAGTAAGCTTTCGGAAAAAGGACGCAACTTTGGTGTAGTGTCTCGGTGAAGGGAGTTAGTCTTGCCGACAACTTGTAGAAGGATAGATCTGGAATGAGAAGAGAGTCGAAGAAGAAGGAAGTTGTGAGTCAAAGGGACAGCTTGTACCTACTTACAGGGGTAGCTCAGCATTAATGGTGATATTTTGGGGCACTCAATGCAGCTCCGCTAGAGTTTGAAAAGGGGACAGGGAAGCTAGAAATAAATGTGGTAGCTGCAAAAGATCTATAGATCATTCCAGGAGACAATCTTCACCAACATGGATAGCAGGGATTCGAATTTAATAGAGAACCAACTTTCTTCAAAGGACCTGAGAGCTGACCTTCCTACAACCAAGAATATATTTTTGTAAACCCTAATACAGGGGACAATGCATCTTTTTGTGGCATTCTATATATAAGGCATTCTTTCCTCTTTGTAAAGGGGAGAACGAGTAGGATAAGAACTTCTAGGTTAGAAGTAGGAGCATAACTTGTAGAGTAGAACTGGTAGTTAGGAGTTAGATTCAAAATAGACTAATGTATCTTTCAATTTTCTTAGTGTAAATGGAAACAATTTGAGATCACAGATTTTATGTACACTCATGATTGTGCCAGCTTTGTAAATATTGCTTATTTGTTTCACTAATAGTAGAAGCAACCAGATTAAAATCTATTTCATGTTTTTTTTGAAAATGGTGTTTGTCTTAAGCTAATCATCTGATTTGGGAAGCTTCCAAGGAATGAAGTTTGATTTTATGTTTTGTTCAAATGGTAACTTGCAATCTGCTATTGAAATTAGAACTGTGAATGAATGAAACTGTGTGTTAGTCACAAGTTAATTTTGTTCTGTAGTTTTAGTTAGGAATTCCTTGAAAGGGAATAGGTCTGGTTAATTTGGATGAAGTATCATTCTTTTCTATTCCAAAGCCCTGATCTGTCTTTTTCTATTTATTTAAAACCCTGGTTTGGATATATTTAAGTTTATGTTTAATCCCAAAACAATCCAAAAGCTCAACACCAGCAAGCCCCTTGAATGTTACTGTTGCATTGACCACTGAGTAACATTAGCATAGTTGAGAACCAACTACAAAGACCTTGGGAGCTAAGATATCCATGTGATTATCTTTCTCTTTCAGGAGAAACAGAGTAGCAATATTTTGTTTGCATGTTGTTGTGCCAAGACACCCATCAACAGGTTGTAGTCAGGCCATCAATTCCTAATAACAACATTCATTGGCAGGTTTTTGACAGCGATGAACATATTCTTTCTTTTTTGATCAAAGAAGATCATTTCTCCATGGTTAATCAAGCAAAAATCAAGCAGTCGTATGATGATCAAGTCATACAGCTGAAGACAAATAAGTTACCCAAGGGTCTTGTTACCTTAGAGTTGATTTTCAGCACTAACGATCAGCTTAGAAAGCATAAAGCTGGCTTGCAGGTCAAACAAGAGCAATATGAAGAACTAGAGATTTTCAAAGGTAAACTCCTTAAGATAGGAAAAAATTATTCACATGAAGATAAACAATCTTTTTTTGCCTTATGCCAAGAGTTTCATGATGCCTTTGCTTGGAAGTACTCAGATTTGAAAGGGTTTGATCCCCATATTGCTCATCACACAATTGAGTTAGAACCTAATGCTAAGCCAGTAAGGAAAAAACAAAGGCCCTTAAATCCTAAGCTTGAGCCCTTAATGATTAAAGAGCTGACTAGATTGGTTGAGGGGGGTATCATCTTTCCTATTAAACGTACTTCATGGGTTTCTAACTTTGTGCTGGTTAGGAAGAAAAATGGTGAAATAATACTCTGTGTAGACTTTAGGGATCTTAACCAAGCATCTTTGAAAGATCACTACCCGCTGCCCTCCATGGAACAAATCTTACAAGTAGTTGCTAGTTCTGAAAGATTTTCCTTATTAGATGGTTTTTCAAGTAATAATCAGGTGCTGGTTAAAGAGGAAGATCAGTTCAAAACTACTTTTACAACTAAGTGGGGCACCATGGCATGCAAAAGGATGCCTTTTGGTTTATCTAATGTTGGTGCCATGTTTCAGAGGGCCATGGACATGGCGTTTAAAATTTTGATCAATAAGATTATGCTGATTTATTTAGATGACATTACCGTTTATTCTAAGAATGCTGATGAACATTTGTCACACCTTAAGCAAGTTTTCAAAAAATGCATAGTTTGGTATCTCTCTCAATCTGAAAAAGAGTATCTTTGTTGTTCATGAAGGGAAATTATTAGGACACATAGTGTCAAAGCAAGGAATTACTATTGATCCTAAAAGAGTCAAATCCATACTTGAGTTTCCATTACCCAATCACAAGAAGGGTCTACAGAGCTTTTTGGGCCAGATCAACTTTCTAAGAAGATTTATTCCTAATGTTGCAAATTTTCTATAACCCTTGACCACCATGCTTAAAAAGAGTGTAGTTTTTAGTTGGACTGGAGAAGCAAAACATAGTTTTGAAGAAGTCAACGAAGCTTTAGCATCAACTCCAACACTGGTAAATCCATATTTCTCTAAATATTTCTTCTTGTATGCTTTTGGCAGTATTAGTTCAATCTCTGCAATGCTGGTTCAAAAAAATAATGATAATTTAGAAATAGCCCATAGCCTTCTTTAGCCAAACACTTGTTTATTATGAAGAGAGGAATACATTTGTTGAGAAGCATTTTCTCTTCGTGATTAGAAGCCTAAAGAAATTCAAGCCTTTAATCTCGAACAATAAGATTCATATTCTAGTTGCACACTCAATTGTGAAGGAATTTTTATTGAATAAAGATCTGAATGAAAAAAGAGCAGGATGGATCACCAAGGTCATGGAATATGATGTAGATATTAAGGTTACCAAACTAGTTAGAGGTAAAGGTCTATGTGAACAACTTGCTATAGGGTCAAGCAGTAAAAATGAAGTAGAAAAGGATTTTGTGTTTACTAATACAAATGAGTTTTAGAATGCTCAAGATGATGTGCCTATGGGGATAACTAATTGGGTTCAAGATATGACCCAATTTCTACAAACTGGTGAATTCCCATTACGATTAAACAAAGCTAAAAGAAGATACTTCAGACTGTAGTCCATACCGTATGTGCTGGTAAACAATGTTCTTTTCAAAAAGGATTTAAATGGTGTCCTATTAAGATGCATTCACGGTGATCAGACTGAAAAGGTACTTCATTAGTTTCATGATGGAGCTGCAAGAGGTCACTTTTCCCCAAGAACTACTGCTTGGAAAATCATGAGAGCTGGTTACTACTGGCCCAACTTGTTCAAAGATGCATATTCCAAGTCAAGAAAGTGTATCAAATGTGCTTTATTCACAAGAAAGGAAAAGTTGTCTACTATTCCTCTGCATCCAATTCAAGTGGAGCATCCCTTCATGAGATGGGGAATTGATTTCATTGGGCCAATAAATCCACCTTCCAGTACTGGTCACAAGTGGGTGCTCACAGCTATAGACTATTTCACACGGTGGACAAAAGCAATAGCTTTGAAAGAAGCAAAAGAGTCTTCAGTTTTGAGCTTCTATGAAGATATAGTCACCATATTTGGAGTTCCTGACTCTATCATATCTGATAACGCTCTTGCATTTGTGGGATTAATACTAACTGATTGGGCTATTAAACATGGCATTCATTTGAATACATCCTCAAATTATTACCCTCAGGGTAATGGCTTAGCTGAAAGCACAAATAAGAATCTCATCATGATTATCAAGAGAACAATGGAGGATAATCAAAGAGCTTGGCACATCAAATTAAAGCATGCACTATGGGCATATAGAGTGACTCCTAAGAGGTCTATTGCTAACTCACAATACATGTTAGTCTATGGCAGAGAGGCAAGATTGCCCTTGTATGTTGAACTCCCAGCTCTTGACATTATACATCAGTTGGAGATGTTTGAGGAACAAGACCCAATGTCCATGAGATATGTAGAGCTCATGGAACTCAAAGAATTAAGGGACAAAGCAATGAAGGCTTTGGAGTATCATTAGCTCCAAACAAAGAAAAAATTTGATAGAAGGGCTACAGCAAAATTTTTTAAGGTGGGAGACCTCGTGCTCAAATGGGATGTTCTGAAAAGTAGGCCAGGCCATCACACCAAGTTTGACAACATGTGGATAGGTCTGTTTATTATCAGAGACTATAAGGAACACAATGCTTACCAGCTGACCACAACAGAGGGTGAAGTGCTTCCTATCCCAGTTAATGGGATCCACCTCAAGCCTTATTTTCAAATTTGATGGAATTCCTCTATTGTACATATTAGCTTAGATTTATGTTTCCAATAAGTGCTACTACACTTTAGTTTAGATGTTTTTCAATTCCCTAAGTGTTGTTCTAGCACAGTTAAATAGTTTCACTTCAGTAGTTTCCTGTTTTCAATAAGTATCCAAGTGATATGTTTCTTGAAATACTAATGTGTTTGAGCCATATACAAAGTTGGTTTTTTAAGTCAACCTCTAAGTTATCAAATGACTTTGTGCCCAATGGACAAGTTTTGGCTACTAGTCTCTGTGTTTAGCAGGCAAACATCCAGCAAAGGTCTCCAGAAATGTTACCCAATTTTCACCCACGGGTTCAATCAGGTAGGATAAATCATGTGACATAGGTTCGAGAAGGCCAATGGAGACACTTGCATCATTGGGTTAGGTCATGTATCCAATGCAATTCCCCAAAGGAGCTTAGTTGAAATGCATGTCTAAATCATTTTGGCACAAAAATCTCCAAAGAAGAAAGTCAGCAAGACCTTATTGTCTTGTTGACTAGCAGTCCACCCTATATGTTTGAATTCTTTGAGAGGTCTCACCGACAAGCAATGTCTCGCCGAAGGGGAAGTAGTGTTGCTAAAGTGAAGATAGCTCAGTGGGAGGTCTCATCAATAAAAAAAAGTCACACCAACACACCTGGTGCCTTCGGTGTAACGCGAGAATCTCGGCAGGAAATCTCGCCAACACACAAAAGTCCCCCCAATGGGATCCCAGTTTGTCAAAAGGAAGGTCAAATCACTAAGATATCTCAGCGACTGGCCAGAGTTTCACCGAAGAATGAAGATTTTGACATGATGTCCTGGTGAGGGCATGAGGTGTTACTGACAGATGGGGGATCATCGGCAAGAGATGATGGTTTCGGCCAAGGATGAAGGAGTCGCTATGATATCTCGGCAAATGGAGGTGGTCTCACCGAAAGATAAAGGGGGTCTCAATATGTGTTTTTCCTTTGGCAGGAGTCTCACCAACAACAAAAAGAGATCATCGAAGGATTTCAACTTCGGCATAAGGTCTCAACGATGCGGTGTGGTCCTGTCGACAAAGGGTGCCTTCGATGTAATATTTAGGGTTCAGGGAGAAGTCTCCCCAACCTGGTGATGTCTCTCTGACATGTTTCGTGCTCGCCCAAGGATGAGGCCGTCAGAGTAATGTCTTGCCAACATGGTGTTGTCTCAGCAATGGGAGTAGATATTGGTATGACTATTGGACCTCGCTATGAGTCTTCTCGACCTGCCAGAGTCTTGCCAAAAGAAATGTAGAACTCGATAGAGTGGAGCTCGTTCGAGGTGACATTAATAAACTCTCACCGATAGAAGATGAAGAATGCTCACCGAAGTATTTTTCTTTCGGCATGAGGTCTTTCTGAGAGTATGGTGTCTCGCCAAAGAATGAAGAGTTTGCCAGGAGTTCTCAGCGACCGACGAGGGGTCTCCCCAAAGTGAAATAAGCTTGGCGAGAAAGAGATGTCATCATTGTGATGTCTCAGAGAAAGAGTTGTTTCTTGTCGACGGTTCCAGCGATATCGGTATGACTTTTAAAGCTTGCTAAGACGTCTCGTCGACTATCACATGTTGTGTTGATAGCTTAAAGGGGCATAATCACATTGGTGAGACACTTCCAGTGACTCACCAAGATGAGATCTTGATCAGAGGAGGTTTTGACCATTCGAGGGATCCATGTGGAATGAACCAACCAATCAGAAGGAGCCAAAGATGAACAATTGACGTTTTGACTGATTGATACCTTGGCAAAGAAGATCAACAAAACAAAGACAACACGTTTTTGCTCTGAAGTCAAAAGCATTGAAGGCAGCTCGGCTGAGGAGGTTCAAGGCATACATGATACTAGGAAGTAAATGCGGTGGTTGCAGAAAGATATGAAGAAGACCACTCCTAGAGGTGACTCTTCACACTGACACGGACAGCAGGGGATTTAATTGAACACAACATTAACTACATGGAAAGATCTAAGGAAAGATCTATCTCAAAGACTGATATTTTTGCAAACCTTAGGGACTGACATACTTTGGATATATAAGGAATTTTTTCCTTTTTTGTAAATAGTTCAGATAATACATTCAAGAAGAGTTAGTGATTTTTATCAATCCTTTCTCAACTGGTGTATGCTTTGTAACTCACTTCGATTTTTTGGAATATAAAGTGCAGAGCTATCTTAGCCTCTATTGACGCTTCAGTTTTCCATCACTATTCTTGTGAAGTGTTGTACATTTCAGGTTAAAGATCAAGTCATCTTGTGAATTTTTTTAATCCTTTATAACTTTATTTGATGTTCTATGCCTTCCTTTGTAAAAAGCACCATTATATGAATCACAAAGTTGTGTTTAAATAGTCACACATAGATTTTTTTTTGTGAAAAATATTTTCCTTTATTGAAAAATTTTGTGCATCAAACCTGTTCATGATATGTATTAATGTGGAGCTCATAGAATTTGATGTGTTTCCTTATAATCATTGACGATTTTCAAGTGCAGTCTCAGTATTCCATAGATCTCATCAAACTCGGTATATCACCTTAGTTTTATTTACATGTACTCCTTCTCCCTTTCCCCTTACAAAATTGATAGTTGAGGTGACACCAAAGGAAGTCGCCCTTCTCCGGAGGTTCATTTTAGTCTTAGGTGACCCATAGCCTTGAAATGATCCCATGTTTCTCTAGAAAGCTTAGTTTTCATAACTTTGCATAGGGTGCAATTTCTAAGAGACAACCAGTATATTCATGCAAGATGTTACAAGTCCTGATGATCTTGATTGTTGATCTCCTTCTTCCCCTTCAGATGATTTTACACCACAAGAGCAATAAATTATAGACATATTCTTTATTATTACCTTTCCAAATTTATATGTTCATGATAGTCATAATTGTTCATCTCCTAATACTCCTTCTCAACAAAAAGAGCACAGGTTGGTATTGGAAGAAACCCATATTACAAATCATGACACCCTCAATCCTTCCTTCCTTAATATTCATATCCTTTGGGATGATCTATTTGCAACTCATAGCCCAACTCCTCTTGATTGATCCTCCACTTGTGATGAACCTACTTTACAAATAACAAAATTAGATGAACATATTACAAGCTCTCCTTGTAGGGTAGATAATATGGAACAAGAGAATAACACTTTGATACCAATAGATATCCATCCTTATCCTTCTCATCATTCTTTCCATAATTATTCCCCTAGTAGTAATGAAGTTGTTACATAGGAACCATGCCTTCCTTGTTACAAGGATGTGGTTTGTTGTTCTCCTACCAACTCTTCTCCTAGGGAAAATGCTATAGTTCTAGATTGTGACAAACATGAAATATATCTTTTTCCTCTAGTAAAATTATGTCATCCATCTCCAAAGACTCATATTGGCATCTCACAAGACACTTCTGGTTTGCTTTGCTATATTTTTCCTCCTCTTCTCGTAAAGAAGGAAACATCTTGCAATGTCATGAGACTTGTGTACATATGACAATATATCCTATGCAAGATCTTTCTTTTTCTATTGATCAAGAAATAATCTTTTCAAGTCTTCTATATCATAACTTAATCATCCTCCCTCCTAGAACTCATAAGAAATGTTTTGAAAAGACCTTTTGTAAATTTCATAGAGTTCATGGGAATTCTACTAATGACTATTATGCTTTGAGTCATAAAATACAATATTTTTAGGACTTTGGTATGCTTCCCTATATGGGGGCATCTACTTCCTCTTTATTTTCACTCTAGCACACATTTCATTCATCTTTATGGATCACCTTTGTTTTGCACTAAGTGGGGGGCAAACGGTTGTCTAGCACTATTCTTGTATGTCACTTGTCATTACCATATTTGGCTAGTCATTAGCTTTTCATGATTACATAAGATCAAGCTTGGGATGTGGATGACATGTCTTAAGTTGATTCGCATATGACATACTATTCTCTCTTTTCATGATGTAGCTTATTGGAAACATATGACTTGGCATAGGAATTTCTGAGTTAGCTCTCATGTCTTCTTCTATATTTCTCTACTTCAAATCAATTTCTCTCAATAATGATGCTCGCAACTGCTTTAAAGTGGGGGCATACATCACCACTTGCATTTTCATTATATGATTTTCTTTTCATTGCGATTTTCATTTCTTGGAAACATTAGGTATAATGTTGTTCAAGATGAGACCTTGCATTTTCCCTCTCTTATAAACAAGATGATATTATTTGAACTTCCCTCTCTTGGATGCATTGGGCATAATGTTCCTTGACATGAAATATTGCATAAATTAAGTTAAATCCCTTTGAGAAAATTTTTACATTACATTTTTTCATTTTCTTTGTTGCATTTCTTGGCCACGATGCATAACACAACTTGCATGCCTGTAGTGACATATTGTTTAAAGTCCAACATTTGCATTTCCTTTTGTTTTGTGGTACCTTGTTAAATTTATCAAGCGACATAACTTTGGCATGGTGGGAAGCCCAACTAGCAGCATGAATTTTTCCATAGCCATGTCTTTGTTTGTGAGTACATGCAAACTAACGTATGTTACTCTTTTTTATTTTTATGTTTTTGGTCCTTCTCACCTCACAGATGATCTAAAATTTTGTGGTCCCAGAGTGAGAACATCTTATCTCTCTTTTTTCCTTTCCTTTGTATGATTTGGTATCTTGGGGGTTTGGCATGCGTGTGGATTTCTCTTGAATGTCTACTTTAGTGTGAGTTCGAAGCAAGTTCTTCCTCTCACTAAAGTGGGGGCTAAATGTGCCATAGGAAAAAGTACCCTTTGATTGATTTGAGATAATTCATGATAAATGGACTTAATGTAGGTGTTGTGAAGCATTTTATGCATCCACACTAAGTTTTAGACTGTTATAAATTAATTAATTATTAAATATTGAAGTCTTGTGAAGGTGTTGTGAATTGTTGTAAAACATTTCTACATTATTCTAGACTCTATTTAATATAATTTATCTAAAATCATCAATTAACACATCAACAAGTCTTATTTTGAAGTTTTTTTAAGTCTTGTAATCAAGATTCACGCTTTTCTAGGCATTTCCCCCTTGTTTACACTTTTCTTATGTCTTATTGGACCTCCTTATACACTCATATGTTTTCTTTAAGTTAATTTTTGAATGATACCCCGAAACACACCATTAAATGGAATTTAATCCCCAACACTTTAGCATGCCTCCAAGGTGGGACCCATTCACCATGGGTGGCAAATGAGTCCACCTTGGCACAAAATTCAAAATAATTTCAAATTTATTTCAAGATTTATTCAAATTTACGCTTGATGTTAGCCTGTGGTGATGTATTAACGGGTACTAAGACACACAAATTTTATAAATAAGCTAATTTCACCTCATTTTAACATCTCCTTCCAATAATTCAATATTCTATACATCCACAATTCATTTCTACATCCATTCATCATCTATTTTCTTAAGCAACTTAGGGTTTCTTTAGTTGAAGTCTTCAACTTAGCATTCCAAAGGCATTCAAAGGCTAATTCTACATTATGTTCTATATACCAACAAGATAAATCATCATTGCAAGGTAAATTACTCCATTGTGGCATGTTTCATTCACTTGTTTCATCATTTTGGATTAATTTCCTAAACGTGGTTTGGCCAAGGTAAACCCCCATGCCTTAACAATCAATATTTATGTCTTCTTATGTTGCTTGTGTGCAAATTTAGGATCATTTGGAACTTGGGAATCATTGAAGATTACATTTCTAAGTTTTTCAAGTCTTCATCTCATCATTCAAGTCAAATCATCAAATAAAAGTCACTTTTAGACCTGTTTCTAACATTTTCTAAAGTGGAAAAGAAGGTGGATTTACAAATTTGAAGCTACAGATTCCATCCTTGACTTTTTAGATCCCTGAAGGTGGACTAATTCACCATGCATGGTGAATAAGTCCCATTTCGAGGTTTGAAATAGGATTTTGCTAGAATCTGGCTCTCTGTGCTTAGAAACCAGTCCTCAAGAGTTTTCATCAATACTTGGACGGATTCACCATAGGTAGCAAATGAGTCCTATTTGGATTTTGTGACATCATCAATTAGCATTTCCAATATTCCAGATTCATCTCAATTTGGCTAGATGCATTTTGATTTCATCCTTTTGTTTTTGTCTTGCATATTTCACTCCTTTAGTTTATGTTTGTATTTCTTCATGTGTTTTCCAATCTCTTGCATTTGATTAGTTTTGTATCCTTTAACTTGTATTTTCATTTAGTTTACAATGTTAGAATCACATTCACACACTTGAAATCCATCTTCCATCCTTACTTTAATCTTTAATGTTAACGAAGTGTCCATTTTATCCTCCAACCCTCTCTCTTCCTAGGTGAAAAACCCTAGGAAGAGCATGAAGGATTTGAGAGCTAAAATCCTTCATTTCACTACTTTGAATGTGAAGACATTTCTAAAGAACAAAGGGTCAAAATTGCAAATAAAAATTTGAAGGTCCATGCACTTTTTTGGTGGGATTATGAACAATTTGAAAGAAGAAAAATAGGTAAATCAAAAATTGGTTTGTGGGACATGCTAGTAGCCAAAATGATAGGTAAGTTTTTGCCTTCTGATTATGCTATTCACATGTTTAAGAGACTTTAGGGTTTAAAACAAAAAGAAATGAATGTTAAAGCATACACTAAATAATCTTACAAGTTTAGTATTAGGCCTAGTCATAATGAAGATGAGAATGAAAAGATTGCTAGGTATTTGGGTGGATTGAGATTTATATTCAAGATGAACTAACCTTGGCAAATCCAATAATTGTTGAGGAATGTTATCAAATAGCAACAGGGGCTGATGAAAAGGTGAAAAGAAGGCAAGAAAAGACAAATAGAGGTAGAGACAACACTTAAAGTGGAATAAGATCAGTTTCTACTTCAAATCAATCAAGTGAAAGCCAAGAAGATGCACACAAAGATCAAGAACAATTTGTTGATCAAATAGGTGGATTCAGATGCTCTAGGGGAAGATTTGGTGGTGGTAGAGGTTGAAACACATTTTTAAGTAGATGCTATCATTGTAATGAGTTTGGTCATACAACATTCATGTTCCTTGAAAAGAAAGGTTCTACTTCAAGTGGTGTTGAAAGGAGAAGTGATAAAAGAGTGCAATTAATTCAAGAAGATGAATGTGAAAGTGTAAATTCTCCTAGTCATCTTGCTACTCTGAAAGTGGGAGAATCATTGATGGTGAGAAGAACATTACTCCAAGCATTCAAGGAGAAGGAAATGATTCAAATAAGACAATTATTCAAGAGCACCTACAAATCTAAAGGCAAGGTATGTAAGGTAGTGATAGATTCTGGTTCTACTGATAAAATAGTGTCAAGTGAAATGGTTGATAAGTTGAAGTTAGAAAGAATCCTTCATGATTTCTCCTTATAAATCATCTTGGGTGAGTGATGATCAATTCATTTTAGTTAGTGAACAAGATTTAGTGGAGTTTTAGATTGGTGGATATAAAGATGGGGTTCTTTGTGATGTTTTACCTATGAGTTGTCAATTATTGCTTGGGAGACCATGGTAGTTTGATAGACATCCCATTTATGATGGGAGAGCCAATACATATCAGATTGAGAAACATGGGAATTATTTTACATTGAATCCATTGGTTGAAGATGTGAAGGAGAAAGGTAAGGTAGAAAAAGTGATAATGATTGGCAAGAAAGAGTTTGTAAACATGGAGGAAGGAAGGCATGAATAGGTAGCAGCCACTTCAAAGCTTGAAACTACTAGGAAAACAACTAAAAGACAAAATGACATGTTGATACCAAAAGTAGGTTTAAGGAGTGAAGAAAAGTTGAAAGGAAAATATGACAAGGTGATGACCAAAGCAAGTCAAGAGAAGTTCAAGGATGAATTGACCATGAAGCTGCAAGATTACTTAGAAAAGTATGATGGGATTGTGGTAGGGATAGTGATATGTCCTTTGAATGAAAAAGAGGTGAAGGGGAATTCTAGTACTATCAAAACAAAGGTTAATAAGTATGATTAGACATTCAAATTAGATGCAGAAAGTTCAGGGACATAGATGAATCTACAAAAGGTAAGGTGAGTAATGGTGTTTGGCAAGGACAGTTGGATTGGTTTGAGTATGTTTCAAGATTGAAAGAAAGGGAAGTAAGAGACAAGGTTGATAGAGGTCAATGTGTAGGTGTCAAGGCATCTATAACATTAATTTACAATGGTGAAAATTCAAGGAATATACATCAAGACAGTGTGCAAAGATGGAGCACTATCCAAGTGACAACATGTTTAAGGACAATGCACATCAACACTATTTGAATCAGTGGCAAGGTGTAACTGATGAAATATTTTAAAGATTTCATAGGCATGAAGTATTTATTATTGTACAAGTTGTATCCCAATTTCCAAGGGACTTGGAAACTTTTTGTAGATCGGGTGTATGGTGCAGGGGCACCATGATAGCTCAAATTAGAAAGTCTTGTAAATATGGCCGACTTTAGTATTTTGATAGTTTTAAAGGTGTGAATCTTTTGTTGTGCAAATAAGGTCATAATAGACCATTGGTAAATTAAGTTGAGTCATTAGAGGTTTATTTTACAAAAGTAGTCCATTTTTCAAAATGTTATCAAGATGCACTATTGTAAAAATGCAAAAAAATAGCAAAATCTAGAAATTCATGAGTCAAGGTTGTTTTTCTTGGTTGAAAGGTATTTGAACTAATTAGTCACATATTTTAATGCTTTAAAAAAAATTTGAAACATTTTAAGAAGGGTGGCTTTTGTAAGTTTGAAATTTTGAATTGAAAAGACATTAATTTCTCTGTAATTTTCTATAATTTTGCTGCTCCTTTGATCTATACGGGTCCATACAACAGGTTTTTTCTCTAAAATATTTAGAATTGGATGAAAATAAGTTCTAGATCCATTTTTGTGGAATTTTGATTGAATTTCATTAAGAAACAAAGATTTTACAGTCAAATCACCTACTATGAGTCTGAAATTTTTGAGTTAAGGGTTTCAAAGCCATAAAATGAATTAATTGTTCATTCCACCTATTGTAACTACTATGGCTTGGTGGAATGAGTAAAAATGGTAGGATTAGGTGTTAGCAGGGAAGGTCATTTGAGGGTTTAGACATGATGCCCAAGTTGTCAAAATTGTCTATTCTGAGTGAAAAGTGGTGGTTATGAGTAGGTAATGGTCGAAAACCTTTGGGGAAAAAATTTATAAAGGTGTATTAAGCATATTCAGACATTTATACATGTGATTGACATGTTTTCTAAGTGAGATAAGAGTGGGATGGTATACTTTCAATAAACCCTCTTGGAAAAGGGTGTAAATTGGGGGTTTTAGGGTTTGATGTTTAGTAGAGTGTTTCTCTAACAAAGAGTATTGGATGTGGAGGTTTTATAACCTAGTACATGAATATCCAAAGGAATTTTGGATTGGTGAGTTTTTTAGCAATTTTTTGCTTTGGAAAATAGGCCTAATTGGCTAAGTAGGATAGTGTAGAAGCAATAAGTTAAGAGTGTTGGTCCAAGTTGACCTATATGGATTTTGAGATATTTTTCATATTGGCATAATGGGTCTTTGAAAATAAAATTGGTTAGTGGGTTTGAAATTGGGATTGTGAGATAGGTCCAAGAAACCAAGTTGGTAGACCTACAAGACAAGCAGAGTGTGTGAGAGAAACCAATGAAATAGACTTTTGATGGTTGAAAAGTTGTTTCAAAGGACTTAAATTGTGATTGGAAATTGAATGCCTCCCAACTCTGCATCACTTACGATTATATTATTAGACAATTTTGAATCATCTATAATTGATAACATATGATGAAAGGATAATTGACATGCGGATGTAATGGCGAGTGTTGCCTCCCTTGTATTTCCTGAAGATCCTTTTGTTGATTTCACATTTACAATCCAAACAATCCTAAAACCTCTAATCGATAAAAAATTTAAAGAAGTTCTAGTAACCAATGTCAAAAAATCAAGTGAATGGTCCAATACAATATTCAATTACTTAAAATATGGTACCTTTCTGAAGCCTACAACTAAGAAAACTTGAGCTCATCTTTGCAAACTTGCATCTAAGTAAATAATTCGAGCAAATGTTATATATAGACAATCATTTGATGGTCTCTTACTTAGATTTCTTAAACAATCCAAAATCCCTATAGCACTTGAAGAAGTTCATGCTAGTTCTTGTGGAGGACATTTTGGAGGTATATTGTTAGTTCAAAAGTTAATTCATATAGGATATTATTGGAGACATATGAACCAGATTGTTTTGTCCACATTAAGAAATTTCATAAATGTCAAGAACAAAAAAATTTGATTCATGCTCCTAATTTTGAGCTTCATGCCCAAGTTCCTATGTGGCCATTCTCGATTTGGGGTTTGGATCTTATTAGAAAACTATCACCACCCTCTTTTGTTGAACATACCTTTATAATTACCATGAAAAATTATTTCACAAATTGGGTAGAAGCTATCCCTCTTTGATCCACAATATGCCATTTCATATTGGAACACATTATTTCTCACTTTGGTCTTCCTTCCACATTGGTTTCAGAAAATAAAACTCCATTTAAGAATAATGACGTGAAGATATTCTTGGAAAAATTTCATATTCAACATCATTTTCAAGATCAAAGTCATTGAAAAAGTAACCCTTCTACTTTTTTTGGCTTATTCAGGCACTCCTTGTCATTTTGGCTTTATGTTGCCTTGATTTAGTATTGTAATGTGGTTGATACATTCACATTAGGTCTTGGGCCCTTGTATACTAATGGATTTTAATGGAACCTTTCAAAAGTTTAGTGAAGTGTTGTAACACGAGTTATCACACTTTTTTAGGGTCTTATAAACTAAGAGTAATAAGCATAATTTTACTATTAATCAACCTTAATCTTGCCTTATTTCGAGTTTTTTAAAGTGTTGTAACACACTTTCACACTTTTCTATGATTTTCATTAATAATTGGGCTTTCATACACTTTAATTGGCCCCATTTTGCATCCACAAGCCTCATTTATTGCATCTTTTTGAGGATAATCCTAACACCAATCAGTATCCAATCATAATTTATGTGTTTATGGCTTGTGTGGCCCATATTTAGTGATTTGGGACTCCTTCGCCACCTTGGATAAATGAGTCCCACCTATATTTTTGGGTCAAAAAACTATTTGCACCATTATAAGCACTTTTGATTTTAGGTCCCATACATTATGCCAAATGAGACTCATTCACCATCTTAAATCTGATGTCGACTTGTAGTATTGTGATTTCAAGAATTATTGAATAATTCATTATAAATACAAGGTTCTTTCACTCATTTTCACCCAAGAATTTTGTGAGAGCATTCATAATAGCAAATTGAGTTCACAAGAGTATTCAAGTATTCACAAGTGCAATCAAGTGTCTTCAAGGGCATAATCTTCATCAATTGTGGAAGCAATTCAAGATTTATCATCATGTCAACATTATCAAGAATCAAGCATATTATTGAGCTAGTGTTTTCATGTAGCATTGAATATCCAAGATCAAGCATTGTTCTAATCCTATTATCAATTTCAAGAGCTACATCCTTCATGGCCATTTCATGTTGAGTTGTAGATTTACAAAACATCATATACAAGCCATCTTTCAAGGTATCATCATCCATGATTCATGTTATTTGTTTCATGTTTCATGTCTTCATTTTATTGTCTCATCATTTGGTTTGATTACCTAAAATGGGTTTGACCAAGGAAAACCCCTATTCCCTAACAATCAACATTTTTTCTCTCTTTCTTTGTGTAATTGTAGATCTAGGTACTTTGAAGACTTGACGATCATTGAATATTAGATTACAATCTTGTTGGAGTTGTCTCCTTATTTGCAAGGTCAAAATCTTCACTAAAATGTCTTCTATAGCCCCAAAATTAGAGTTTCAAATCTAGGAACTTGGAGGAATAGATTGAGCAGACTGGGAAGAGTAGATCCAGACTTTGAATTTCCAAAAAATCTAAATTGGACTAATTTTCCACAAGTGGCGAATGAGTCTCACTATAGGAATTTTTTAGAGATCTTTGCAAATTTGGGTACCCATTTGGTTGAAAATTGATCCTGTACAGAGACCTAGATCTGGGATTGATTCAACCAGAATGGAAAATGAGTCCCTCTAGGTAGGAAAATCATGTTTTTCAAGATTTTAGAACTCCATTCCATCTTTAACAAGTTTCCAAGTGCACACTTTCTATTTTACATTTTTCCATTCTGCTTTGTTTGCATTTCCAAGTCATTTAGTGAAGCATTACATCATACTAGGCTTTACATCTCATCTTGCATGTCATTGTCTTTTCCAAGTTTAAACTTGGTGGTGAACCACTCCTGTAATCTAAAATCATATCCTAGGATACCTTATCATTAGATCTCTCCATCCATTCTTTATTAGATTGAGATCTCTAAGGTTGTCCTTGAGTGGAATATTTTCAAAAGTGGGTATGAATACATCATTATCCATTCCCTGATTTTTATAGGTTCCACTTTGGTGAACTTGCATTTAGAACATTATAATTATTAATTGGAGTGCATTTTCATCCTAGATTTAGCTTGCATTATCATTACATTAGGATTCGATTCGTTAATTTACATTCTAGGGTTTCATATTTTGCTTTAGTGAAATCTCATATAGCTTGCATTTTTGCATTTAATTTCATTGAAAATCATTTAGTATCTACATTTTCATTTAGTCTTCGGGTCATACAACATAAAAAGCATAAAAAACAATTGAAAATTTATAAAAAAAATTAAAAAAAAACCATAACTAGGACTCATTCGCCCCTCTAGGTGAATCAGCCCCATTCCAAATTTTAAACTACCTTTTAAAGCATTAAAAACCTCATTTATGTGCTTCCTAAGCTTGTTGGTAACATATAGTATAAGTTTGGAAAGTTTCATGAACATCTCTTTTATGTATCTAGGTCAAAAATCCATGTACTGAAGTCATTTTTAAAGAATTTCAAAAATCATTTTAGTATCAGAATTTGTAGATATGTAGGAAATTTTTTTATATTTTAGAAACATTTCATAATTTAGATAGATTACTTTCTCATGTTAGCATGTGTTATTTTCAAGCATTTAGTGTTTCTAGAATATCAAATGGCTTGCATGATTCTATTTTCTCTACTCATGGGCATAATATAGGAAATAAAAGTTAAACCTTTGATAAGCATGTTGGATACCCTCCTAGTATCTACCAAAGTTGTAAGAATGTCATAACACAAGAGGATGCAAGTGTGTACAATCATAACAATTATACTTTTTCTTCTCCCAATACCTCTCCTATTAGTGATGAAGGTATCTTGGTGAAAGAAGATACAAGCATTGAGAGTCTTGATTGTCCCTCTCCTCCTCCCTCTTTGGAAGATATTAGAAAACAATAATATGATATCATAGATGACCATGATAGTCAAAATTTTCCTTCTCCTACTATCGCTCCTCAATGTGAAGAGGATAGGTTAGTGTTAGAAGATGCACCTATTAAAGATCATGAGAATCTTTCTCCTCCCTTCCCTAATGCCCCTAAAATTTGGGAATATCTATTTGGTAAGCATGAAAATCATATTTTTCCTCCTCTTGATGCCTCCCCTACTTGTGATCAAGCTACCTTACAAAATCTAACCATGGAATGTGATGAACATTTTACATGCTCTCCTACTAGGGTAGATAATATTGTACAAGAGAATAATATTGAACAAGAGAATGAGACCTAAAAAAAAAGGAAAATAAAATTGATCCTTCTCCTAATATCCCCACTAATGATAATCAATAAAATCCAACCATTGATCATTCTTCTACTTGTGATGAAGTCATTTTGGAAGAACCAATCCTTGAATGTCAAGAAAATTTGGTTTGTACTTCTCCTAAAAACTCTCGTCCTAGGGAGAATATCATGCTACAAGATAATGACAACAATAGTAATATGTCTCCCTTGGGTGATGGTAAAAGGGTGATACTAGATTTCCTTTTATTAGAGATACATCAAACCAATATCACCGAGGTTATGAAAGTGCAAGTGTCTATTAGATCCCCCTTGACTATTGGACCTCTGAAATGGGTATGTGCAGGATCATGTAGGGCCAAAAAGTGGTGATATGATGGGTATGTGTAGGGTATGTGTCTGATGAATTTTTTTACCCAAAATTGATGAAATGAAAATGGTTTCTAAAGGAGATTCTTAGCCTTCCACCAATATAAATTATTCTTTAGTTTGAATTTAATAAATAATTATTATTCATTTTCTATTTAAATTACGACTAAAGTCATGATTGATAGGCTGATTGAAAAAGATCTATAGCTCTCAAATGGTATCACACTTTTTTAATCTGAAACATGTGTCACATTTTATGCTTCACATACTATAGGATTAAAAAAAAATGAATTTCATGAAATTTTCACCAAATTAAGTTGGTCAAACATATGAGTTTTTATATTTTTTAAAATTTGTACTAAACAATTCATAATTAATTATTTACTCAAAGTTTTTTTACAAAAACTATGCATCACATCCGAACATGAGTCCTCTACTTATATCTAAAATATTATAAAAAAATATTATCATTTTATTGTAGTTAGGGTGGTCAGATAGACAACTACTTATATTTTCCCTAAAATTTAAGTACTATTGCATTGAAATTTCAAATTTTAACAAAATAGATTTCTTTAAAAAAAAAAAACCTAATAGTTTAGAAACTACATTTAATTTTCTATAGATTCTATTCTTAAATATTTTTGAAATAATATAAATAACTTATTCAAATTTTTACATCAAGCTGCCTAACTCTGATTTTTTTGAACTTTTCACAACTTAAGGGCTTGGCTTTTCCATGATGATCCTGTACATGCCCAAATATCTTGTGGGACATCCTAAGAACCCTCTAATCCTTTACCCACCTTCAAACAAACTTCCAACTCAAAGCAAACTTCCAACTCAAAATAAACTTAAACTTTTCCTTTACCCACCTAAGAATAATGTTTTGTAGCAATCGAGTCATAATAACATTGCTCATACATATAACACTAGAAACAACCCACAACCAAGACAAACAACTCTAACATCCCTCCCTTTTCTTAATCCCATTTTTTCTAGTGCTCCCTATTTAACTTTGCATAGTGGGAAGGAATATTTTCTTGTTGAACAACTTAAGAATACTCTCACAAAGATATCCCTCTAGGACTTGATTTAGATCTCGCCTAATTATGACACTATGCTTCAAAATGCCTTACAACAAGTTCCTATCCCTTCTAATGTGCAACTGAATGACATAGCAGCCATGATTCAAGGACTGCAGGTTGACATTTTTTCCCACCAAAGTGAGCTCCCTCCTTTGGAAGTGCAAAAACAAAATGAAGCTTTCATAATAATATCTCAATATACAAAAGAAAAGGGATAAAGAGAACCCTTGTTTACAATGGCCCAACCATTAATTTGTATAGTGTGACCCTTTTGGATAGGCTTGTTCTCAAGAAATCAAACATTCAACCTGCCTATTTATCTATTAGTGGATTTGATAGTGTAGGAAAGAAACTGCTTGTTGTGATCACTTTTTCTATTACAACTAGAAAGGCCACATTAGAAACACCAATCCATGTTATACCACATGATATTTCATATAATCTTATTTTAGGTAGGCCATGTATTCATGCAATGAATGGGGTTCCTTCTACTCTTCATTGTAAAATGAAATATATCTACAACAACAAAGTGTACATACTCAAAGTAGACCCTAACCCAAGCAATTGTTTAAACATTGAGAAAAACAAGGATAATCCTTTAGCAACATTGAAACCAACTACACAATTAGAACACATGCAACAAAAAGACAAAGAAAAACACATTGAGGAAGTCATGAAGCTACTAGAAGATGATTGGGGTTCCTTAGATTTCACAACAAAATTCATGAGATAATTCAAGATCATGCACAAAGACTCTGAAAAGGGAAAGGAAAAAGTAGAAGACCATTTGAAAGCATCCACCTAAACCACTTTATAACAAAGACAAAAAATTACACAAAAAACTTTAATGAATCTAATCATGAACAACCACCACATCCAAAAGAAATGAAAAAGCTTTATGGAAAAGGTTATTAACTTATGAAAAAACTTGGGTATAGTGGAAAAGGATGCGGTGCTAGAGAACAAGGTATCCATGTCCCTTTAGATTGTCACATGCAAAAAAAAAAATGGTCTTTGTTATTGTTCTTTGATAGAAATAAACAAACCTTCACTCAATATCAACACTCTTACCAAAGATTCTTCTAATCGAACTTTAATAGTAGTGCATCTTGAACCGATAGACACTAGTGGTATTTATCCTTTGCAAGAAACGAAAATAACAACCAAATATTTACTTTATGTCAATGCCATCAGGAAAAATACTAATGATTTGAATTCATTAGATTTTACATCCTCCTTTCAAGGAGAGAACAAAATAAAGGAACACATTCTACCATTGATCAAGAGGGTATCTTGTCGAGACTCCTCCAATATGACTTGATATCCCTTCATCCAAGAACATGAAATAAATTTTACTACAAAGACTCATTTTGTGCATATTATAAAGTTCATGGTCATGCTACTAATGAATATAAGGCTTTAAGTGATAAAATTCAACATCTTAAGGAGTTTGGTTCTCTTCCTTTTGTTGAAGCACCTAATTCCTCTAATTGATATTGATTTCTACACTAGCATGTTTCTTGTCAATCATTTCAGCTCACCCTTGTCTTACACTAAGTGGGGGCAAGGGGTTAGGTAGCCTCATCCTCATATGTCACTTGTCCTTGCCTCTTTTGGCTAGTTGACCACCTTACATATACATATAAGAGCAAGCTTTGGATGTGGATAACATGCCTTAAGTTGGCTCAAATGTGACATAACTATGCATGATATAGCTTATTGGAAACATATGACTTGGCATAGGGCTTTCCAAACAAAATCTAACATCTTCTTTACTTTAAATCAATTTCTCATGATAATGGAGTTAGAAACCATTTTAAACTAGGGGCATACATTGACTCTCATGTTTCATTATGTGATTTCTTTCTTATTGCAATGCTTCATTTTCTTGGTGGTGTCATTGGGCTTGATTTCCTTCAAGAGTGTGATATTTCTTTGAATTGTCCTCTCTTGGAGGAATTAGGCACAATGTTCCCTAAGAAGATACCTTGCACAAATTAAGAAAAATCCCTTTGAACAAATCTTACACTATTTTGCATCTACAATGTCCATGAGTTTCAAGCATACAAATTTTTGCTTGCCTCATGGAACTCAAAGATCATTTTTGTGTGGCACCTTATTAGATTTATCATGAGGTATAACTTTGTTATTGTTTGAGCGGGAAGCCCGATCCAAGGAATGAATTTCCCTATAGCTACTTGAGGGTGTGTGAGTGCATACCAGCCATGAGTGTATGTTTCTCACCTTTTTAGGCCTTATCACCTGATAGACAACTAGGAGTTCCATCGCCCCAAAGTGATTATGCATTTTTCTGACAAACAACCTAGATCCAATCCACATCATATTGGAAAAATGGTTGAAGCTTTATCCACCCTTTTTATTTTTTGATTATTGACATTGCATGATCATGTATCATGTTTTTCTAGATATTATGCACCTTGAGGGTGTCCTCTTGGGCTTGTGTTATTTTGAATTAGGATCTTGGGTCCTGGGAGCTTGACCACCTCCTTGGTAGTTTTTATCCTAAACCATTTGCATTGGTACACTTGGAACCCTTTTGATTGTCTACTTTAATGTGAGTTTGAAGCAAGTTCATTCTCTCACTAAAGTGGGGGCTAGATGGAGTCACTGAAAAAGTAACCCTTCTACTTTTTTCTAGCTTATTCAGGCCATCCTTGTTATTTCACATAATGTTGCCTTGATTTAGTGTTGTAATGTAGTTCACACATTCACATTAGGTCTTGGGCCCTTGTGAACTAATGGATTTTAATGACACCTTGAAAAAGTGTTATAAAGTGTTGTAACACACTCACACTTTTCTAGGGTTTAGTCAATTAACTAAGCATAATAAGTATTATTTTTATCTTAATCAACCTTAATCTTTCCTTATTTGGAGTTTTGTAAAGTTTTGTAACATAATTTCATACTTTTCTAGGCTTTTCATGAATAATTGGGATTTCTTATGCTTTAATTGGCCCCTTTTTGCATCCACAAGCCTCATATATTGCATCTTTTTGAGGATAATTCTGACACCAATTAGTATCCAATCATAATTTAGGTGTTTCTAGCTTGTGTGGCCCATATTTAGTGATGTAGCACTCATTGGCCACCTTGAGCGAATGAGTCCCATCTAGATTATTGGGTCTCAAACATGTTCTTACACCTTTCTAAACACTTTTAATATTTGGTCCTATACATTATGCCAAGTGGGACTCATTCGCCATCTTGGGCAAATGAGTCTCGTGTGGCCCAAAATTGAAATTAATTCAAATTCTTGGTGGGATTTTGTCCTCCTAGATCTGATGTTGGCTTGTAGTGTTGTAATTTCAGGAATTCTTGCATAATTGAGTATAATTATAAGGTTCTTTCACTCATTTTCACCCAAGACTTTTGCGAGAGAATTCATAATAGAAAATTGAGTTCACAAGATAATTCAAGCATTCACAAGGGCATTCAAGTGCCTTCAAGGGTACAATCTTCATCAATTATGGTAGCAATTCAAGATCTATCATCATGTCAACATTATCAAGCATCAAGCATGTTATTGAGCTAGTGTTGTGATGTAGCATTGAATATCAAAGATCAAGCATTGTTTTACTCCTATTGTTAAGATCAAGATCTACATCCTTCATTGACATTTCATGTTGAGTTACAAATTTACAAGACATCATCTACAAGGCATCATTAAAGGTATTTTTTTCCATGATTCATGCTCTTTGTTTAATTTTTCGTACCTTCATTTCAATGTCTCATCATTTGGTTTGATTACCTATAAGGGAAATGACAAAGGAAAACTCATATTCCCTAAAAATCAACATTTTTGCTCTCTTTCTTTGTGTAATTATCGATCTAGGTACTTTAAAGACTTGAAGATCATTAAAGATTAGGTTACAATATTGTTGGAGTTTTCTCCCCATTTGCAAGGTCATAATCTTCACTAAAAAGTCTTCTAAAGCCCCAAAATTATAGTTTCTAATTTGGGAACCTGGAGCAACATATTGAGTAGATTGAGAAGATCAGATCTAGACTTTTAATTTCCAAAAAATCCAAACTGGACTCATTTTCCACAAGTGGTGAATGAGTCCCACTATAATAATTTTTCAGAGATCTTTGCAGATTTGGATACCCATTTAGCTGAAACTTGATCGTGTGTAGAGACCTATATTTGGGACTAATTCACTCAAAATGGTGAATGATTCCCACTCGGATAGAAAATTAGGGTTTTTAGGATTTTGAAACTCCATTCCATCTCCAACAAGTTTTAGGGTGCACACTTTCTATTTTACGGTTTTTTGTTATGGTTTGTTTGCATTTCCAAGTCATTTAGTGAAGTATTACATCAAACTAGGTTTTGTATTTCATCTTGCATGTCATTTTCTTTCCCAAGTTTAAACTTTGTGGTGAACCCCTCCTATAATTTGAAATCATATCCTAGGATACCTTATTGTCAAATGTCTTTATCCATTCTTTATTAGATTGAGATCTCTAAGGTTATCATTGAGTGGAACCTCTTTAAAAGTGTGTGCAAATACATAAATCCATCATTTGTACCATTTTCGTAGGCTCCAAAAACCATATTACCCACATTCAAATGGTCAAGAGGAATCAATTAATAAGACTCTTGATCAACTCTTAAGGAAAAAATAAGCGTAATAAAGATTACCACACACAATTAACTTATGTGTTATGGGATTATCATACAACTATTGGAACATCTATAGAAAACACCCCCTACAACCTTTTTTATGGTGCCAAAGCAATAATTCCCTTAAAGTTAGAGATTCCTTCATTGTGAATTGCTCTCAAGGGGCTTATTGATGATACTACTTATAAAGAGAAAAGATTACATCAGCTTGAAATGCTTTATGAACAGTGTATCAATGTTATTGAGCATCTTCAAGATTATTCCAAATGAATGCAACATAATTATAATTATCATGTCATCCCTCATGTATTTAATAAAGGTGACTTAGTGTTGTACGATAATAAATATAATGTAAATGCTACTCCAAATGAAGAAGGAAATTCATCCCTAATTGGCTAGGACCTTATATAATTGAACAAATTCATGGGTACTGTACATACATTAACATAAATGGATAGTACACCTCTAAAATAACCTATAAATTTCATACATTTTCATCAATACTATACCTAACATCATCTTTAAATAGTATATTATTAAAAAAGTGTTGTTACATTAAGTAGATAGTGTTTTGTTTTTATCTCATATTTCTTCTTTCTTTGAAAAACTATCCTAGTGTGTCTTAGAGTCTAAGGTGATTATTCAAGTTAGTTTGAATTATTGCTTTAGTTTGCATACTATTCAAAATCATCTTGTGTTTTGTGTTATATTAGATCCTTATATGCCTTCAGTATTCTATAGGTTAGATCATAAGTGCATTTAATTTAACATAGCATACTCAATCAGAATGTAGTGTCTAATGTAAACTTAAGAGTTTTAATTAGATCACAGAACCATTAGATCATGAAGACATTCATTAAATACTCTAAGGATTAAATAATAAATCACATTGACATCTAATTCATCAACTCATAATCATAAAAACATAAATGCTCATATATCTATATATATACATATATATATTATGCATATAATCAGAAATACAATGCTAATAGGGTCTATGACTGCTAGACCCCCCACAGTCTAGTGGTGCTCGCATCCATCGGGATACAATAGAATGTGATTGTGACTTGCTCATGGACACTCGTAGACAATCCACCTATCCAACCTATCTCACCTATCGTATGAGTGCATTGATGCACTCTCACTCCATCTAGTCTATGTCTGCCTATACCCTATCAAGCTCCCCTTGTAACCTCAAGATGTTTTATTTTAGGGCATCATCCATCCTATTGCTAGTCATACCTTGAGATGCTCAAACTGTTGAAAGATCTACTAGAACTCAGTCGACATGACTAGTGGCACTCTCATATGCCACACCCAATCTCACTACTATTGAAATAATGAAGAAGGAACCCTTTGATGTTTTTTCATTGATGCCAACACTAATTGTCGAAAGTTTTTTTGATCTGCTAAGTAGTTGTTGGTGAAATATTAATCTAGTAATTTTTTCTAGAATTTCTTGTGATATAAGACCATATTATGTGGTTAAAATATGTGATTTAAGACTACTAAAGGCATATATGATCAATTTTTTAGTGATTTTAGATGAACAAGCTGAAAGTTAAAGGTAACAAAAGTTCAACATACAATTTTTGGCTTTATACAATGTAAATGGGTATGAGTTATCTATTTTACATTCATTTGGTGTGTGGAATCAGTCTTTACAATTTTGGGAGATAGTTTATATATTTTAGTACTCTACATATTCTAGTTGGCATGTGCTTATGTGATCAGATGGACCATTGGTGCGTGATCAATTGGCTTATTTTGTGATTAGGTCCAATTCTTGGTTGACCTAATACATGGTATGCGTTGTAAAGAATATGTATGTACTGTGGATGTTAGTAATACCTATTTTAGGTGCATGCTAACCTAAATAAAGTATTACACATTTAATTTGAGTGTGAAGGTATTTTTGAATCAAGTGTGGAGGTGACAAAGCTATGTTGAATTAAAATAAGACTACATTTAATCAGGATGGCCTAATTGATGTATGCGGATGTAATAGGGAATATATGTACAATTTTTTTTAGTTTCTTAAGGAATTAACAATTTAATTTGATGTGTATGAGATCTTATTTTTTACAATTGCAAATTTATATGTGTGAGATCAGAATAAGGGTAGAATTGTTATGAATTTTGAGCGACTATTGAGCAGAGAAGTATTTTGTATTTAGAGATTCAAAGGAACTAAATTCAACACAAGGTGCACTTTGTATCAGTTCACACTTTGGTTGTGTAGTCACTTTTTTTTTTTTATCTATTCTTGGTTGTGATTCTTACAAGGACAGTGAGTCTTGTTAGTGAGACCCTATAATATCTTATAAACAATTATAATATATTGTGAGCTAATCCTCACCATGGTTATGTGGTATTTTGATCCCTTTCATTTTTTCATTCCATACTAAAGTTAGATATACATTGTTAATTGGATGGTTTGTGATTAAATGGTTATATAGAATATTGGTTCACCCCCCCTCTCAGTATTCTAGGTGTTGAACAACTTCTAGCTTGAGGAGCTTTGCATATTGCCCCATGGAAGGTGGGGGAATGTACTTTGAGGGTATGTCATCCTTTGTACATAAGGGAGGCACAATCTCAATTCTCACTCAATGGTAAAGCTCATGTCACTCTCATGTGGACCCTATAAGATAGAAATCATAAAAGGTATCAATACACATAATGATATATAACGTATATGCAAAGGTGAAAGTGTAATGAAAGCATATAAATCACATCATCACCTAGATCTAGAGATCACCAGTCAAGATATAACCATGTAGCAACGGTCCCCTCCTATGCTAGAAGTGTGGATGGTCCACTAATTTTGGCCTTCCCATTCTTATGATGTGGATCTCTATTGCAATTGTTGCACATGATCTAGTGACTTGTGTAGGAGGTGGATCTCTCCTCTTGGGGAAAATTGGATCCTCATTTGTCTCATCTGTATCCTCACTCATAAAATGGGTATCCTCCTCCTCCTCCTCATTTATAAATATATCTAGTACTGTATCATCATAATTTATCTCACCATCAACCTGCTCATCATCCTTATCATCTCTACACTCTAGAAGAGGTCTTGCATGGCCTGCACGGTGATTTCTAGGAAAGACATGGGATGGTCGTGCTCCAACCCACCACTAGTCATAGGCTAGTGTGGTTCTTATGTCATCTAATTCAGAGACTGTAGGCATGTCATGATCCTCATCCTCTGAATCACTTATGTACACATCCTCAATAGTAATACAATGAGTGTCTCCAAGTCTAGGGTCACTTTGTGCTAATCATAAGAACCTGGGTCAAGCTTGTGGTGGAACTTGTATCTATCAGAACTAGCACATCACACAATCATAAAAGAAAGGTCTCACTATATAGTCATGTCATCCAAGAACAAATTGATCTTGCAATGGATGCTTTGTGCCAAGGTGGGACACTTTGTGCTAGCAATGGACACTTTGTGACTATCTTTTCAAGGGTCCTAAAATTACTACAAATACATTAAAAAGTACTATAAATACATGAAAATGAAGATAAAGTAGCAAAGAATCCACTTACCATAGGTCAGATTGTGTTTCATACCACCTCATCATGGATAACATCAAGTTTGGGAGGCTTGTAATTTTGTCAGCTCGACATCTAGGATCTCTCTACACAAAGGTAAATTGCAAAGAGGTAAATATCAAAATGATAGGAAAAAGAGTCATTGTAGTTAATACATGCCTAATTTTATTATGAAGATGCATATTTTACTTTAGGTATATTTCATTCAAATAAACATATTGGGGGCTAGAGAACTCTACTTTTGATCTCATTTTTTGTGTTGGATTCATAATTATAGTCCTGATCACATCATCAGTCTATCACTATGTGGTATGGTACTTGGAAATACCCTATTATAAGACTTATGTAATTTGATGTGGTTTTGTGGCTACCCTAATTCCACCTCCATAAAGAAATTAGAATTATGGGGCATACATCTACCCTCGAATTTGATTCTCTGTAGAAGTTTGATAATAGAATATTTGAGTGACTAGTGAATCTATGCTATAGGATGTGGTTCCTAAAATTGTGGTTTTATAAATAAATATAGTGGGGATTCATTCTCCCTAATGAATCCATATGAATATCATTTTTATAAAGTATGTTTTAGTTCCTTTAGCTTCCATATGCATGCAATGTCATATGGCTGCTAGAGTGGGGGCTAAATGTACTGTAGAAAATTGTACCCCTTTCTAGGAGAAAGTATAATTCACACTTATTTGCACATATTTTTGTGACATTTTCATTAATGCATTTTAAAATCTCATTAATAGGCCCATAATACCCCTTTATCATGTATCCCAAGGCCTATTTTACTTAAATTTATTTAATTCCCAACACCACAAACCATATTAAATAAATTTTATGCATCAAATTATTGCCCTGACATTTAAGGAGTGCCAAATTTTTAGGTCAAGACATATTTTCCCATGGGTGAATTGGTCCTCATTAGGTGCCCTAAAATAATATTTGGATATATTTTTGGTGGCATTTCAGGCTTACAAATTCAAATTTTTCAAATGTCCACTTTTAGGATCTGATAATTGGAAAATTAGATAGGAAGCCTATAAAACTAAGTCTCAATTCATTTTACACTAGAGAAAGTAAGACAAGGAAAATAAATTCATATTAAATCAAGCATTCAAAGAGTAAGTAGAAGCATTCAAAAGTGATTTCTTGGAGCAACATTTTAGTTGTTTATGTAGGTCTTCAAGATCATTTTGATATCAAGGTCAAGCATTTCCAAAGGATTGATGATAGTTGCCTATAGAGGATCATAATGGATTCTAGGTTTTGGGAGATGTGCAAGACATTAAACCAATCCTAATAACTTATTTCCTAAGTAATTACATCTTCTATTATCTTTCTACTTTTAGCCTAAAGGAAGGTATAATTAGATTTGTGACTTATTGAGGTGATTTGAGATCTCCTAAAGAAGGTCTTTATCTTTGTGTAGGTTCATTTAGGGATCCTATTCTAACACATTTGGGTAGGGTTTCTTGACATGATTTGTTTCTTAATATTAGATGCACTTAAGGTTAGGATTGCACACACATTCCATGTTTCTTTCTCGGTAGTAGAGATATGTGTTTCAAGAGTGTACAACATAATGCAACATTCTATCCTTGTGGAATCCATCATATTGGATAGAACCTAGATTAAAAAAACATGCTAGCTAGTAGATCCATGTGGCTCATGAGTGATGTGGCATAGCACAACTTAATATTCCTCATAGGATAATTCCCTTAATTAAAATTTGTTTGATGGGTGATATTTGGTATTTGAGATAATTTAACATTGAGGTCTCTTTACCCTTCTGACTCAAATCCCTTTAGTACTAACCATGTGTTTTTTTGTGTGTCATTTTGTGTGTCCTCTTCATGTATCAATTATGTATGTGTTCATTTTTTTTGCATTTATATGTTATATCATGTTATGTGTTTTCATTGTGTATGTGAACACAAGGAAATAGGGTGCTCCACCTTTTAGGAGATGGAACACACAAAGAGGCGGGTCCTCTTATTTCACTCTTAGTTCATTAAAGGAAACCTTAGAGATCCCTCATCCAAGTGACTCAATTGAGGGAAGGACTACAAGGGACTTCCTTAGGTGTGATTAAAAGGGGGTCCACCACTAAGGAAATGATTAGATAGAAACTAATGAAAGTATTATGCAAATCTAACCATAAGGCCCAAAAAATGAAGTTATAATCAAAATAGGAAATTGAGAATGAATAGAAAAGTACCTAGAAGACTAGAGATGCTAAAAACAAAGTCTACAATCCTAAAATTATCACTTTTTATGTGAATGAGGACTCATACACCATAATGGGAAATTTAGTCCTTGTTTAGGGTTCCTGCCTAAATCTGGAATCTACAACTGATAAACTAGAATCTATAGAAAATTACTAAAAAGTGGTATAATGAGACTCATATACCCAAGGCACTGGTTATTTAGTCCCAGTTTTAGGGTTTGATTGAGACTTTCTAATCCTCTAGTGATATTTTGTAGCTTCTCTCACGTTCGATCTTTGAGTCAGAAAGTTTGAATTCAACCATGTAGGTGACTCTCCATGAAGATGACTCTTGACAACTTTGAAAAATTTCTTCAATCCTACAAATTTATCTTCAAAGGATCATCAAGCTCAAAACACCTAGACTTGCAATCAAACATGAAAGGAGAGAATTTTTTTGAAATTTTAGTGGATAGGGGTTTACCTTTGTCAAACCTCATTTTGGTAATCAAACCTTGAAATGAAATGAAATAACATGGAGGAATGATGAATGAAAAATATGCAATGTTGCAACTCAACAAACCCTTGATATGAAGGTTGCAAATTTTTGTGAGATGGATAGCATGAATGTGGATCTTGAATCTTGATCTTGATATGAAATAATGTCTTTGAGTGGTTGCTTGAATCATGAAAAACTACATCACAAATGTTAGCTCAAAATCACACATGATGCATGGATAACTTTACATGATTCTTGAATCTTGAATATAGCTCCAAAATGCTTGATAATCAACTCTTGAATGCTCTTGAATACTCTTGACTACTTGAGTTGCTAGATCACACTTGCTCATGAAAATTGCTAGGAGAAATATGTGAAATAACTTTGTATTTATACTTGTTTATGCCAAATTTCCCTATATTACAACACTACAAGATGACATCAAATCTAGGAGAATAAAATTCTACCAAGAATTGAATTGAAAATATTTCCAAGCTAAAGTGGGACTCATATGCTAGTTGGGGCGTATGAGTCCCAATAGCCTAAGCTTGGGACAAAAATTTCAATAAATTTTAAGTTCTATTCAATATTCAAGATTACGCCTTGAAGTTGATAATGGCATGGTGTGATGGTTTACTGGTGGCATTGTTGCTCTTGCCACCAAGGTTCAAACCCCATTGGGGTGGTATTTTTGAATGGATGTATTCTATTTCATAGCTCTGGTTCAAAAGCATTTACCCTTGAATAAATAAAGATTACACCCTGAAACCTAGGTGGGACCCATAAACCCAAGGTGGTGTATGAGTCCTACATCACCATATCTAGAACACATAACCCAAAAAATGAATTATGATTGGCCATTAGTTAAGTGTCAGGATTATCCCCAGAAAGATACACTAAATAAGGCTTGTGGATGCAAAATAGGACCAAATAAGGCATAAAGAAGCCCAATTTTAGTAGGAAGGACCGAAAAAAGTGTGAAAATATAAAGGGATACATTTTTCTACACTACAATATGCTTCATGTTTTTGACTTGTATGTTTGTGTGTGTTGTCTTTCTACATTTTACTTCACATGTGCATGTTCCTTTGTCCCTATATTGTTTGGTGATAAGATCTTGGATCATGGGAACTTGTGCACTCCCCATAGATCCTTTGTCATTCTATGTCTTCAAAATTTGGACAATTAGACCCCTCTTAACATAGATTTTCTACATTACTGTGGGTATGAGCATAAGTGCATAATCACTAAAGTGTGAGCTAAATGTAGTTTTATAAATAGTCACCCTTGACAATTTCACACTACATTTTTCTATGCTTAATTTATTGGACGCAATTAAGCACTTAATTCCCAAAATTATACATTCTATTGCCTATTTTAACAATTTCTAAGAAATTTCAAGCATCAAACAAATACATTTATCTAATTTTTTTATCCTTGACACCTTATTTGCTAGAAAATATGGCTAAGGCTGGGACACCATTGGTGTATAAGTCCCCCTATTTTATCGGGATCCAAATTTGAATATGTTGGTGTCAATATTTTAAGATTCAAAATTCAATTTACAAATATTGTCTATCAAGATTTAACTTGCACAAAATTGAATAAATTTCTATAAATACTTAGTTATTGCATCATTTAAAATCCATCTAGGAATTTCTTTTGTCAAAATTATGATCAAGATAATTAAGAGCAAGTCAAGAGTAACATTAAAGTGATTCATTGCAACAATTCAAGATCAAAGAACTATTTAAAATCCTATGTGAGTTCATGTACGTTCATGTTATCATTGTTTGTGAAGGCTAACCATTGTTGTAGGTATCCAAGAAAACCAAGAATTCAAGAAAATAAGATCCAAGACCTTGAAGTGATGCAGACAACTTTAGTTCTTCAAGGAGGCCATTGAAGGGTGGTTAGTTGTAACACTTTGTGGATTCATCATTTGCTCCTATCAGTCATCTTTCCTATAATTGTTATTGCCATTTTGGAGGTGGAAACACTAACACAAGGTTTAGGGTTGAGGGTTGAGGGATAGGTTCATCATATGATATTATAATATCCTTTAATGTTTTCTTCATCCATAGCACTTGTGTACAATAAGATGTTGCAACAATGTATTTTTCCTCTAGAATAGACAATGATATTGATTTTTTCTTATTACTTATCCAAGAAACTACCTTGTTACCAAGGAAGAAAGCACCTCCACTTGTACTTCTTCTATCATCCACACACCCTACGCAATATGAATCTATCTAAGCAATCAAAGATAAATTAGTATCCTTAGAATATAATAGACCAAATTTTGGAGTTTTTTTCATATATCTAAATATCCTTTTGACTGCTACCATATGCAACTCTCTAGGGCCTTCTTGAAGCATTACCACAAGACATACTACATGCATAATATCAGGTCTAGTTGTAGTTAGATGTAGTAATCCACCAATCACGGATCTATATTTAGTTTGATCCATCTTAGGAGATTCATCATTTTTTCTTAATTTACAACTAGTAACCATGGGAGTACATGTTGGTTTAGAATCCTCCATTCCAAAATTCTTTAACATTTACTTTATATGTTTTGATTGTGAAATGAATATACCCTTTTTTTATTGACTAATTTGTACCCCAAGGAAGAAATTAATCTCCCCAAGCATTAAAATTTCAAACTCAATTTAAATCTCCTTTACAAATTTCTTACACATGGTCTCATTTCCTCCAAAGATTATATCATCAACATATACAACCACAATTAGGATTTGATATTTCTCAACTTTGAAGTAAAGGTTGTTGTCTAAGATACCCCTTTTGAATCCCTATTGTAGTAAGTATCTATCCAATCTTCCATACCAAGGTCTAGGAGCTTTCTTGAGCCCATATAATTCCTTCTTCAACCTGTAAACCATATCTAGATCTTTTGATAACTAAAAAATTTTGGTTGTTCAATGTACAATTCTTCTAACTAACCATTCAAAAAAGTAGAATTTACATCCATATAATATACCTTAAAGTATTTATGTGTCACAAAACCCAAAAACATCCTAATAGACTCCATTCTTGCCATTGTGTATGTGCAAGATCATCATGGAAAAAACAGGCCCTTAAGTGGCTATGAAAATTTAGAAAATCAAAGTTAGGCAACTTGATGTAAAAATTTGAATAAGTTATATATATTATTTCAAAAATATGTAAGAATAGAATCTGTAGAAAATTTAATAAAGTTTCTAAACTACTAGGTTTATTTGAAAAAAAAAAAAATTGGTGAAAATTTGAAATTTCAATGCAGTAGTACTTAAATTTCAAGGAAAAAATAAGAAGTAGGTGTTTGTCTGACCACCCTAACCACAAGAAAAAATGATAATATTTTTTAATAATATTTTAGATATAAGTAGAGGACTCATGTCCCAATGTGATGTTTTTTTTTGGTAATTTTTTTCCATGTAAATAATTAATTATGAATTTTTTATTACAAAATTTAAAAAATATACAAACTAGTATGTCTGACCACCTTAACTTGGTCAAAAATTCATGAATTTTTTTTTTTCTAATCCTATAGTATGCAAAGCATAGAACGTGACACATTTTTTGGATTCAAAAAAGTGATACTATTTGAAAGCTATAGATTTTTTTCAATCGGCCTATCAATCAAGAATTTAGTAAAAATTCAAATAGAAAATGAATAATGATTATTTATTAAATTCAAATTAAAACATAATTTATATTGGTGGAAATTTGAGAATCTCCTTTAAAAACCCTTTTTGTTTCATCAATTTTGGGTAAAAAAAAGAATAGCAGCCACATGCGCCATCATATCACTTACATATCAACACTTTTTGGCTCATCATCATCCTGCACATACCCCACTGTAGCAAAAGTCTCTTCAAAATATATTCCTTCCACTTGTGAGTAGCCTTTACAGATAATTCTAGCCTTGTTTTTGATAACTTCTCCATCCTCATTCAACTTGTTCCTGAAAACCCATTTAGTTCCTATCACATTCTTATTTGTTGGTCTTGGGACCAGTTCCCATGTTTGATTATTCTCAATTTTCCTTAGTTATTATTCCATAGAATTGATCCAATTTTCATCCCTACATGGTTTTGTAACTATTTTAGGTTCTATTTTAGAATATGGAAAAAAACTTACATGTTCCTCTACCATAGCAGCTTTTCTTCTTGTCAAGAAACCATTTCTCTTGTCTCAAATTCTTTGATCCTCAAAATAAATTTTTTGCACAATACTTGGGAGTCTTATGGTTTTTTTCTGGTGCTTCTTCCTCTTCCACTACCATCTATTTTATTCTTCTTCTTCTTCTTCTTCTTTTCTGTAAAGGGTTATGTTGTGTAGTTTTTTGCACACACACCCCACTGAAAGCAGGGACCCTCTCTTGATCTAGTCTTTCTAGTTATTTGATGCTTGTTGATCCTTTGATTGTGGGATTTAATTTCTTGTAGGTGTCTTTGGATATTCATCTTGCTTGCATGAGTGATCCCCTAAGGTTATTCCTTGAAAATCCTAAGTTTCTAGACAAATTTTGGGTTTTCTTCTATTTTTTGGGAATTTCCCTCTCCTTCAAAATTCCCTAGTCTTCTTGAAAATACGACGAGGAGTGTTCTACACTATGTATCGAAGATTTCAATCCACAGAATTATGGGTCCACCGGAATTCTCTAAAATTCCTTCACCTCCTCGAATTCCCAAAACTTCCTAAAAATCAGTAAGAATGGATGAATTGACTTAATTTATTACTAAGGTTCTTGAGATTAATTTATTTTCTCACGTGTACTAATGACATCTTGGCAAATGTAATTTTCAGTCACTATTGCAAAATTGTGTGAGAAAACTTGTTTATGTGCATGTGCATTTCACCTCTTTGATCTCTGGTTTGGCCTTCTCTGCACACTGATACTGGATTTGATTATGTTGTAAGTTTATGCTTGAAATGTGAATATGGGTTCATTAATTATCCATTTTTATCTTCTCATGCCTTGTTGCACTAATTTTGTATAAATTGATATTACTTGAAAACACTTGCATGATTAGCACTCATTGAAGATCTGAGTTTGGAAGGTAGAATTGTTATGGTTCATCAGTTCAAGTGAATATCTACGTTTAGTGCTAACCACACTTTTCAGGTTCTTGATCCATGCCAAGAGGCTCTCAACCTTTGCATTTCAAGGAAATTTAATAGCATTGTTAGGAATGGGGCCTAGAATGAAATGCAGTCATGAATGGACAATTACATAATTTGAACTGCACTATGCAAGGAATCAATGAAGGTGTAGAGGTTTGGAGAATCCTGTGCAATGCAAATTCCACAAAAGCGTAGAATTCTGAAAGATACAAATTTCTTGAGCGCCCGTGAGGATACCGACTAAGGCTATTAAATCATCATTTGATGGTGTGCAAAAGGAAATATTTGTAGGATAAAAGGTTGACAGATCCAACAGAATGAGGAAAATAATTAATACCAATGGAGGGTTACCATGCATCAATGATGGTCAAAGAATTCAAACAACAATGGATTTCACAAGAAATAAAAACTTGAGGATTCTTTCATGTAATGGATTTTCTAAAAAGAATAAATCTCGGGTAATCTGGACTCTGTCAAATTCCCCGAAGTAACAAATTCTTTGATGTCTTATATTCCCCAAAGGGTGAGTGACATACGGAAAAATCCTTCCACACAGGAATTACTTGGGAGGTCAAATTTATCAAAGAGGAAAATTCCTCCAAGGTGGAGAATCTATTAATACTCCAAATCCACAAAGGATGATGATTTGTGAATCAAAGTGAACAAAACAATAAGAAGCCAAAGTATGAAATGATGGGATAATTCAAGTAAATGATGCATGAGAAATACTTGAGCTGCAAATTTAATGGTGATCAGTTTTAGATAATCGAAAATTGTTTCAATTGTGGATGCATCGGTAAGCATGGGGAGTGATCACAAATTTAATCACATGAAGAATGCAAAGTGGCAGGAAAAACAACTTTGAGGTAGTTTGTAAATGTTCAAGATGGTGCCCCTTATAGTAATAGAGGAAATTCAAAGACTTTATAGCTCAAAGAATCCATTATAGCACGGATTCCTAGAAAGAGAAAAACTTAGAAAATCTACATGGGAGCGGAATACATGAAAATAGAGTGATAAACCAACATGGAAAAATAATTAATCATAATTTTTTTGCAAACAATGGAAGAGGAATGATATTTTCTATATTCGGCCTCCATCCAATAGTGGCTACAAACTGAAAACCCCTTCATGCAATAGATTATGGGCAAGTTGTTGGCATCTTGTATTTTGTAGAAGAATTGATGATATTGTAGACACACGAAGGTAGTAAATGATAGCCAACAATTTGGTCTTGCAAGTGGTTGAATTTAATGATGAAGGACATTGATTCAATCACAAAGATGAACTCAATATATGCCACAGTTTATGTATGGTAGGATCCAGGTGTAGAGCTTGATTTTACAGAGATCACGTTGGGGAGTGCAATCATCTTTAAGATGTAAATTGTATCATGTGGAGAGAATGGTCTGAAGTAGGGAAATCGGTGATATTCAAGTGGGAGCATTCCAACTCATGGCTAACTATGAACTCGTGCATATTCAAAATGGATAGTTCATGATTTCAATAGAGAATAACATGTCTTCAAAGTGTGCAGTGATTAATATTCACAAAGGGGTGGCCTCTTCATATTAAACTTGTAATGATGGGCAAGGGAATAGACAATTTGGTAGTTTGCAAATGTTACAAGAGAGTAGGATTGGTTATCTGAGAGTGTTTTTTGCTAGTCACTGTGCTTAGAATTAGCAATTTAGTGGACAAATATGCTTCCTCAAGAGTCTGTAATTTGAAATTAATTTAATGTTGAATACTTTAAAAATATGGGCTTATTCATGGTTATTTCATGTGTATGCAATTTTTGAGGAGTTTTCTATAGGGTATGTGCAGGATCATGATGGGCCAAAAAGTGGCGATATGATGGGTATGTGTAGGGTATGTGGCTGACGACATTTTTTTGACCCAAAATTGATGAAACAAAAAGGGTTTTTAAAGGATAGTCTCACCTTTCCACCAATATAAATTATGCTTTACTTTGAATTTAATAAATTATTATTATTCATTTTCTATCTGAATTATGACTAAAGTCCTTATTGATAGGCTAATTGAAAAACATCTATAGCTTTCAAACAATATCACATTTTTTGAATATAAAACATGCATCACATTCTATTCTTCGCATACTATAGGATTAAGAAAAATAAAATTAAATTTCATGAAATTTTGACCAAGTTAAGGTGGTCAGACATACGAGTTTTTATATTTTTTAAAAGTTGTAATAAAAAAAATCATAATTAATTATTTACTTGAAAAAAATTGCAAAAAATGTGCATCACATCGGGACATGAGTCCTTTACTTATATCTAAAATATTATAAAAAAATATTATAATTTTATTGTGGTAAGGGTGGCCAGAAAGACATGTATCTACTTCTTATTTTTTCCCTAAAATTTAAGTGCTACTACATTGAAATTTAAATTTTTCACCAAATAGATTTTTATTTTTTATAAACAAACTTATTAGTTTAGAAACTAAATTCAATTTGCTACATATTCTATTCTTACATAATTTTGAAATAATATAGATAACTTATTCAAATATTTATGTCAAGTTTCCTAACTCTAATTTTTTCTGAATTTTTTGCCTCTTGAGGGCCTTATTTTTCCATGATGATCCTACAACATATCCTACAAGGTGATATAATTTTGGAGGAAGAGTTATTTTTCTTGGAGATTCCTACATAGGAAAATGTGTCCAAAGGGGATAATTCAGAGGTTTATCCATCTACATATGGGAACGTGTACCAGATGAGCTACCAGGGAGATTTCAAAATTGCAACTCAAATTAAATATGCACCTTCCTAAGAATGCATGCCACCAACTAGGCCAACTGGAGGAATTTATGGAAGATGATCGTCACATGAAGTTGTTTTCTTTCACCAATTAAAATTTTTAGCTTAATCAAGCTGGCAGAGTATCAATTTCTCATCGATCAAGAATGTAACTACTTTTATGCTATTGGATGATGATGTATCAAGAACTGTCAAACTCTAGTGCAATACCCTCATGCTTCTAGAACTGCAATTACAACCATTGGATTGATTTAATCCTAGCCTTCAATTATAAAATGTAATATCTATAAAGGCTAGTTCCTTCTCACTAGTAAAGTGGTTAGACTAAGTTAGATTTAGGGGTTAGAAGGCTAGAATTGGCAAGTAAATTTTAGATAGTAGTTGTAGGAGAGGAGAGGATAGAAATTGTTATGTAAATCTTGGAGAAGTTAATGCAATTGGATTTTTGATTCAAGAAGCTTTGTGTTATACTTTGAAATTTTATGATTTCTTGTCCTTGATTCTCAAATGTTAGATTTTAGTTTCCAATTCTTTTGTAATGATGGTGAGATGTTTAAAATGTTGATTGATCTTTGGACCATACTTTTAGCAATTTTCTGATTGTAGATTGTTGTGTAAAGTTAGTCTAGTCCTCATTTTGTGCTAAGTTCAACCATGGATGCTTGTTTACATTGTGTCAGTAATTGGGTATGTAGATGGATGTTCATAGTCTGAAAATCTTTAGATTTCCTTAGAATATTTCACCATTTTTATGTAATTGTAGGTTTGTCCTTGATCAAGTAGAGATCAGTTTTATTGGGGATCTATCCATATGCAACATTCATTATTGTTGTGTTTGATCTTAGGAGTTAGCTAGTATTAGAATCTCTCTAAAATCCTTTATCTTTTTTGCTATTTCTTTTAAAATATGGTTTATTTTAGGATCAAAGCATCACCATATTGTCACATCTGATGAAAGTTTACTTCCAAAATTTTTCATTTGTAAGGATCCTTGTGATTACTAGCATTTTCACAAATTATCTAAGTTGTTTCACTACATTTTCAAGACCTGACATTAGAGACCTTGGGGTTATCTCTTGAGGCTTTTTGATAGAGATTTACATTTCAAGAGAGATAGGATATCATATTCTGTCTAAGTTGTTGTTGTGCAGAAAACACCATCAATAGATTGGCACTAGAGGGAGGGCCTGAATAAGCAAGCTAGATCTATTTCTATCTGCCATTTCTCCTGAAATATTTTGAAGAAGAACTAGATCTACACCAAGAGAAGAAGAGTTGCAAGAGTTGCAAACTTCTACCAGGTCAAGAAGGACAAGAAGAAGAGGAGAATCATCATCCACCCAATTGCTTCCATCATCTCTTCCATCATCATCTTCATAAAATCCATATCCTTCCGATTATGAAGCCATTCCCATCCAACAATCTCAACTAGCCATAAAACAAACTTTACTACCACCACCTCCACTAATGGCATTTCTTGCTAACAACCCATCTCCATTATCCTTCAATAATTACAAAGTCACTCCCAAGAATCCTGAACATTTATATTTAAAATTCCATGTTAATTATCCTAATAGAACTGCAAAGGAGAATATTAGGATTTTAAAACTACCCTTAAGGATAGGGGAATTAATCACGAGGATGTTGCATGCAGAATTTTCCCATATTCCCTTGGGGATGAGGCATTTTATTGGTATAACCATCTTCCTGCTAGGTCTATCACTGCTTGGCTTCAATTAGAGACTGTGTTTTTACTTAAATTTGATGTCCCAATCAGTTCCAAGGAATTACTTCTACAGTTTACTAGAGTCAAGAGGGAGGTGAATGAACCAATAGGGATTTCAATAATAGATTTCATAGGGCTTATGCTAGGTTGCAAAACCCTTATGTTGTAGATGATGTCACTGCCAAGGAAGTTTATTATGAAGCTTTGGATAGTTTAATAACTACCTTTTTGAAATGGAGAGCAAACCCTCCCGCCAACCTAGTTGAAGCTTATGATGTGACTGTTAAAGTAAGTACAGATTTGAGGCAACACTTGTCTGGACCCTTGCCATTGGCTAACCAAACACCTATGTTGAGTTCAGCCTCTCAATTACCCTTGGTTCCACATCTAGGTCAGCCCTAGAATAAAGCTCCACCCATGTCAAAGTATCATCCAAATATGAACCAACCTGAATTCTCTCATCAGCAAGTTGATATACCCAGTTACTTGCATATCTCTAAGATATTTAATCTATCTTTGAACCATGGGTTCCATTCTGTTTATATGCAAAATTTAGTTGGTGTTGTTCCTTCATAAAACATTGTAGACAAGGAGAGGATGTATGAACTCACAAAGCTAGTAAAGAAGTTGGCCACCGAAGTCATCTACCTAAGGAACCAAAATAGTCAACCCCAAGTAGGCCAAAGGGTAACTCAATCCAATTATGATCAAGTTTAGGGGAAATTTTTTGATAGAGAACAACATTTTGATGAAAACCAACACCTAGGGCCAACATTCGATGGAAGGAAGCCACCATGTTAGAATAGGACTTGGGATACAAGGCCTGAAAATGAAGGAGTCCTAAAATCTTTGGAGCATCTGAACAATCAAGGGAAATTTAATGGAGTTTACTTGGTTGAAGTAGCTCTTTCAGGATGGTGTAGACTTCACAACACCAATCGGCACTCTGAATTGGATTGTCAAGAATTCCAAACTACTGCATCCATTTTTCAGTAGGGATTCCAACATACCAGCAACAATTTGAGTGGACAAGAGATAGTACCATCTAATCCTTATGACATATTGGTCTTGGTGGTGAATCATGCCCCATTTCCAAGGACCGAAGAGAATGGATAAGAAGAAGAACAAGACAAAAGTGGTGAAACGGAGTATGCATACAATGAAGAATCTATAGTTCAATCTTTTGAAAGTGATGAGGAGAATGATGATAGTCCGCTAGATGAAGAAAAGTCTATGATTGAGGAGGTTCAAACGTTCCATCACATGCCTACTCAGTAATTCGCAAATGGGCGACAATCTGATGCTGATAAAAGAAGAAGTGCTAAAAACAATAGGGATATTTTTTTGGACGGCTCTAAGGACAACTTTTTTGACATAGGTATAGAGAAAATATAGGAGTATGTGGAAGAAGAACTCAATAAATTCAAGGTAGGTATCTCTTCTTATGATATGTTAAGGGTTCCTGCAATTAGAGGTGCAATACTGGGGTCTCTTAAAAGATATTTGTTTTCTAGACAAAAGGGCGCTTCAAGCTAGGCTGACACAAACACTTTAAAGGAGGTACTTTTATCTGAAAACATCTTGGGAAATTATGTACTAATAGTTGACCCTCAAGGATTGGATGTTGATGAAATCCTTATGTTACATGATATTCCTAAGGAACCTAATTGTAAATCCAACAATGTTGGAACATTGGTCGAATTAGCAGAAGGGGTGGAAGAGCAAGTATGGTTATTAGAACATACAAAGGATGTACATCAAACTACGAGTGATCCTCTACTACAATAATTTCAAAAAGCTACCTATGAATTCCTTGTAGAGGGGCCAATTGGCACCAAATTTGAGGAAGGCATGACAGTAAATGCTCGGGCAACTTTAGAGGAGATTAAGTCTTTATTACAGGAACTTTAAAAAATTGCAGATGAATGCCCCAAAGGATATGAGGAAGAACCTAATGGAATTCTGAATGATCACCATCAAAAACCTGAACCAATGCCCATAGGAGAGAAAAATCTAAATAGTGTTGAAAACGGAAATGTTATAGTCAATGTTGATGATCTTGATCACATTGTTGTAGGTGAAAGTGTACTGGAAAATTAGTTTGTGATACCTCCTAATGAACATCCTATTTAGAAATTGGTTGTACAAGATAATTTTTTTGCACTTTCATCACTAATTCCTCATGAAGATAGTCAAATAGGTGAAATGTTCCATGATGTTGATTCTAAATGTGTTCAATGTAAATTTCACCTAGAATGGCTTACTAATAACCCTGACTCTATTTTGCATATTTTAAATGTAGGAGGGATACCACATCATCAGTTGATACCTTCTGACAATAGAGTTATCAACTCTTCACAATTAGAAGATGATGAACATGACATCCCATCTGCAGACATACAAACTCAGGTTGTTTTGTTCCTTATTAAGAATTCTGAACCTTATCAATTTGATTATGGAGGTTTAGAAAAGACAACTTGCATATGGATGAATCACAACTTTAATGAGTTACCTCAGTTAGTAATTATTTCTAATCTTGACATGGAGTTTGAATGTTGTAATTTGGGGATTTATTTTGTTGAGTATAAAGATAAGTTTGAATTCTTGAGGACTGATACTTTCACCTCACTGCTTTTCCATGCACTAAAAATCCAAATAGGTGTGGGTCTCAGTTTATCATGTTTGGTTATGAGTCATTTTTTGTTTCTTTGTGCATATTGCTGATTTGAATAAATGAAACTTGCTCTGATTTCTTTAAGTTTTATTTTTTTCTTTTGCTTTCTTTAGATTATATTGCATTAGTTTAGGTTTGATTTTGGCTTTGCTTTGGTTAGTGTGGTTGCTTTGTTTTCTTTGGTTTTTTGGCTTTGGCTGGTTTGGGTCTACTTTTATATTGCTTCTTTGGTTCAATGTTCCTCTACCTTCTGTTTGGGGAATTTTCCTACTTGCACAACAACCATTTTATTATCTGGGATTGTTTCTAAGTATTTCATTGATGGAATTTAATCATGTCTTTGGAATTAATGGGTGAGATCTTTTTTTGTGTCAATCGGTATTAATGTTTTATTTGAAGAGGATGGGTCATTAGTTTGGCTTGAACCTGAGGTATCTTGAAGTCTTATATCTTTTATTCATGTTAAGAGTCTTGAAGTTACTGTTTGACTCCTTGCAAGGTCTAGTCACGTGAAAAATCTTATTTCTACTTCAACACCACTGTGATTCTCAGCCCTGAGTGTGAGATTCATTGCTTACAAGATGAATGGGAAAGTTTAAAAAGATCTTAAAAGAATATCAAAAGAACAAGAAAAGAAAATATTGAAAAACAAAAGGAAAATATTCACCTTATTAGGAGTTTCCAAGTATCTCTATCGGGGCTATGGATGCCCAGCTAGCAGTAGAGCTATGCTTGGGAGGACCACAATGATAACCTCGTCGGGGCTATAGACGCTTGACTAGAAGTGAGGCTCTATCCAGTATGCTTTTGGAGTTAGAATCCTTGTGTAGCTTAATTAGACTAAGCTTGGTTTTTGCAATCACTTGAGGAGGGAAATGAATTCACTTGCACACATTGGGATTTTCAGGTTATTGAAGGTTTGGTCTACCCTTGGTCTTGATTCTTTGATCTTGCATTTTGATTTTTTTGCTTGATATGGAGATTGAAACCAAAGATTCTAGGTTCATGATTCCTCTTTTTCATCAAAATGCTCTAGAGCATTTTCCCAACAGCAGTCACCATTTGTTGTGCATTTTTTTGCACACGCCCCACTGAAAGCAGGGAACCTCTCTTGGTCTAGTCTTTCTAGGTTTTTTATGCTTTTGGATCCTTTGATTGTGTGATTTAATTGCTTTTAGGTGTCTTTGGATGTTCATATTTCTTCCATGAGTGATCCCCTAAGGTTATTCCTTGAAAATCCCAAGTTTCTAGACAAATTCTAGGTTTTCTTCTGTTTTTGAGAATTTCCCTCTCCTTCAGAATTCCCTGGGTTTCTTGAAAATCCAACGAGGAGTGTTCTAGACTATGTATTGGAGATTTCGGTCCTTCGCAAAATTTTGGGTCCACCAGAATTCTCTGAAATTCCTTCACCTCCTCAGATTCCTAAAACTTCTTGAAAATGATAAAATTGTAAGAATCGATTAATTGAACTGATTTATTACTGAGGTTCTTGAGATTAATTTATTTGCTCATGTGTATTGATGTAATCTTGGAAAATGGAATTTTCAGTCACTATTGCACAATTGTGTGAGAAAGCTTGTTTATGTGCATGTGCATTTCACCTCTTTGATCTTTGGTTTGGCCTTCTTTGCACACTGATATTGGATTTGATTCTATTGTAAATTTACACTTGACATGTGAATATGGGTTCATTGATTATCCATTTCTATCTTCTCATACCTTGCTATGCAAATTTTGTATAAATTGATATTACTTGAAAAAACTTGCATGATTGGCACTCGTTGAAGATCTGAGTTTGGAAGGTAGAATTATTATGGTTTATCAGTTCAAGTGAATATATGTGTTCAGTGCTAACCATGCTTTATAGGTTCTTGATCCATGTCTAAGGGGCTCTCAACCTTTGCATTTCGAGGACATTTAATAGCATTGTCAAGAAAGGGGCCTAGAATGAAATGCAGTCATGAAGGGACGATTACATAATTTGAACTACACTATGCAAGGAATCAATGAAGGTGTAGAGGTTCAGAGAATCATGTGCAACATAGATTCCACAAAAGCATATAATTCCCAAAGATACAAATTTCTTGAGCACTCATGAGGATACCGAATGAGGATATTGAATCATCATTTGATGGTGCACAAAAGGAAATCTCTATAGGATAAAAAGTTGACAGATCCAATGGAATAAGGAAAAGAATTAATACCACTGGAGGGTTACCATGAATTAATGATGGTCAAAGAATTCAAACAACAGTGGATTTCGCAAGAAATAAAAACTCAGGGATTCTATCATGCAATGGATTTTCTAAAAGAAAAAAATATCGGGTACTCTAGACTCTGTCAAATTCCTCGAAGTAACAAATTCTCTGAAGTCGTATATTCCCCAAAGGGTGAGCAACATTTAAAAAAATCCTTCCATGCAGGAATTCCTTGAGAGGTCAAATTTCCCAAAGAGGCGAATTCCCTAAAGGTGGAGAATCTTTGAATACTCCAAATCCGCGAATGATGATGATTCACGAAACAAAGTGAATGAAATAGTAAGAAGGATAAGTATGAAATAATGGGATAATTCAGGTAAACGATGCATGAGAAAGACTTGAGCTACATATTTAATGGTCATCAGTTCTAGATAATTGGTGATTTTTTCAATTGTGGATACACCGGTAAGCATGGGGAGTGATCACAAATTTAATCATATGAAGAATGAAAAGTGGCAGAAAAATAGCTTTGAGGTAGTTTGTGAATGTTCAAGATGGTGCCCCTTACAACAATAGAGGAAATTTGAAGAGTTTAAAGCTCAGAGAATCCATTATAGCACAGATTCTCGGAAAGAGAAAAACTCAAAAAATCTGCATGGGAGCCGAATACATGAAAATAGAGTGGTACACCAACATGGTGAAATAAGGATTCAAAATTTCATTGCAAACAATGGCAGATGAATGAGATCTGTTATATTCAGCCTCCATCAAATAGTGGCCGCGAACTAAAAATTCCTTCATGCAATAGATTTACAATGATTATGGACGAGTTACTAGCATTGTGTATTTTGTAGAAGAACTGATGATATGGTAGACACACGAAGGCAGTAAATGTTAGACAACAATTTAGTCTCGCAAGCGGTTGACTTTAATGATGAAGGACATCGATTCAATCACAAAGATGAACTCAATGTATGCCATGGCTTATTTATGGTGGGATCCAAATGAAAAGCTTGATTTTATAGAGATTGGGTTGGGGAATTCGATAGTCTTTAAGATGTATATGGTATCGTGTGGAAAGAATGTTCTGAAGCAGGGAAATTAGTGATATTCAAGTGGGAGCGTTCCAACTCATGGCTAAGTATGAACTCATGCATATTCAAAATGGGCAATTCATGATTTCAATAGAGAATACCATGTCGTCAGAGTGCACAGTGATGAAGATTCACAAAGGGGTGGCCTCTTTGTATTAAATGTGAAATGATGGGCAAGGGAATAAACAATTTGGTAGTTTGCAAATGTTACAAGAGAGCAGGATAGTTGATCTGAGAGTGTTGTTTTCCAGACACTGTCCTTAGAATAAAAAATTTAATGGACAAATATGCTTCCTTAGGAGTCCATAATTTGAAACTAATTTAATGTTGAATACTTTAAAAATATGGGCTTACTCATGGTTATTTCATGTGTATGCAGGTTTTGAGGAGTTTTCTACAATGTGATATAATTTTGGAGGAAGAGTTATTTTTCTAGGAGATTCCTACATAGGACAATGTGTCCAAATGGGAGAATTCAGAGGTTTATCCATCTACATATGGGAACATGTACCGGATGAGCTACCAACCAGATTTCAAAATTGCAACTCAAATTTAATATGTACCTGCCTAAGAATCTATGCCACCAATTAGGCCAACTGGAGGAATTTCTGAAAGATGATCATCCCATGAAGTTTATTTCTTCCACCAATCAATAATTTTCATCTTAATCAAGTTGGCAGTGTATCATTTTCTCATTGATCAAGAATGTAACTACTTTTATGTTATTGGGTGATGATGTATCTAGAACTGTCAAACCCTAGTGCAATAGCCTCATGCTTCTAGAAGTGAAATTATAGCCATTGGATTGATTTAATCCTGGCCTTCAATTCTAAAATTTAATATCTATAAAGGTAGTAAAGAGGTTAGATTGAGTTAGATTTAGGGGTTAGAAGGCCAAAATTGGCAAGTAAATTTTGGATAGTAGTTGTATGAGAGGAGAGAGGCTGGAAATTGTTATGCAAATGCTGGAGAAGTTAATACAATTGGATTTTTGATTTGGAAAGCTTTGTGTTGTACTTTGAAAGCTTATGGTTTCTTGTCCTTGATTCTCAAATGTTAGATGTTAATTTTCAGTTCTTCTGCAATGATTGTGAGATGTTTAAAATGTCGATCGATCTCTAGTCCATACTTTTAGCAATTTGTTGATTGTAGATTGTTGTGTAAAGTTAGTATGGGCTTCATTTTGTGCTAAGTTCAATTGTGGACGCTTGTTTAAATTGCGCCAATAATTGGTTATGTAAATGGATGTTCATAGTTTGAAAAATATTTAGATTTCCCTAGAAGATTGCACCATTTCTATCTAGTTGTAGGTTTGTCCTTGATCAAGCAAAGATTGATTTTATTGAGGATTTGTCCATTTGCAGCATTCATTATTGTTGTGATTGATCTTAGGAGTTAGCTAGTATTAGAATCTCTATAAAACCCTTTATCTCTTTTATTGTTTCTTTTAAAATCTAGGTTAGTTTGGGAATCAAAGCATCACCATATTTTCACATATGATGAAATTTTACTTCCAGCATTGTTCATTTGTAAGGCCCCTTGTGATTACCAGCATTTTCACGTATTATTTGAGTTGTTTCACTACATTGTCAAGACCTAACATTAGAGACCTTGGGGTTATCTCTTGAGGCTTGTTGATAGAGATTTAGCTTTCAAGAGAGATAGGATATCATATTCTGTATGAGTTGTTGCTATAAAAAAAAAAACCATCAACAAGTTCCATTAGATTCATATCCTTCTATTAACACTGAGTTTTGATGTGATTTTTCATCCATCTTGACACTTGCACTTTCGGTTATTTTCTTTAGTCTCTTGTTGTAGCACCTATATGCATTGCTCTTTGTAGATTATCCAGGAATATTCATTCATCTAGTATTGCATCAAACTTTCCTAATCTTTCTTCATCCCTCATGATATAACATTTACTTCCAAACACTCTGAGGTATTTCATAGTAGGATTTGTTCCATACCATAGCTCATAGGGGGTACTTGAACTTGTCATTGTTGTTTGTCCTATATTGAGAATGTAAACTACAATATGAATAGCTTCTCTCTAAAATACATCTGGTATATTTTATTCCTTCAACATTGTTCTTGTTGCATCCTGAATTGTCTTGTTCTTCCTCTCCACAACCCCATTTTGTTGTGTAGTCCTAGGAGATAATTAATATCTTTTTATCCCATGATCTTCACAGAAAATGTTAAACTCATTTGAGGTGAACTCTCCACCTCTGTCAGACCTTAAGCTCTTTATTTTTAAATCCTTTTCATTGTCAACCATATATTTAAATTCTTTAAACTTATCTAGAGCTTCTAATTTTCCTTTGAGAAAGGTCACCCATTTCATTCTAGAGCAATCATTTAATTAAAACGTAAAATACCTTTCACCTTGTGGGATTCTTGTTATAATAGGTGCACATAGGTCTGTATGCACCAACTCTAAATGTCTTGTAGTAGAATGTTCCTTAGTTTTGAACCTATTCCTTTTTTTTCCAAATTGACAATCTTTGTAGATTCCATTGATAGGCTTTGTAATCCATGGAAAGCCTCTCGCAACATGAGTAGAGGTGATCTTCACTAGGTTATCAAAATTGATATGACCCATTCTTTTGGGCCATAGAAAACTTTCATTCATTTGATTCATAAAGTACTTACCATATAAACACTTCCTTTTGTCCTTTTTCCTACTACAACCAAGATTCTAGATCTTATTTTTCTAATCTCACAACTATCATCTTGAAACACCTAATTGTATCCTCCACTACACATTTTCATACGCTGAGAAGATTATGTCAGAGACCTTTGAAGTAAAGAACATAATATTTCTTATGCTTGCTATCAAAACTGATTGAACCTCTTCCACAGATCTTCGAAAATGTATCACAAAACCTAACACAACCACCATGATATTTCTTAATAAACTTACTCTTATCACCTGTCATATGATTTGAACATCTATTGTCAATTATCTAGTAGTTTCTCCCATCTCTTGCATGAATGGAAATCAACATAGTTCCTTCAATACTATGACCTATTTCTAGATTAATTTCCTTTACACATCTCTCAAGGTTAGTAGAATTAGTTCCAACATTCAAACCAATGAACAAGCATTTATCACTTTCATTATTTGGGTAGTCTGATTCCTCATCATCACTATCTTATTTAACATAATAACTGTTCTTGAGGGATTTACCTTTATGATCTTTTTTGTCATTTAAAACTTTATCTAGACATTTTGAACCATAGTGACTTATCTTTCCACAATTGAAATAATTGAAAGGTAACTTACCTATGTATTTTTCTAGTTCCCTTTTCCAGTCTTCTAACAAAATCTGCTTCCACTTCATTAAAATTGTCTAGATCGAATTCACCATTCCACTTTCTTGCTAACTTTAAAAGTGGTTTCTTTCCTTGGATCATCTTTGTCAATCTCTTTTAATTCAAAAGTAGTTAAAGCACCAAACAATTGATCTCTAGTATATTGATCCAAATTTTGAGCTTCCTTAAGAGAAATAAATTTAACACTATAGTATTTAGGAAGAGCTCTCAATACCTTTTTCACAACTTTATTTTCTTTCATCTTTCCATCAAGACCATTTATGGATTTTACAATTTCATCCACCCTATGCATGTAGCCTACAATATCTTCATCCTTTGACATCCTTAAGGACTCAAATGTGGCCTTGGAATTTTTTTATCTTTTCTTGCTTTACCTTATCATCTCTTTCATAAATTCTTTTCAATTCCTCTAAGACCTATTTAGTAGTTTTGTAGCTTATCAACTTCACAAGTTTTGAATCTAAAAGCCCACTCAAAATAGCATTCCTCATTTTTCCCTTGTTCCCATATTCCTTGATCTCATATTCACTTGTCAGAGGAGTATTAGGCATAGTATATCTATTTTTGACTAATTTCCATATGATAAACCCTAATACAGTGATAAACTCTTCCATCCTAGCCTTCTAGAAGGCATAATTTATTCCATCAAACATAGGAGATTTGACACCATTCCTATGCACCATCCGGATCTACCTCAAGAAGTTAATATTTTTCCAAGGAACCACTGCTTTGATACAAATTGTTAGACACATAAGACAACTAAGAGGTGGGTGAATTAGTTGTACATTAAAACCTTCAATCCCTTATTGAGTATTTCCATGAATGTAAACAATTGAAATAACACATCCACAAACATTTACAATAGAGCACCAGATATTTATGAGGAAAACACTAGAAGGAAAAAACCAATATGAAGATTAAATCACTATATGAAAACAAAAATTGATTACAAGATGCTCACTGTATATGGCTCACTTCCTAGAGGACTCACTATCTAGAAAGAAAAAGTCTCACTGCTCAGGAAGATCACTTCTTCTAGATTACAAAGAAATAGTTATAAGAATCTTCACTACCTTAGAGAAACTGGATAAACCACCACAATATCACTTTACCATATATAATCTTTGGCTCACTGCCTCTAACAACTTATGGCAAACTAAACTATAGACTCCTTCTACTCATTACTTCTTATAGTATTAGGAATTCTTTCTCACACTCAAATCACAACACATGATCATACATTCATCATTCTATACCACACACATCTCTAAATATTTTGACTTGTGTATATATCTTCAGCAACCTCGAATAACCTTCTATAGGCTGACTCCAATGAAATGTATGCACCTCAAATTTGCAACCAAAAAATAGATCAACACCAAACACCTCTGCGGTGGAAATAAGTGAAGGTGGACAACAAAAAGGGTTAAATAGGACCCAAATCTACACCACCCACTACACTAGGCCTCCACAAACCATGAAGCTCAACTGCAAACAATGCTAACACACTAGGTCATCCAAACTGATATTAACACTATCAAACAACTAAATTCATAGTTCCAAAAATCCAAAGCATCCTACAAAACATGTAGAAACATTACACAATGCCAAAAATATATTCAAAAATATTGGCACAAACACATAAAATTGATTTTATACTATCATCATGTGCAACTAGTCAAACTTCCATAGAGATACTACTCATGAACCAAGCTTGTAGAAAAATTGATTACTAAAAAATCCAATGCAAGGTAGATACAATCAATATTAAAACATTCCCAAATTTAAAAGATAAGAAACTTCAGCCTAGAAAAATTCAAAGAAATTTCATTTCTCCCAGATATCCTTCATAAGCCAAAGATAGACTATTACACTATCAAACATATCTTCTACTACCACACAATCTAGAACTAGAAAATTTTGATGTAACACCTTCAAAGACCTATAATCACCACTTTCAAACCACTCAATCACATCTTCAAGAATGAATAAATGTGGAGCAGAATACATAATAGTTCCTAGTCACCTATAATATTTACGTAAGTTTTCTCAAAAGAACTTGGAAACCAAGTAGCCCTATTGTATTTGAAACACTTGCTCAACACCATACACACCTCAAAATGTCCATACTAGAGGTTGAAATCAATGACAACACTAATGGCAACATACTATAACAAACATCATGGGATCATGCGACAGTAATGGTGAAGTTCCATGAAGCTACAAAAATCAAGGCAAGTGGTGGATGGGTCCACATGATGATGTTCTTATTCCAAAGAGATAAACATGGGCCTTAAAGATTACCTAATATACTATACTGAGAATTCAAATTAAGACTTTGGTGCTAATAAGAAATAATTGTAAATCAAGCCTAACCTATTTCTTAAGAGGAATGCTAGGATAAAAATATAGGGAAACTAATTCATGTAAAGTCATTGAATTATTATGTCATTATCTTGTAAATTTGGGACACTTGTATTCTAATTTCTTCTATGGATGAAATCCAATAGAATTTGTGTTCAGTGGATGAAAAACTAGTGTTTACTAGAATCAAAGGATGAAACCCCTTTGGTTCCTAAGGGAATTCTCATTTAGGGATTGCATCTAAGCTTCCAATATTTTGTAAGAAATTTGGTACTTTTGCTATTTGATGAGTAGAAATAATTGTAAATAATTTTGGATCAATGTTCTAAACTGTAGTCAATATAATACACATATGTTTTGGATTTTTCTTCATATTTTTGGAGTAATATCTCGTGTGCCTATTTTTTTGCATGTTTAATTCAATCTGCTTATTAGTTTTTGTTAAAATTATATGTTAGGGACATTATAGTGCTATCAAAAAAAAATCTACCATCTAGTAGATTTTTCTAATGGTTAATGTTGTCAAGTGAAAGGGAGATCAGTCTTCAAAGGAGAGAGCTAAAGAAAGTAGACCAAGGAGAAACCATGGAGGAAGATGAAAAAGAAAAATTTGAGGAGATGATACAAGGGAAAAATCATCTTACCAACATGTTCAGATATATGTTCCAATTGATTCAAACTAACACAATGAAATAGAATGATAGTACTAATGGAGTTGGTTCCTTCAAAAAATCAAGTGGTGAGAAGGGGAAGGAGAAGGAGATTGCTACCCAAAGTTCCAAAGTTCAAACTTTAGCAATAGGCCTCTTAAGCCTAAGTTAATTCAAGGAGTGGAAGAAGTGTTGTAGGAAGTAACTACTCTCCAAGATGACATCTCAAGATCTTATGAAGAGTATAGGGATTTCAACCCTTCAATCAAAGATTTTTTTTTGTGAAAAATTTCATGTCAATAAAGAAGAATAAAAGAACTTACGATTCACACCTCAAGCTGAAAGCATTGGAGCACTCATAAGGAAAGCTATCTATTTTCTCCTTTTATGGATTAGAGAAGAGCACTACTAGGTCATGGTTTCCAAAAAAAATATACATATATAGCACTCAAGACAATGTTTGAGGAAGATTCCATAAAATTTTCTACCCTACATTTGGAAAAAATTGATCATGATTGGTGGTACCATGGTCTGATCACTCAAGGCCACAAATTGATCAAATATTATGATGAATTATATAGCATATTAGTTGATATATTTGATAGAAGAGATCTAGAAGAAAATTTTAGAGAATTGGATTACCTCAAGCAAAAAGGAAGCATGGAGGAATATGTTGTTGATTTCCAAAAGTTATTACTATGGTAACTAATATCTCAAAGAAAAGACTCGTAGTCCTTTTCATAGAAGGATTGATGGAACAATTTAGAGGCTTGGTGAAGGAATTCCACCCCTCATTCCAGCCCTCAATACTTTAGGATACTATCCAAATGGATTTTGATCTAGAGGATTATGTTCCTTAGCAAAAATCAAAACCTTCAATATGGAATAAGCCAAAAGGAAATTTCCAAAAGAATCCTTGGACTACTCATAAGCCACCTTCCCCTTCCACACCTAAGAATAAAGACAATGAGACCAAGAATGAGATTAGAAGGAAGAAACTTTGTTTCTCTTGCAAAGAACCACAAGTTTTTGGACACGAATGTCTTGGAAAAAGGAAAATCGGCTACTATAGAATTCATCTCTAATAAAGAATCAAAATCCTTTGGGTTTGAAGAGTTTCATGATTTAGAAGATATACATCTAGAGGAAGAAGATGTAGATAAGGACAATGGAATTATCCTAACATCTCTATCCAGTGCACATGGATACCATTCTTTCAAGGTCTAAGGAGTCCTTGTTGGACAAAGAGTGACTATCCCAATTTATGGAGCAGCTACTCATAACTTTAATGATGAAGGACTTGTGGGGATAAGGAGGTTGGAAGCAGATAATTTTTAATGCTTCACTATCATTGTGGAAGATGGATATAACTTACCCTACAAGGAGAAATTCAGGAAGTTGGACATAACATTTGGAGATCATAAAGTTTTTGATGATTTCTATGTTATTGATTTGGATGAAATTGATGTGATTTTGGGTGTGTAGTGGTTATATTCTTTGGGTGAGTACACTACAATATACCAAATGATGGAGCTCAATTTCAAAGACAATGGGAAGGATGTGGTCCTAAGGGAATGGCGAATGGTGGTCCATAAGTAGTATCAGCTAAGAGAATGGAAAGGATAATCTAGAATAACCATGTTTACTAGTTTGATAGTTTTTTGGTGATTTCAAAGGACTCTTATTAAGGTAAGAATGGTCAAGTTCATATTTAATTACAAAATTTTTTGGTTAAACATAGTTTTTTTTCAATGACATGCCTCCTAGACTATAATTAGATAAAGGTTTCCATCATATCATAAAGCATTAACTAGCATCAAAATTGGCTACCACTCCTTACCGCCATCCCTAGTTGTATAAGGAGAAGATAAAGAAAAAAATAAAGGAGATGTTGGATAAGGGATACATCAAACCAAGTTCTATCCCTTTCATATCTTCTATGGTGAACATTGTTAGAGAAGAGAGATGGTACTTTATAGGTGTGCATAGACTACCATGAATTGAACAAGAAGACCACTAAGAACCAATACTCAATACCATAGATAAATGATTTGATTGATGAAATACATGGTGTGATATACTTCTTAATGATTTATTTGAGGTCCATATACCACCAAATTTGAATGAGGGAATAATATATTCAAAAGACTATTTTTCAGTGTCACTACGGGCATTTTGAGTTCCTAGTTATTCCCTTTGGTCTCACCAATGCTCCAAAAACTTTCTAATAATGCATGAATCATTTTTTGGTAACCACTTGAGGAATTTTATGTTTTTTTTTCTTTAATGATTTTCTAATCTATAGTAAAACATGGGAAGAACATTTGAAGCACTTCGTTATAGTCTTGGGACTTCTAGAACAATAGTCTCTCTTTGCAAAAATTTCCAAATGTGAGATTGGGTCAAAAAATATATTCTAAATTTTGGAAATGTCGTAAGTGCTAAAGGATTTTAGGTTGATCAACATAAGACCCAAGTCATTCTAGGCTGACCACCTCCTACAAACTTATCTCAGCTAAGAGGTTTCTTTGGGTTGTGTAGCTACTATAGGAGGTTTGTTAGAGGATTCTCTCAATTTTTGGAACCTCTCATCAATGTGACTAGGGAAAGAGCCTTTGAATGGACATCAAAACAACAAAGGACCTTTAAATAATTAAAAGAGGTAATGAGCTCTTATCTAGTCCCTGTAATTCCTAATTTTTCACTCTCATTTATTGTAGAATGTGATGCTTCTAGTGAAGGGATTCGAGTTGTACTCTCTTAGAGGGGACATACCATAGAGTTTGAAAGTAGAATTTTGAGAGAAAATGGAAAAGGATATCAAATATATGATAAGAAAATTCTATCTATAATGCATTCCTTGGATAAATTACACCAATACCTTGTATGAGGAAGATTTTTTGTCAAGAAAAACAATAATAGCCTAAAATTATTCTTGAGCAAACAAAATTTGAATGAAAAATAGAAAAAATTGGTTAGAAAACTACAATAATATGATTTTGATATTGAATATATCAAGGGAAAGAAGAATATTGTGGTAGATGTACTCTCTAGGAGATCTACTATGTGCCATGCATCCATCACATCAACTAATTAGAAGGATTCCATCACGGAGGAGTATACTAAGGATCCTTTTGCTACCAACGTTTGGGAATGTGTAGAGATAGATGACCGGTATGTTGTGGAGGAAGGCCTAATACTGTTCAAAAATAGGGTATTCCTAGTTTCAAGATCTAAGGTAAAGGAGAAGATATTTGAAGCTTATCATAATGTGACAACAATAGGGCACCCCAAATTCTACAAAACTTACTAGAAGATTAGGAAAATTCTCACCTAGAAGGGCTTCAAGGAAGATGTTTTCTTACACATCCAGGAATGTGTCACATGGTAGCAGAACAAGGGGAAAAATATTTTCCATCTAGATTACTACAACCTCTTCCCATTCCAAATCACAAATGGAAAAGTATCTCCATGGATTTCATCACTGGATTACCCAAACCACAAGGTAAGGACTGTACCTATGTTGTAGTGGATATATTGACCAAGTACACTCATTTCCTTGTCATCTCAAATAACTACAAAGCTCCACAATTTGTAGAACTATTCTTCAAGGAATTTTTTTGGTTACATGGATTACCCAAGAACATTGTTAGTGACAAATATAGTTGTTTCCACAACACTTTTTGAAAGGATTTTTTCTTTTTCTAGTTACCAAAATCACCCAAAATAGCACAAGTTATCATCCACAAATTGATGAGAAATCTAAAATTATAAACAAGTGGTTAGAAGGATACTTGAGGAACTATGTCACCAATCAACAAGCCATCTGGATCAAATGGCTGCATTTGGGATAATATTGCTAAAACACAATTCATAACATTTCCATTGGCATGTCCCCATTCAGAGCCCTCTATCGATATGATGGATTAATCTTTTTAGAATTAGTGCTCACAAATAGTAGAGTTCCAGTAGAAAGTGATATGGTTAATAAAATTCAAGACATCTTGAGAAATCTCAAGGATCATGTGCAAGTTGCCAAAAATTAGTAAAAGATGGATGTAGATAGAAAGCACATAGAAAGATCATTTGAGGTTGTATATATGGTGTTTATTAAATTGCATCCATATAGAAAGACTTCCATCAGAGAAGGAGGAGCAGAGAAGCTCAAGCTTAAGTTATATGTACAATACAAGATAATCCAAAAGATTGGAGAAGTTGCTTATGAAGTAGAACCTTTGATAGATAGAAAAATCCATAATGTCTTCCATGTTTCATGTCTAAATAAGGTTTTTAGGTTGAATATATCTCCTACTACTAAGTTATCAACACTTGATGTTGAAGGGAAAATCATCCTTATTTTGTAAGTTGTGATTGATAATAGGGTAAAAATTGTAAGGAACATGAATATAACTGAGTATATTGTCCATTGGAAGGACTTTCCAATTGAAGTTGATAACTAGGAAGTACTTGAAATCCTAGAGCTTCCATGTTTACATTGTTTGAGGACAAGAAATTTTGGGAAGTGACAACTTTTCATGTCCCTTTCTCTAGAATTATAGTTGTAGAGTCGAATACAAGAATTCTACTACATTCCTCAATAGGAGCTCATCTCAATGTATGGTTTGGGATGTAGCATATGTAATAAAACTCCCATAACATATCCAAAGCTCATGGAAAAAGTACCATCTACCAAAATGATATCACCATCAGAAGATCAGTAGTTCAAGTTCATTGTGTCAAGATAGAGATGATTCAAGGAATCCCTATACATTCCTCTGTAGCAGCATGTTTAGGTGTATTTATTGGAACACAACACCTATGATGACACTTGCACATTATATTGATCATGAAAAAACGGGAAATATGGTTTCCACATTTTGGGAGATGGAACTAGATCTATTTCACACTTTAATTCATTAAGAAACTTGATCCCTCAACCAAGTTACTTGATTAAGAAATGGCTAGTGGATTCCTATTGTAATTAGATGGGGGTTCACCATTAAGTAATTCTTTAAAAGAGGAAATTGAATGCACTATGAAAATTCACTATATGACATCGGAATTTGAAAGCATGAAAAAATATTGATAAACTAGAATCAAATAGTAAAGTACTTGGGGGAAAGAAGATGTCAAGAGAAGATTTGCAAACTCTAAAAATAGTTTTTTAGGGTTCTGTAGGACTAATACACCAGGTTGGGCATATGAGTCCTGTTATAGGGTTTTTCAGGGTAGAATCTAGAATTTTTTGAAAGCTTATCAGGGTCTGTTGACTAGTGATAAAATATTTTCTTTTGACTAATATGATAGGTTGGGTGTATGAGTCCTGCTATAGGTTCTTTTGATGATCTTTCTTAATCTTCTAAACCTTGATTCAACACTGTTGAACACCGTCAAAAAGGTCTTATCAAGGACTAATTTGCTAGGTTGGGTGAATGAGTCCAATCAATCTAAGTCTACAAAACACACATCACAAGAGAGATAAAAATGTTCTTTTGTTAGGGGATAGTGGTTTTCCTTGGTCAAACCCTATTTTGATAATTAAACCTTGAAATGAAATAGAAAGGCATGAAGTAATGATGAATGAAAAAATGCATGTAACAACTCACCAAACCTTGTTGAAACCTTTGATTGTAGATTTGAAACTTGCATGAATTGGCTTCAATGGATGTAGATCTTGATCTTGGATATTGATATGAGATATTGTTTTGATCACCAATGTTGCATCAACGCATTAGCTCAACAACATGTATCATGCACTTCATCATTGACATGATAATATGGATCTTGATTCCTACAATAATCTTCTATAAATTTGTCCTTGAATTCCTTCTTGAATGCTTGTGAATACTCTATGATTCTCTTGTGAATTATTAGGATGCATGACTCAAAATTTCTAAGTGAAACTATGTGAAATAGCCTTGTATTTGTATATGGTTATGCTTAATTTCCTAAAATTACAACACTAGAAGCTGAAATTTGAGAATTGAAACTAAGAAAAATAAAATCACACCAAGAATTTGAATTAAAATAGGTCCTAGGTTAAAGTAGGACTCATAGACCAGGTTGGGTGTATGAATCCCAAGCCCTAAAACCTAGAAAACATACTTTGGAAAGCATGATTTTTAATGTTGCATTTGTATTTTGGGGCCAAGACTTAGGGAAGATGCATAGGACTAAAGGGATGTATGAGTCCCAGGTCCCTAAATATGGAACACATAGCCAAAATTATTAAATTATGAAGTTCCATTTATTAAATATTAGGATTCTTCTTAGAAAAATGCAATTTATCAGGCTTGTGGATGCAAAATAGGACCAATTAAAGGATAAATAAGCCCAATTTTAATAAGGAGGCCCAAAACAAGTGTGAGAATGTAAACGTATACATTTTTATCTACTCCATTGAGCCCCCACTTTAGTGAGAGGATTACCTTGTGTCAAACTCACACTAAAGTAGACAAATATGCATCAAGTGGGGTCCAAGTCTACCAATGTGGATGGTAAAGGATGCCAAAGATAAAATGAGGTTCATTGAGCCCTCAAGATCCAAGATCCTATGTCAAACCAACATAAGAACAAAGGGACACATGGAAGGTGTATAATATGCAGTAACAACACAAGATATGCAAACATACAATGTTAGAGACTTAAAGAAAGGAAAGAGAAAAACAAAAGTAAAAATAAAAAGGGGTGGATCAAGCCTCAAAAGTCTATCCAATGCGATGTGGACTAGGTCTTGGCTATTTGTTTAAAAATACACGCTCACTCTAAGGCAACAAAACTTCAGGCTATTTGTTGGGTGAGTATCCAAGAAGGATGGCTTAGTGAGAAAGACATGCCTTTGTATTGGCTTCTCATCATACAATAATAAATTGATGCCCTCATTTAGGCTTCTCATCCACTAACCATACCAAATCTATTCCTTTGATAACTTCAATATGATTCCACAAAATGAAACTTCAATTTTCACAAGGCCTAATAAATTGCATTACACAGTTATGAACATTTATTAATGTAAGGGAATTTTTTTTCAAGGGAGTTTACTTAGTTTGTGTAAGGTATCTCCTTGGGGAGAATTGTGTCTAATGTCCCAAAGAAAGGAAAATTCAAATAAATATCATGCTCTCAAAGGAAATCAAACCCAATGTCATCGCCAAGAAAATGAAACATCACAAGGATAAAGAAAATTTTATAGTGAAACATGAGTGTTGATGTATGCCCCCACATTAAATTCATTGCTAATAGGCCATTTCTTTGAGAAATTCCTTTAAAGTAGAAGAAGAAATGAGAGATTATTTAAAAATCCCTATGTCAAGTCATATGTTCTCGAATGAAAATACATCATGAATAAAGGAGGGAAGGAAAGGGACGTTGCCCCAAAATGCAATACTAAAGATAACATAGTGTATCACATATGGGCCAACTTAAGGCATGTCATCCACAACCCAAGCTTGCTCCTATATATACATGTGGAAGGTGGCCATCTAGCTGAAAGAGACAATGACAAGTGCCATACAAGGACAAGGCTTCCTAAACCCTTGCAGGACAAGGATGGGTCGAGATGATTGATGAAAATTAGTATTTATTAGAGGAGCTAGGTGCTTCACACAAGGAAGGGCACCACAGTCCTTAAGATGTAGAATTCTATCACTTAAGTCCTTACATTCATTAGTAGAATGACCATGAACTCTATAATATACCAAAAATGAACTCTTGTTGTATTGTTTCTTTCATGTTCTTGGACGAAGAGATATCAAGTGATCTTGGAGGAGTCTCGACAAGATACTCTCTTGGTTACTCATAGAAGATGTTCCTTTATTTTTCAGCCAAGATAGTTGTTTCTTAGTACAAGGTGTCATACTTACACAAGACTCTTTAGAAGATGTTCCTTCATAGTAATCTCCTTTGATGTCCAGGGCATAAAATCTAATGAAATCCAATCATTACTAAGAGATGTCTTAGGAGTGTTTTGTGTAATGAATTTGATGTTAAGGTTGGCTTAGAAGAATCTTTTGTAATAGTGTTGGTATGGAGTGAAGGCTTTTTTGATGTTTTTATTTCTTTCAAAGGACAATAACCAAGACCACTAGTGGTTTCTTGTGTGTTATGCTCTATAGGGACACAAATACCTTCTTCTATAGCACCACATCATTTTCCTCTATAACCAATTTGTTTTATAAGTTCACTACCTCTTCCATAAAAAATTTTCATTTCTTCTGGATTTGGTGATTGCTCATAATCAACTACATCAGATTTTGTTGTGTATGTTGTATTTTTTCTAAAGTGGTTGGGGTGGATGCTTTTGAATTTTTTGTTGAAATTATCACTTTTTCCTTTCCCTTTTTAGACTCTTTTGTTGTGATCTTGTATTCGCTCATGAATTTAGGTGTGAAATCTAAGGAACCCCAATCGTCTTCTAATAACTTTGTGACTTCTTCATTATTATTTTCTTTTTCTTTATCTTTCACAAGTTCCATTTGTATGGTTGGTGTCAATGTTTTCAAAGTTCTTTCTTTATCTTTCACAACATGCAAACAAATTTTAGGTTTAGGATTGGCCTGGACTATGTAAACTTTATTGTTGTAAACATACTTCATTTTATGATGAAGAGTAGAAGGCACTGATTGTATTTCATGAATCCATGGTCTACCTAAAAGAAGATTATATGAAAGATAGTGAAGCATAATATAGATATTAGGGTATGTGCAGGATCATCATGGAAAAAATAGGCCCTTAAGTGGCAAAAAATTTAGAAAAATCAGAGTTAGGCAACTTGATGTAAAAATTTGAATAAGTTATCTATATTATTTCAAAAATATGTAAGAATAGAATCTGTATCAAATTGAATGTAGTTTCTAAACTATTAGGTTTTTTTAAAATCTATTTGGTGAAAATTGAAATTTCAATGTAGTTGTACTTAAATTTCAGGGAAAAAATAAGAAGTAGGTGCCTATCTGACCACCCTAACCACAATAAAATGATAATATTTTTTTATAATATTTTAGATATAAGTAGAGGACTCATGTCCCAATGTGATGCATATATTTTTGTAATTTTTTTCCAAGTAAATAATTAATTATGATTATTTTATTAAAAAAATTTAAAAAATATAAAAACTCATATGTCTAACCACCTTAATTTGGTCAAAACTTCATGAGATTCAATTTTTCTTTTTTTAATCCTATAGTATGTGAAGCATAGAATGTGACACATGTTTCTGATTGAAAAAATGTGATACCATTTGAAAGCTATAGATGTTTTTCAATCAGCCTATTAATCAGGAATTTAGTCATAATTCAAATAGAAAATGAATAATAATTATTTATTAAATTCAAAGTAAAGCATAATTTATATTTTTGGAAAGCTGAGAATCTCCTTTAAAAGCCCTTTTCGTTTCATCAATTTTGGGAAAAAAAAAGTCGTCGGCCACATGGGACATCATATCACTTACATATCGCCTCTTTTTGGCCCATCATGATCCTACACATACCCATTAGTTTGCAATGTGGCCTTCCCAACTATAATAGGTAATGTGATCACACCAAGTGGTTGTTTCCCTATGTTATCAAACCCATGAACAGATAAATAATTAGGTTGAATTTGTCTTTTCTCTACTCCAATCTAATCAAGAATGTTTACACTACACACATTAAGTGTCAAACCATTGTCAATCAAAGTTTGTTTTATGATATTTTAGCAAAAAAGAGTTTAAATTTACCTCATCATTTTCATAAAATGAAGCCACATTAATATTGTTTGAAAGACATGCATCAATTCTATCATTATATTGTACCATGATATCTACCCTAGTAGAAGAGTTAAATTAGGAGAGGAGAAAATAAGATGTTGATCACATTCCATTGTTATGTTTTGTAAGGTAACTTCATCACAAGTAGGGGAGGCATCAAGAGAAAAGGAATTATGATTGATTGGATCCTTTTGTTGGGTATGTGCAGGATCATGATGGGCTAAAAAGTGGCAATATGATGGGCATGTGTAGGGTATGTGGTTGACGACCTTTTTTTACTTAAAATTGATGAAATGAAAAGGGTTTTTAAAGGATTTTTTAGCTTTCCACAAATATAAATTATTTTCTACTTTGAAATTATTAAATAATTATTATTCATTTTCTATTTGAATTACAACTAAATTCCTGATTGATATGCTAATTGAAAAATATCTATAGCTTTCAAATAATGTCACATTTTTTAAATCTGAAACATGTGTCACATTCTATGCTTTGCATACTATAGGATTAAAAAAAAATGAATTTCAAGAAGTTTTGACCAAGTTAAGGTAGTCAGACATACAAGTTTTTATATTTTTTTAAAAGTTGTAATAAAAAATTCATAATTAATTATTTACTAGGAAAAAAATTACAAAAAAATATGCATCACATTAGGACAGAGTCCTCTACTTATATCTAAAATCTTTAAAAAAATATTATCATTTTATTGTGATTAGGGTGGTCAGACAGACACCTACTTCTTATTTTTTCTCTGAAACTTAAGTACTATTGCATTGAAATTTCAAATTTTCACCAAATAATTTATTTTTTTTAAATAAACCTAGTAGTTTAGAAACTACATTCAATTTTCTACAGATTCTATTCTTACATATTTTTGAAATAATATAGATAATTTATTCAAATTTTTACATCAAGTTGGCTAATTGTGATTTTTCTGAATTTTTTGCCACTTAAGGGCCTGTTTTTCCCTGATGATCCTACACATACCATATTCAGTTAGATATTTCCAAGTGGGAGAAGCATTAGGAGAGGGAGAAACAAGACTCTCATGACTCTCAATGAGTGTATCTTCTAACACCAAACTATCTTCACAAATAGGAGGAGAGATATTAGAAGAAGAACAAATGTGGTTGTCGTGTTTATCTATGATTTCATCCTCTTTCACTCAAACATTCTCATAAGCAAGAGATTAATGGAGGCTAGGTAAGTTAATGTTTAGAAATATGTCTCTGATATCATTCTCTTGTGCCATAATATCTTCCAATGTAGGAGAGTTTATAGAAGAGGAGCTTTCAACATTTTCATGATTCTCAGTGGGTGTATCTTCTAACACCAAAATACCTTTGTCACAAGTAGGAGAGGTATTGGGAGAAGATAAACTATGATTATCATGATTGTTTATGCTTGCATCTACATTATTCTCACAATTAGGAGAGATATGAGGGGGTGTGGAATTAAGGAATGTGTCAACATTTTCACTCTCTTGCATTAAGAGACTCATAACTAAGAAATATATTGGAGGAATGACTAAGATATTTGTTGATGATATTTTTCTTGGCATACTTGGAAATGAAATATACTAACATTGTGATTGTGTTCCTAAAATGAAAAGTAAGCTATCCAACAAATACCGGCGATTTTTGCTACTGAAATGATTTTGGAATGATTTAAAAATGGCAATACTAAGTGCATGCAAATTTTTGAATTTTTCAAATTTAAACAATGCAAAACAATGTAAATTTAAACCACAATAAGTAGTGCAAATTGACTTAATTATTAAGGAAACCTAAATTTAATGCAACTAATGCACACCTAATGCAATCCATTGCAAACTAAACATGCAAGCTCAAACAACCTCAAACAAATATGGATTAGAACAATGCACATGAGTAGAGACTAAAAGTAGGGACAAACATAAATCTAAAAAATTAGATAAGACCCCTAATCAAGGACCTATACACCCAAATGGTCATATCAGTCCCACTTTTTTGTAAGGTGTCCCACCTTTTTGATAAGTGTAACTTTTTTGCAAAGTGTTCCACTTTTTAGGTATTTTGATTGATCAGGGACGTATATGCCCAAATGGACGTATTAGTACCATTTTAGGGTTTTAAGGCTAAATCACCAAAATCTGAGTTGATTTATATGTTTTTGGATTTTGTATTAAATTAATTGTTTGAAATTACATATTTCCAATGAAATTGAATGATGTAACATCAAAAAAAGTAACCTATATGAAATTTTCACTAATGTAATATTTAATAGTCTTAAATGCAATTCAACTAATGCAAATATAATACAACCTAGAACTAGGGCTAGAATGTTCTACAAATCAAAAATTCAATGGTCCAAAGGGTTGGTTCACCAAAATGAACAAAAGGGAAATGGGGTTCCACCTTTTGGGAGATGGAATTGGACCCATTTCACACTTTAATTCATTAGGAAACTAGACCCCTCAACAAAGTGACTTGATTGAGGAATGGCTAGTGGATTCCTATTGTAATTGGATGGGTATTCACCATTAAACAATGCTTTAAAAGAGGAAATTGAATGCACTATGCAAATTCACTATATGACCTACGAATTTGAAAGCATGAAATGAGATTGATAAACTAGAATGAAATAGTATAGTACTTGGGTGAAAGAAGATGCCAAGATAAGATCTATAAACTTTGAAAACTGTTGTTTAGGGTTCCACTAGGACAAATACACCAAGTTGGGAGTATGACTACTGTTCTAGGGTTTTTCAGGATAGAATCTAGAATTCTCTAAAAGCTTATAAGGGTCTGTTAACTGGTGATAAAATATTGCCTTGGGACTAATATACCAGGTTGGGAATATGATTCCTACTACAAGTTTTTTTGGGGATCTTTTTGAATCTTTCAAACCTAGATCCAACAATTATAAACTTTGTTAAGAAGATCTTATCAGGGAATAATTTTCCATGTTGGGCGTATGATTCTAATTCACCTAGATCTGCAAAACACACATCACAAGAGAGAGAAATTTTTTATTTTATTAGGGGATGGAGGTTTTCCTTTGTCAAACCCTATTTTGGTAATTAAAACCTAAAATGAAATAGAAAGGCTTAAAGGAATGATGACTGATCAAAGGCATGTAACAACTCACCAAACCTTGTTGAACCCTTGGGTTGTAGATCTACAACTTACATGAATTGGATTCAATGGATGTAGATCTTGATCTTGGATTTTGATATGAGATAATGTCTTGATCACCAATGCTACATCAACACATTAGCTCAACAACATGCTTGATGCATTAAATCTTTGACATGATAATATGGATTTTGATTGCTGCAATAATCTTCTACAGACCTACCCTTGAATGCTCTTGAATACTCGATAATGCTCTTGTGAAATCTTAGGATTCTTGACTCAAAATTGCTAGGTGAAACTAAGTGAAATAGCCTTGTATTTATACTTGTTTATGCTTAATTTCTTGAAATTACAACACTACAAGTCAAAATTTGAGAATTGAAACTAAGGACAATACAACCCCACCAAGAATTTAAATTTAAAATATGTCGTAGGTTAAAGAAGGACTCATATGCAGGTTGGGCGTATGAGTCCCAGGCCCTAAAACCTAGGACACATAGTTTGGAAAGCATGATTTTTAATGTTGCATTTGAATTTCAAGGCCAAGACCTAGGGAGGACCCATATGCCCAAAGGGGTGTATGATTCCTAGGTCCCTAAATCTAGAACACATAGCCAAAATTATTAAATTATGAAGTTCCATTTATTAAATATCAAGATTCTTCTTAGAAAAATGTAATTTATTAGGCTTGTGGATGCAAAATAGGACTAATTAAAGCATAATTAAGCCCAATTTAATAGGGAGGGCACAAACAAGTGTGAAAATGTAAAGGGATACATTTTTCTATGCTACATTTCCAAATATCAAGAAGGCAGAATTGGGCAATGGAAAGATATTGCTAACAAAAGACGATTGTGCTAGTTAACTAGTATCCACTTCTACAAGCTTGGAGGTTAAGACATTGTGGGATCATGCGAAAATAATGATAAAGTTTCAGAAAGCTAGAAAGGTAAATGGCAAGTGGTGGATGGGTCCACCAGATGATGTGCTTATTCTAAAGGGATCAATGTTGGCCTTAAGGCTAACCTAATGTAGTGTGCTAAGAATTCAAATTTTGGATTTAGTGTCAATAGGGCTTAAGGCCGGCCTATTTCTTAAGAGGAATGTTTGCATATAAATATAGGGAAACCAATTCATGTAAAGGAATCAAATTATTATTTCATTATCTTGTAAATTTGAGAGACTTGTGTTCTAATTTTTCTTTTGGATGAAAACTCATAGGAGTTGTGTTCATTGGAAGAAAAGTATTCACTAGGATTAGAGGATGAAACCCCTTTGGTTCCTAAGAGCATTCTCATTCAAGGATTACATCTGAGCTTCAAATATTCTATAAGAAAGTTCGTATTGTTGCAATTTAATCAGTGGAAATAATTGTAAATAATTCTGGATCATTGTTCTGAACTGTAGTCAATAAATCATACATATATTCTAGATTTCTCTTCACATATTTGGAGTAATATTCCGTGTGTGTATTTTTTTGTGTGTTGAATTCAATTCTCAATTTTTTTTTTGTTAAAATGATATGTTAGGGACATTATTGTAAGCTTAAGTAGCTAGAGTAAAAAGTGACTAATGTAATTAAATGATTGATTAGGTAAATACCCTTTTATTCTAATTAGTCAATCCTTAAAATATTTTTTAAAATTGTGTCAAGTGCATTTGAAACAAACCTTAATACACTATATGGATTCATCTTATTTACTTGTAGATTTTGAAGGAACTTTATCATAAATAATTTTGGTTACATAGGGAGATGCTTTGGTATCATCATAGGGTATATCTTATGGTTTTCAAATGTATATATAGTCCTCATGTTCTTACACACATCTATGTTTGTCCATAAGACTAGATGTTTGACTTCTGGCTATATGGTCAAGGCATAACTTACTATAGTTTGTACATCCTCGCCATTCTTAAATCATTAGAATACTTCATTTCATTTAAATTTTAGAATTAGATGTACCTCCATATATGAAAGATTTACTTTTATAAACCTTGCAAAATCTTATGTAAACTCATACTTGAATGATATTCATAAGATTGCATATGGGAATTTTGATAAGATGTATATGTTAGAATAACAACATATGCTACACCATATGAGAACCTTTATATAATAAGCATATAGAGATTTTTAATTTTTTTAAATACAAAATATGTTGTTATTAACTTTAAAAAATTTTGCTAGGTTCTGTGTTGTATTTTGCTAAAAAAGAAAAAAAAAGTTGGTTCTAAAAATAAACACAAATTGAAAACAGTGATTTGAATATTTTTTTAATAAACTACACTCTTTTTTAAACTAAACATGAATATAACTATCTATATGTTTATTAGACCTTGGTTCTAATATGATGTAGGATAAGTTGTTATTATCAGTTATACATGTGAGTACACCTCATATATGCTAGACTAACTAGTAAACATGTTCTAAATACAAAATATATGCACAAACAAAATAATTTATATATCAACAATTTTTTTTACAACTATTATTATAAAATTGTTGCATGATATTATTTTGATATTTTTTTCATTTATTTTCACAAATATTACTGCAAAAATAATATATAAAACATCGACAAACTTTAAACACCAAATTTCAATATTTATTTACTATTTTTACAGGGTGTTTTTTTATAATATACAATCTACTAACATTTACTGTATTTTATATCGAAACAAAATACAATACAACAAATTAAGAAAAATAACTGAAAGTAATAAACTGTTATTCGCAAGCCAAAAGCCTAAAGCATAAACATAAACGGAGCAAGGCACAATTATTACTATAAAGATAAAAAAGAAAAGAAAAGCAAAGCATTTCAAAGAACAGATCATTATGTCATATAGCCATCCTATGCATAACCTATTACGAACATAAATAAGATTTAATCATTATCTACAACATATTTTGATGCTTATCCACTTGGGAGGCTCCCCATCGATCAAGGGAAGATAATCCTGAATACAGTGTATTTCTCATCTTAAATGATAGAGGACCCACAATGTGGAGTAAGCAGACATATCAGTACAGATGTAGGGGAAGTCGAGGTTTAATAATGGCTTCCAATGGAATTGCTTTGGACATTGTGAGTCCAAGCCCTTCTGTCATGTCAATCACAGTATCCTCTGGAACAAACCACTCGAAGCTCTGAAGTAGCCGCCCCAATGTATAGGTGACCACAATCAATGCCAAAGACATGCCTGGGCACATTCTTCTCCCTGAACCAAACGGAATCAATTCAAAGTCTTGCCCTTTCACATCAATCTCTTTGCCGCTGTTGAGAAAACGTTCGGGATTAAATTCCGTGGGGCGCTTCCACACGGCCGCATCCCGATGAATTGCCCACACATTCACTAATAGTTGCGTTCCCGCGGGAACATGATACCCTCCAACATTGCAGACCTCCATAGATTCATGAGGAACCAGAAGAGGTAACGCTGGATGAAGCCTGAGAGTTTCTTTCACAATTGCCTGCAAATATTTCAGGTCGTGTATATCTGATTCCTCTATTAATCGGTCCCGTCCGACATGTGTATCGAGCTCTTCATGGGCTTTGCCCAAAATGTTCGGGTGCTGCAGCAGAGCTGACAGTGCCCACTCGATTGTCACAGATGATGTCTCAGTACCTGCATTTATCATGCTCTGCAAAAACAGAAGACAAATCTTATAAGCAAGAGCTTAAAAAATCTATGTATTGTGATCAATTTTTTCATATAGTGATGGGGTTTCAATTAAAACAATCAGTGCGATGACAAAAAGTCATCCCCTAAGGACATTAACTGTTTATTTAGAGACTTCAATAATCAGCCCCTTAACCCCAAGACAGCAAGGACACAGACTCCACTTAGACCAGCTCTGCCTTGACCCCAAGACACCAACTGTTTAATAGAAACTATGATAAAGAAGATTTCACAAAAATTCCAAACTATGAAACAGAAAATGATACAAGAACATACATGGGCCGTGGCTTTCACTACATCGTCGTTATTGTCAGACTGAATATCATGGTTTTCTGTTGCAGAGATGAGAACATCAATGAAGTCTCGGGCATGCGCCGTTCTCTTTTCTAGGTGATCGTGGATCAACTTTTTCATAAACACCTCTCTCTTCTTGTGTAGATTCTTCATGGCAAACACTATTCCATGTGGATCTATCCTATTGAGAAAAGGTAGGTAGTAGCCTATATCAAATGCTCCAAGTAGCAAGAAACTTTCTTCTATCATCTCCTTGAAGTTCTGGGCTTCTTTGAAATCCTCGCAACAGAGATCTGGCGAGAATCTCTTGCTGGCAACCATTCGTACCATGATGTTAAATGTGAGATCTGAGAGCCTCGATTTGATGTTCACTGGATTGATGTCTCGCTGCGAACTCTCGAACAGCGAACGGATGAGAACAGAAATTTCCTCTGCGCGGACGTGCCTGAATGATTCGATTCTGTCTGCAGTAAAGAGCTGGAGCCTGCAAATTTTTCTGATGTTTCGCCAGTAGGAGCCGTAAGGAGCCAAGGCTAACATTTTGAAATCATACCCAATATGCTTTCCTGCAGACATATGTGCGCGTGAAGCAAAGGCTTTGTCATTTTTTGTAAAGCATTCTTTTGCGAGATCTGAGGAGGCGATAACCAAAACTTGGCGGAAGCCTAGTTGGAGATGCATGATGGGCCCATAGCGTTCTGAAAGAGAGGATAGGATTTTGTGAATGGGTTGTTTGCTTCTATTGAGCAGAAGCAGATGCCCAATTATTGGCCATGATGGAGGTTGCGGTAGCTTTGACTTTGCCGTGCTATTCTTTCCACTTCTGAGAGAGTTTGCAATTAGCAAAAGGGCAACCACTGTTACAGCAAGAACGATAATGAAAGTTGCTTCGAACGCCATAGTTCATCGCCTACCCTTCTGCTGAGCCAGGCTTTAAATAAAGCACTTGGCCTTTCAATAATAGGAGTCGGAATTTAATAATGGGAGTTTTTATCGATTTGGACGACACCATCACAGTTATTGAGATATCTTTTGGCTTTGCCGTGTTATAATTGAGCTACGACCATTTTGTGGTCGACAGTTTTTTCAACATTTTTGAGTTTTTAATTCATAATAAATGATTACGAGAATTTTAATATGCAATACTCAATATATTTGTTAGTGAACGGGTGACGTGATGTATTATTCTTGGATTATCACTGAAGGGGTGACATTTTATAATGATATAATGTACGACAAAGGATCACAATATGTCATCCATGACCTCATAGAATAGTAATGAGTAATATTTTATTTTTCGGTGTAGAGTAAAGATATCTGCAAGAAAAATAAAATAATTGTTATATTGTTATTAAATTTTTATTTCAATAGTAAATTGCGACTTTTTTTGGTAAGTTGTTAAATGTGATTTTTTTGATGAATATATATGAGCATTATCATTTATAAAAAATAAATTAGTACACATTTTATAAAAAATGGTAGGTGGATATAAAATCACACCTTAATAGTCTAAATGAAGCTACAACTCAAATTAGAATACATTAATATAAATAGCCTCTAAGCGGCAAGAACAATCATTTAATGGGGAGCCACAGAGTCCTAGTTACTTGGCTTGCCCGATACATCAACAAGGTCTGGAGTGTTCATGGGAGGTTCCCACCCCTCATTATCTTTGTCTTTATCTTGGTCATTGTGGGGCAAAGAGATAGCCAATACCAAATGAGGAAACTTGCTAGAATCAAACTATTATGGTGAATAGTGGATCTAGAGTTAAATCACACCTTTCCACATATCACATTTGAGAGGACACAAAAATTATCATAAAAGACCACTTGGCTACTATTCTCAATGAAGAGCCAAAATGGTTGATCTGAGTTTTAGTGACCCTCTTTTTGGGGGTTGATGATTGATGCATTGATTAGGAATTAAATTGATTTGATTTTGTAAACTAGGTCAAATATGCAACTATAAAAAAAATTATTTGAATATAGAAAAACACATAATGAACAAGAAGAAATTGAGAACAACAAATTAGAGAGCAGAGATAGAGTAAATTTTTATTCAAATCTAGGTTGAAACTATCTGGCCAAAGACATGGGTGCACTAGACTGAGAATGATGCTTTCTAGAATTTTTTAATAGATATCAGTGGGTTATAGTATGTAGGTGCTTCCCTATTAGATTCAACTTTAGAACTTTTTCTATTAATGAATAATATGATCTTGCCCTAATTTGATGGATGAAATTAATGCAATAAATTTTCCTTATAATATCTGAAATATTTTAGGATCAAGGAGATGTGATGCAAGCACAAAATGATGTGAAACTAGCTTCATAGATTGACTGAAAGAGCAACCTCTAATAGGAAAGAACAAGGAAACCAAGATCCACAAAATGTGGATAGGAGTGGAGTGGTGGAAAATTGCCAACCAAGAAGATAAGGTGAGACTCCTAACCTCCCATGAATGAAGGGAAAGACTCCTTCAACATGGAGCGGTGGCAAATAACCACCCATGAAGATAGCGTGAGGTGTCAAAGGCCATTCCCTTGACTCCTAAGTAGGCTTAAGTAAGCCATGTGCACGTCTATGTGTACACCAACACCCCTCCTCAAAACATAACTTAGGTGGGCATAATAAAGATGGGTCCCAACTACTAGGCCATGTTAGGTACCCATATTTGTGGAAACATTGGAGTCTCCATGTATTTCCGAAATTTTGATCCATAATGCATGTGGATTTTCAATATCCATGATGGCATACAAAGATGCATCTGGAATATGTAAAACGATTAATCCACAAATATGATCATGATTATTAAACCATTTATCCTTCTGAGATTGTTTACCTAGTTTAGGGATAAGTCCATATAGATATGGCATGAGATTATTGAACCTAAGATGTTTCAGGATGCCTTCACACCAAGACTTACAGTTTCCCATTTTTAAGTTGATTACAGAAGAGTGGGTTTTATATCTCATGATTAGAAATAGGTTAATTCCTTTAGACAATAGAAAATCAACACATTAAGAACCCCTCGATTAGATGAGCCCCCAGTTTTAGCACTTTATAAGTTAGTGCCTAACATCATTTTACACGTTTTGATGATTTGATTTTCCCCCTAATAAAATTTGCATTTTACAAAATCTGGAAAGATCAAAAATTTGAAAAAAGAGAGGGGAATTATAGAAATAGAAATCTGCCTTACAACGCCATGGATTGTGCCACAGGAAATTCCAATGCCCGCTCACAAAGACTCCACAGCCAGCCAAGGGTATATCGACCTTCCCCAATCGATCGATCTGCAATAGAAAATCGCATGCACCCTGTCAAAGAAATATGTCACCTCTGAAAATGAGATTTGATGCCTCTCACAAAACAAAGGCGCCTTCCAACAGGTGATTCGCACCATCAACTGTCATGGCTTAAAGATTGGTGCGGTCAAACAGCAAATCGTCAACCCACCCAAGCTTCATGCAACTGGTCAAGGCATCTGATGGCGCTCTGTTGTCTTCTTCTCTGTGGCCTAAAAAAGGTATATCGAACTACCAAAACCAAAATAGTGGACCAATGCAGAGATGCGTGGCCCCCATCTGGTGAATTCACTGAAATGCTTGAGGATCCTTCGTTGGGCTGCAGATGAAGATGTGGCTTGCAGATGAGAAACACGGACATGCACCAAAGTTTAATGGGCGAGGGATAACTTTAATCGTTGTCTCCAACCTTCAATCATAGCCTGCAAGGTTTGAAAGGTGGCCTGGACAGGTCGATGAAATTCGGCAAGAGACAATTTGTGAAGGGTGTGGTCTGCCCTTCCCAAAGAAGTCACATTGGAGAAAGGCTTCCAATGAACCCAAGATAAAGCACTGAAGAGACAGGACCACTCAAGCTACAAAGATCAAAAATCAGATAGTTGATAGAATACAGTAAGACATACAAAGCAACTGACCCAGATGCATAGAACGACTTCCACCACCACTGCCAATCCTCTACACAGAGGTGCATGTATTTAAGCACCACAGAGACCTCGGCACATACGATAACAAGCGGGATGAATCCGGTTGAGATGTATCACGCCTTTGTGAGCAGAGATTATCTCTTCCTCATGTGAGTAGATTTGCAGTTCAAATCCCAGCAGCACCTCATAATGCTTTAGCAATGCTTATCCATCTTCCTACAATTGTTAACTCACAACAATGGAATCTAACAAAATACAATAAATATGTTCACTTTTGGCTTGAGCTATCTACCCCTATGCTCTGATACCATATAAGAAACTAGGAGATCAAGGAGATAGAAATGCAAGCACATGAACAAGCATCAAATTGTATTAGCCATTGAATAGAGAGCTAAAAACCTCAATATATATTATGAGGATGAACAACTACATAGCATAAGAATAGGCACACATGCCTTAAGAATAGGCACATGTGCCATGGAATGAGGAGAGGACTCCTCATCCTATAGTGGTGGCGAGTTGCTCTCCTCTATGCAAGGGAGAGGTGTCAAGAGGGATTGGACACCTCTCAAGACACCTTCAACAACCTTGACACCTCATGGGGAATGAGTCAAGGGTTCACTCCAACACCTAACTAGACTTAAGTTAGCCTAACTAGGGTATAATACACTAACAATATCAAATATGGTACAACTATTTACTTGTTCCTATTCAATCTATGTTTGACTTGAAAAGAAGAAATTTGATAAATATAAACATGGCAATTAAAATTCACTATAATTTAATAGCATGAACTAAATGCAATATACTTTCAAAGTATTAATTTAATAATGCCATTAAAGGTATGCATAGGGAAATAAATAACTTTTGTAATGACTATTTTCAAAACAAATCTATAGGAAAAATAAATTTAAAGTTATTAAATCAAGAAAATATTTTTTGATTATAGAATTGTTACTGTTTTTATTATACCATTATTAACTAGTGGATGCATGAGTAATCATGCCTTTGACATGAATTAATAAACATATAGAGAGATATAATTATGTGGATTCAAATACCATATGCAAAAAGGCATATTTAATGGGATTCATCTTGAGTAATGTTACATTATTTTATATCTTCAATGCAAATGCAATCTATTGTATCTTATTTTCTTAATCGAGCATCAACAAGGTCTTAAATTTATAATTAATATAGTATTAATTCTCTATTATTTAGGGTATTATTTCAATTATGTAAAAAGTTTTTGTATTTTTATTTAGTTACCATATTAAGTGGTCTCTAAGGAATTACCCTCCAAGGTTTATTAAATCATGAAAAAGAAGTATTTAATCTTTACTACCAATTGGCTTGTAGTTGTCACTTAGTTATTGATGATCATTCACCTAGTGAGACATGGAGCATCTACTATAGGAGACGGAAGAAAAAAACTATTTAAGAGACCACATTATAATTGGCTATAGAAAATCTTCCAAAAGTTTCTACCAATAAGGTATTTTCGAAAAGTGTCAATTTAGGCTTCATATTTAGAATGGTCATTGGTAGGGCTTTCAACACGTTTTCAATATCCTTCTTTTACTAGTAAACTCTTCCAAATATGAATAGTATTTTCTATCAAAAATATCAAAAACACTAAAGGGTTGTAGCACAATTGGAAAGAATGATTATATGTTCTTTTATTAGACACCCACCAAGTTCAATCCCCTTAAGGTTCAATTTAGTTAGTTTGATCATTGAGTAGCTTTGATGGATTAGATCCCCCTACTTGTGGTAACTTAATCAAAGGACAACTTCTAGTTTATATGTAAGCTCAATTATAATGTTGTGATCCACTATATAGAGAAAAAATTATCAATATCTATGTAGTCCAATTATATCCATTAGAAAATGGAGAACATATGAACAATTGTCTTTTTTAAAAATTGATTATGCCCAAGTAAACAATTAGCTTGAAAAAATTGTTAAAGATCTTCGTGTGCCCTATTTTGCTAGATAAGACAAGCTCTAAGAATAAAAATAAATTGCAAATAGTAATTCAATGAATTATGCTTGAATAAACTATACAAGGTTTTAAACTAAACACAAATATGACTCTCTATATGTTTATTAGACCTTGTTTCTCATATGATGTAACATAAACTTATTATTATAAGAGATAGATGTGAGAAAAATACATATGTTAGATTCACCTTCAAACATGTTCTAATTAAAAATATGTGCACATACAAAATAATTTATAAACTGACAATTAAAAAAAATATAATTATAATATAAATAGTTATAAATATGTGCACATATAAAAAAAAATGTGCACATATAAATAATTATAATATTTATCTTACAAAATTGTTGTGTTCTATTTTATTTATACATTCCTTTAATCCATCTTCTTTATTATTACTATTATATTTAAAAAATAATTATTATAATATTTAAATATTAAAATCCAATATTAACTAATCATTTTCAAAAATATTTTATTTATATTATATAATATATTAACATTAATTTACAATTAATTAAACAGGAACAGGACTGCAAAGAATAAACTATAATTCACAAGCCAAGAACCTAAAGCATAAACCTAAGCACTTACAAGGCAAATTTATCACTAAAAGGTTTTAAAAAAATACCATCGCGAAAGATATAAACATAATGTTCTCCTCTTCAAAGACAAATATACAAAGGAAGCTATAGCTATCCATAAACATTGCCTATTATTGCAAGTCTTAATCATCTTTTAAGATATTTTCATGTTTATGAACATGAGAGCTCCCCCTTGACCACTGGAACATAATCCTAGAAACATTTTACTTCTGATCTCTACACAGAACCCTCGAATTTAGCTAGTCGTAAATGCCTGAGACATATCAAGAACATTAATATTGATGTACAAAAGGAAAAGCGGAAGATTATAAATCTGACAGGACTTACAATATGACAAGAAGACTCTGCGCCTTGGGAGCCCTTCCTAGTAATTTAATTGATTTTGGACCCACAATGTGTTCAGGGGTTAAAACTCTTTCCTCAATGGAGTAAGCAGACGTATCAGTAGAGTTGGAGGGGAAGGCGAGGTTTAATAATGGCCTCCAATGGAATTGCTTTGGGCATTGTGAATCCAAGCCCCTCTTTCATATCAATTACAGTGCCCTCTGGGGAAAACCACTCGAAGCTCTGAAGTAGACGCCCCAATGTATGGGTGACTGCAATCATTGCCAATGACATGCCCGGGCACATTCTTCTCCCTGAACCAAACGGAATCAATTCAAAGTCCTGCCCTTTCACATCAATCTCTTTGCCGCCGTTGAGAAAACGCTCAGGAATGAATTCTGTGGGTTTGTCCCACACGGTCTCGTCCCGGTGAATTGCCCACACATTCACTAACAGTTGCGTTCCTGCAGGAACACGATATCCTCCAACAGTGCAAGCCTCGTTAGATTTATGAGGAAGCAGAAGAGGTGCCGCTGGAAAAAGCCTGAGAGTTTCTTTCACAATTGCCTGCAGATATTTCAGCTTGTCGATATCCGACTCCTCCATTAATCGGTCCCGTCCGACATGTATGTCGAGTTCTTGCTGGGCTTTGACCAAAATGTCCGGGTGTTTTATCAGAGCTGACAGTGCCCACTCGATGGTTACAGAGGATGTTTCAGTACCTGCATTTACCAAAGTCTGCAAAGCCAAAAGATAAATCTTGTAAATAAGAGCTAAATACGCTTCTGTTTTTTGATCAACATTTCTGGGTGTGTTGTGATCAAGGCATCGACTGTTGACGTAGAGATGGGGTTCCCTCATATACAGTCAGTGCAATGACCACAGCTCACCCGCTACTGGTGAAGGCATTTGACTGTTTGTTTAGAGACTTCAATACAAACTATGATAGAAAATCTTGCAAAACATTTCAAACTATGTATGAGAAAGTGATACAATAACATACTAAGGCAGTGGCTTTCACCACATCGTCGTTATTGTCGGACTGAATTTCATGGTTGTCTGTTGCAGAGATAAGAACATCTATCAAGTCTCGAGCATGCGCCCCTCTCTTCTCTCGGTGATCTTGGATCAATTTCTTCATAAACGCCTCTCTCTTCTTGTGTAGATTCTTCATGGCAAACACTATTCCATTAGGATCGACCCACTTGAGGAAAGGCAGGTAGTAGCCAATATCAAATGATCCAACGAGCAGGAATGTTTCTTCTATCAACTCCTTGAAGTGTTGCGCTTCTTTGAAATCTTCCGAACAGAGATCTGGTGAGAATCTCTTTCTTGAAACCATTCGCATTATGATATTAAACGTGAGATCTGCGAGTCCCGACTTTATGTTCACTGGATTTGCCTCTAGCTGCCAACTCTCAAACAGGGAACGGATGAGAGCAGAAATTTCCTCTGTGCGGACGTGCCTGAAGGAATCGATTCTGTCTGCAGTAAAGAGCTGGAGCCTACAAATTTTTCTTATGTTTCGCCAGTAGGAGCCATAAGGAGCGAAGCTTAATATTTTGAAGTCATATCCCATATGCTTTCCTGCAGACAAAAGTGGACGCGAAGCAAAAGCTTTGTCATTTGTTGTAAAACATTCTTTTGCCAGATCTGAAGAGGTGATAACCAAAACTCGGCGGAAGCCAAGTTGAAGATGCATGATGGGCCCATAGCGCTCTGAAAGAGAGGATAGAAATCTGTGAATGGGCTGTTTGCTTCTACTTAGTAGAGGAAGATGCCCAATTATTGGCCATGAAGGAGGCTGCGGTGGCTTTGCCTCTGCCGTGTTATTATTTCTACTTCTGAGAGATTTTGCAATTAGCAGGAAGGCAGCCAGTGCTACAGCAAGACCGATTATAGAAGTTTCTTCTAACGCCATAACTCACCGCGTACCCTTCTGCCAAGGCAGGCTTTAGCCTTTAATAAAGCGCTTGGTCAGAACAAAGACACAGTTACAGTTGAATCGATGGCAATTTACTTCTCACACGGCATTCTTTGGAATAATTTTTTGTTTTTTTCGCACAGTTTATGGATTTGCCGAGTGATGTGTATGACAACATCGCAGTTTTGTCTTAGCAATCTTTTGGGTTCGACATCACAGTTATTTGAGATTTTTTTTTTGCCTTGGCGTGTTATAATTGAGGTAGGTTGATCTCTTAGTCGTTGAGACTTTTGAGAGTTTTTTCAATCTTTTATGGATTTTTTTAATATATATTAGAGGTGTACGAGAACATCACAGTTATTAGAGATTTTTTTTCTCTTTGGCGTTTTATAATTGAAGTAGAGAGACTTTTTCCCCCTTCAGCCTATTATAATTGAGGTAGGTTTTTTTTAGGTCGTTGAGATTTTCTTCAACATTTATGTTTTTCTAATACATATCACGGGTGAGGATATATAGCTCTCATTCATTTGCCAACAACTTAATCTTTCAATTAAATCATATACAATAATTAATTAAAATTAAAAAGTTCAGTAAAGTATTTCAAATATATTAATATATGTTTAATTGTACATGCATTATTTATCATTGAAGGTGGACAAAATACTTCATGCATTTGTAATAGAAGGGAAAGGGAGCTCTCCATGTACCAACCACATGTTGCACACCTAACCCATCAATTAATTCCTTGTAAATAACCAATACAACAAACTTAAAAGTCTGATAAATTATTTGACATGCACTAATACATGTTCACTTATGCATGTTTATCATTAAAGTGGACAAAATGCGTGCATGTGTACTTACAATATAAGACAAGTTGGCCCAGTATACACACTTTTTTAATTACTTACAAAATTTGATGTTTACAATAACTACTCTCTTGGAGAGGGTAAAAAAATCAACTAATCTATGTTTACACATCTTAGAGCACACTTATTGACACTTAAGCTACCATAAATTCAAGCCCTGATCAATTAGATGAGTTCTGAAATGCACATTCTTTCATACTTACTCTCACATTCACATGGGTCAAGTTCGTTTATATAAATGTTGTAAAACTCCTTTGTTAAATATTAAAATAAATAATATTTCAAAATCCAATCATTTCATCTTAGATTTTATACAAAATGATCCAAATTTCAAATTCAAATGATCAAATACAAATTATATTAATTCAAATTTAAACACAATAATCAAATTGAATACATTCCATTACCAACATTGAAAAAATCATATTCACAAGACACGAAACTATCGGCATACGAAAAATTCACCACCACCAATTCATCGATGGAAAATTCACCGCCAAGTAAAATTCACTGTGAGCAATTATCTTTTAAAAAAACAAAGTTTTTGAAATATATATTAAAAAATACTAATGCAGTTAATTTTCCATCATGTCAATGAATTTTACTTGGTGTTGAATTTTCTGCCAGTGAATTTTCTGTGGCGATGAAATATTGATGATGAATTTTTCATCAGTGAATTGCTAGTGATGAATTTTTCTAGAACCTAAAGTATCAATTTCCACAATTTCCACTATGATATGAAGACATTTAAAATTTCTTCCAAAAGACAATAATGTTTTGTTTGTTGTAGGGAACCACCTCATATACTAGATCATCAAATACAAACAATTTGATAATATGCTAACTAGCTAGGAGAAAGACAATAAAATTCCATTGAAAAGGAAAATCCCAATGCAAATGTTAACAAATTTAGTTTGTTTTTTAGTTATTCCTTTTGTACCATGGCTTCAATGTGGATAAGAGTAAAGAAAAAATGAGTAGCAATGGATGCGTTTTGATGCTTCTTCTTTCATGGTTGTAGAAGGATTATTTAATCATAAGTATACATTATTATTGCCCATTAAAAATCTTTTGAAAGAATAAAAAATATAGCTTAAGTTTGAAAGGATATTAAGGATAGCTTAATTGGAGAGGTGGGAGAAAATAAGACTATGCACATCAATGTAAATATTTTGTAAAAAAAAATCTAATAATAAAATTGTATTTTTAAGTTTTTTTTTTCAAGAATTAAATATTTTGTGGTCATTTAAAAGTTTTAAGTGGGAATTTATCGATCCATTATTTTTAATTCGAAATACTATTAAATTATTTTAATCATCTTTTGAAAGATAATTTAACAATTTAATAATTATATATTCATTATTACAATTATATTATTTTGATCATGAAATACATTTGAGAGTCCTAAAATTTTGTGCTAAGATGGAAAGCATGTTTCTTCTCATTGTTCACTCATCTTAATTGAAATTCTAAACTTTAACGTTTAAATTGTTAACAAATAGTATCAAGCATTAAAAATCAATTTTTCATACTTAATAGAAAGTTGGTAACATGGTCAATTTTTTCCCAAAAGATCACAAATTTGAATTAAAGATCAAAGATGAATTATCTAATCTCTAACTCATTTGTCAAAATTTTAAATTTTGACATCTAATTCTATGTTTTTTGGAGATTCTCTCAACTATCAAATGATTGATTTGAAGATGCTCTTAATTTCCAAATTATGTCTTCCTTTATCATAAGCCTTATTCTTTGATGACTTTTTAAATTTTAATCAAAATACACACTTTCTCCGACTACATAATAATGAGAATAATCTTAACCCACACAAGTAGCAAAGTTGGCTTGGGTTGTGGGTTTACTCCCCATAGGTTTTGGGTTCGACTCCGAGTCTTGGGCTAACTCGATGCATGTGGTTTGCGGGTGATTGCATGCATCCACAAAGGATTAGTATCGCCTTAGCTTGCTCCTCCTGAAACCCAACTTGGTAAAAATTAAGGCCAAGGAAAGGCTGGTTGGACATCTGGGTTGGGTCATAGTGATACCTCTAGCGCAACCAAAACAAATAATAATCAGAATAATCTTTTTTAAATATATATAATTGTTTTATTATTAGAATACTAATCACATTTGGACTTCATATTTCAAAATCAAATGAAACAATTTATGATAGTACATGCATTACATTTATTAGATATATTTAAGCTTGTTTATATCATAAAATTTCACGTCAAAGAGATGAAAGAAATACTCTATGAATGGTTTTAAAAAGTGGATTGAAAAGTGAATGCATTCACATTTCATTGAGTATGATAATATGAATCATAACCTCATCAATTAAAATTATATCAAATTAGAAAATTTCATGTTGAATATGTTCTTGAAGAAATGCTTTTGTAATTTTTTTATTCTAGGCTTATTAAGAATACATTTCACTTCCTAATTAATAGAATAAAGCTTTAGAAAATTGTTAGTATGGTGTGTGCAAACTTTAGAAATTTGCATTTTTTTTTAATTCTAGTATTATTGAGAATACATTTCATTTCCTAATTGATAGAATAAGGCTTTAGAAAATTGTTAATATGGTGTGTACAAATTTTAGAAATTTGCATCATTCTTAATCAGGTGTATTAGTTAAAAGCTTGTTAACTTACATTAATATGTTAACTTGCATCTATTGAATGCATTTTAGTTTTAATTAAACTTCTAAATTGTGTTCAATAGATACTTTGTTAGTTAATTATTTATTGAATATTTGTATACAAAATTTTAAACTTAGTTTAAATCTATTGATAAATCAGTATAACCTAGTTATAAATGGATCTAGATTTTTATCCAAATTCATACTTGAATTTGTTCTACTGCATATTCATTTGAGAATAAAATATTTATCCTTAGCTTATTATAACAATCAGATAATTTTTAATTGTAGTAAGACAAAAAGTATCCCCTTTCCTTATGTGATTTGGACCCCCTTTTTTAATTTAATTATGGAAGGATTTCAATAATATTCATTTCTAGATTTTCTTTCAGCTTTAATTATTTGAATTTCTTGGTTAATCTCTAGATTTAGTATAAATAAGGGGTTAATTCACATAGTTTCTCCTAGAAATTTTACAAGATGCCTAAGCATTCAATTTTTCAAGAATTAGAGCACTTTAAGAGCATTTCAAAGGCATTTCAAGGTAGATTATGAAGATTTTATTGCAACAGTTCAAATTTATTTCATCATGTCTAAAGCATAGTGCATTCAAGGATGTTGTTGAGCTAAGATTGCTGGTGTAGCATTGAGGATCTACTTGCAAGCTTTGTTTCATATCATACTTGAAATCAAGATCTACATTCTTCATGGCCACTACATGTTAGTTTGTAAATTTATATTCCAAGACAAATTACAAGGTATCAACATTCCATCATTTCATGCTCATGCTTTAATTTCATTATTTCATCATTTGGTTTAATTACCTACAAGGGGTATGACTTAGGAAAACCCCTATTCACTAACAATCAACAAGTTCTTCCACTTCAATGTGTATTTATAGATTTACAAGTTGAAGATCAAGTGGAGAAGAAGTTTAGAGCAAAATTATAAAAGTTGTCAAGTTGCAAGATTGTCATTTATAGTGCAAGAACAAAGAAAGAAAGCTATAGAATTTATTATAGGTTTTTGGGAGCTAACAACTGGGGATATGAGAGTGCAAAAATCAAGGAAAATATCCTAGATCTCAATTTCAAAAACCTTAATAGAGACCCATTCACCACTAAAGGTGAATGAATCCTTTGTGCCCTAAAACCAGGCTTCTTGTAGGAAGGTACACACCATTTTGAGCTCTAAAAACTTCCCTTTCAATTTCTATAATAGTCAGGATTAGTTTTTTATTGTTATTTGCATATTTTCCCCTCATAATTGAATGTTTCATAGTGAAAATTAGTGGTTCATCATCTTGACCTATTCACCTTGATGATGCAAACCCCATAATTTTTTTATGTTTGATTTTGGTGAACCCCACTCATTGAATATTGCAATTTTAGATAATTTTGAAGTCTTTTATTGCATCCTAGATTAGAACTTGCATTAATTCACATCTCATTTGCATTGAATTAAGATTTCATTTAGGGAACTTCTTGCTTTGTATTCAAAACTTGCATCTCATCTATGGCTTAGATTTTCATTGCTTTGCATTCTCTTGTTACATAGAAAAAAGTATTTCTTGCTTGACATGGGAATAAATCATGATAAATTGACTTAATGAGGCCTTGATTCAAGTGTTGTGAGGCATTTCATGCATCCAAAAATATTCTTGTATCCTTTCAAATGCATTTATCAATGTCTTTTAATGCTGTTGTAGAGTCTTGTAAAGGACTTTCACGGTCTTCTACACTTAATGAAATTATTTCTCCTTAATTCAACATTATAAAACATATTTAATTACATCACCACATCAATCTAGAAGGCTTGTAAAATAAACATAATGTTAAACTAGTTTTATAATGTGTCTTGCACATTCACATTGGTTCTTGTGCCTTCCTAGGTTGTGTGGACCTCATTTTAGTGTTGTATAGTGTATTTAATTACACTTTCAGATTGAATTCTATGTCCCAATCTCTATTTTACATTCATATAATCATTAATAGGCTCCTATTAACCCATATTGTACATCTTGAGGCTTAAATTGATCAAATACTCTACAAAGTTATAATTTAAACCTTATTTCCTTATCTCCTAGCTTCTTAGCTATTAGAATGGCCCCTATGGGACCCATTCACCATGCATGGTAGATCAGTACCATCCAGGTGGGACCCATTCACCATGTGTGGTGAATGAGTCATATCTGGCCCCATTTTGACCTTTGAGCAGGAAAAAGTGAAATTTAAAGTTTAATATTACTTGATGTCAGCCTCTGATGAGGTATTAATGGGTGAAATAGATGAATTACCTATAAATACAACCTTTTAGGCCCTAATTTATAATACACAACTCATTTTTACATCTCTCATCCTTATATAATCTTCTATCTTCTCATCCAAGTCAAGAAAGCTAAGGGTTTCTTCATCAAGATTGTTCCTAGGACATTCAAGTACAGATTCTTCATGTTTTTCTATAGATATTCAAGATCAATCATCATGGAAAGGTAATAAATTCTATTATTGCATGCTCTATTACATTCTTTCATCATTTTGGTTTAATTACCTTAAAGGGGTTTGACCAAGGCAAACCCCCATGCCTTAACATTCAACATTTCTTCTTCTCTTCTTGTGTGTTTACATATTTAGGTCTCTTCGAAGCTTGGAAATCATTGAAGATCAAGTTGAAAAGTTATTCAAGTCATCTCCTCATCATTCAAATTAAAAATATCAACAAAAAGTCATTTTAAAGTCCGGATTTGATAGATTCTAAAGCAGACACCTATAGGAAGAAAAAGTGTAGATTTAACCCCACAAAATCAACTCCTGAATTTGCAGATTCCTATAGGAGAACTAATTTACCATGCACATGTGGTGAATTAGTCTAACCTATAGGCCTAAAAAGTGGTTTTGTCAGAATTCAACTCCTAACAGTCAAAAACTTGTTTATGGAACTTTTCACCAAAAGCAGGATTAATTCGCCATCTATGGAAAATTAGTCCTAGTGGCCATTAATAGTGACTTCTAGAACATTCTGAAATCTTTCAGCAACAATAATCTACCTCCAATTGCACTATGTTTAGTTTCATCAACTTTTGCTTTCATTTGTTTAGGTTTCAAGTTCATATTTGCATTCAACATTTTGTTTTCCAGTATCTTGCATTTGATTAGTTTACATTAATTTATCTACATTTGTAAGCATTTAGATACATCCACACGCACTTCACATCCATTTCCTATCTATCCTTACATTAATCTTGATTGAAACATTGAGCATTTTGGCCCATCTTTCCCCTTTTAGGTGAAAAACCCTAGAAGGTCCAGAAGGATTTGAATTCCAAAATCCTTCATTTCATTTGGTGAACCTACATTGATAAACACCTTCTTTTCTAATTTGGAGTCCATCTTAGATATATCCTTGCATTTATCTTGCATTAGGGCTTGCATGAGTTCATTTGCATGCTAGATTTCAAATTTTACATTCATAAAAAAGTGCATATAGGTTGCATTTTGGCGTCTAATTTCATGTAACTTTTTTACAATTCTGCATTTTTCATCACATCACTCAGAAAACATCAAAATCCATCAAAAATTTCTAAACATTATGAAAAAATTCCATACTAGGACATTCACCACCTTGGGCGAATCAATCCCTTTTCACCCCTGAAACTACATTTTACAGAACTGAAAACTTTGTTTTAAATCTTTTGTTTAGTGCCTTAACCTACCTATATTAGTTAGTTGCATTTCTATAACTTTCATTTCATTAAATCTATCTTCAATTAGCTCATTTCATGCATTCTTTCAAGTTCAAGTTTGCATTTACATCTTGTTACATATCATAGTCAATTGTCATCTTTAAAATCTAAAAAATTACATTTCTCTTTTGCATCTTTGCTTTAGCATTTTTACATTTCAAGTTTGTGAGATAATAATCCCATCATGTTTTCATTAAAACATTCTATTGTTATCATTTTTCATGTTCTCTTTTTATATTCGATTGCATTTTGTAAGATAATTTTGTTAAAAGCATATGAATATGAGGTCCTTTTCCCTCTCTTTTCGTTCATCATAGATCCCTCTCCTAGTTCCCCTTTTGTGGATGAGGTTATTTTAGTGAAAGAAACCTTGTATAATGATAACACTTATATTTGTTCTTCTCCTATTATCTATCACACTTCTGAAGTAAATATTATAGTGCTAGAAGAACCAATAGAAGAGAGTTTTGACAATATGACTTGTTTCTCTTCTCTTACCTCTCCTATTAGACATAACATTAAAAAAAAGAGGACATTACACTAAGTAATCATAATGATCACACAATTCAACATGAAGATGAGATCATAGACACATTTCCAAACATTACATTACCTAGGCTCCATAACGATAACCAAATTTGCTTTTCTCCTAATATCCCTCCTTGATGTAAAGAGGACAAGTTGATGTTAGAAGATATACCTATTCAAGATCATGAGAATATTAAACCTTCCTTCCCTAATGTCCCTATTCTATGGGGAGATATATTTGAAAATTATCATGGTCCTTCTCTTGATGCCTCTCCACTGGTAATAAAGCTACTTTGAAAATTTTAGTTTTAAATGAACATATTACAAGCTCTCCTAGTAGGGTAGATAATATGGAGCAAGACAATGAGACCTTAAAAAACACCAACAATCAAATAGAATATTCCCCTAATCTTCTTACTATCAATTATCAAACATATTCAACCATTACTAACTCCCTTAATTGTGATGAAGTCATTTTGGATGAACTAAACCTTAATTGTCATGAACATATGGTTTGTTGTTCTCCTAAGAACTCTCCTTCTAGGGAGGATATTATGACCCAAGACAAAGATAAAATTGGCACTAATGATACTATGCCCTTCAAAAACAATTGATACTCTCACTTGTTATATGATGTTAATATTATTCAGCCTCAACTCATACTTTACCCACCATCACATAAACCTTCACCTACGCTCGAGTTTACTCTTTATCCACCTCCACACAAACAACAAACTCAACATAAATTTGAATTCACCCTCTACCCACCTCAAACTAATGTATCACAACAACCAATTTATAATACCATTGCTCATACATATAACACTCAAAATAATCCACAACCAACACCAAGACCCTTACCTTTGCTTAATCCTATCCCACCTAACCTTTTCTCACTTGGTCAAAAGGAGTATGATCTTGTCTAGAAACTTAAGTGTACTCCTACTAAGATATCATTATGGAACCCTAATCAAACCTCTCCTCACTACCATAACATGATTCAAGTAGCCTTGCAACAAGTTCCTGTCCCTTCTAATGCACAACCAAATGACATAACAACCATCATTCGAGGAATAAACAATGACATTTTTTTCAACCAAAGTGAACTCCCCTCTTTGGAAGTGAGAAAAAAAAATGAACCTCTCATGATCATAACACAATATAAACAAATAGGGATACATAGAACTATTGTACATACTGGTTCTACTTTGAATATGTGTAGTGTGAGCCCTTTGGATAAGTTGGGAATTGATAAATCAACCATTTGACTTGATTCTTTTTCCATTAAGGGATTTGACAATGTTGCAAAGGAACCGTTAGGGGTGATCATTATGCCTCTTATAGTTGGAATGGCCACATTGAACACACCAATTCAAGTCATGCATTCTGACCTATCATATAATCCTATCTTAGGCAGACCATGGATAAATGAAATGAATGGGGTTCCTTCCACTCTTCATCAAAAACTGAAATGCATTTACAAAAACAAAGTACACACCCTTGACGTTGATCCTGAACCTTATAGCTCTTACAACTTGAGAAAAATGTATCAAATTCCTTAAACTCATCAACATCAACTACACTAGTGGAACCTGAACAATAGAACAATGAAGAACAACCTATTGGAACAGTCACACAACTATTAGAAGACGATTCGGGTTCCTTGGAATTTGAACATGACTTCATGGGTGAATACAAGATCATACACAAATATTGAAATAGGGAAAACAAATAAGTAGATGATCCTTCAAAAGCATCCACCTCAACCATTTCAAACCACAAAGTACACTACATGGCCACCTTTGACAATGCTTATCAACAATCACCAACCAATCAAAAAGCAGTGAAAAAGCTATATGGAAAAGGGTATGAGCTTATGAAACAACTTTTATATAGTGGAAAAGGATGTGGTACTAAAGAAAAATTTATCCACACCCCTATTAAGCTTAACATACAACAAACAACTCATGGTATTGGTTATTGTCTTGTGATAGAAATCGGCAAGCCTTCACCCAACATCAACAACCTCACACAACACACCCCTAAGTTATCATTAACAACTAGTGGTCTCGAACATCATCCTTTATACAACATATTGCAATCTAAAAGATCTTGTGTAGGTATGATAAACCCTCCTAAGCAAGATGTTTCCTTCAAGCAAACAATAAGACCACCTTCTACCATTGATAAAGAGGGTATCTTGTTGAGATTCCTCCAAGATCACTTGATCACACTCCCTCCATGAACTCAAAAAAAATGCTATTACAAGACATCATTTTGAAAATATCATAGAGTTCATGGTAATCCCACCAATGCATGTAAAGCTTTGAGTTGTAAAAACCAACATTTTAAGGAGTTTGGTATGCTTTCTTTTGTGGGGGAATCTACTTCCTCTAATTGATCCTAATTTTTCACTCTATCATGCATCTTATTCAATCACTTTAGCTCATCCTAGTCTTGCACTAAGTGGGGGCAAGGGGTTTTGTAGCCTTATCCTTGTATGTCATCTCTTAGTGCCTTTCTTTCAGCTAGTCATTAACCTTTCATGAACATATAATCTAAGCAATCTTGGAATGTGGAAAATGTGCCTTAAGTTGGCTCGCACATGACATACTACCTCTTTTTCATGACGTAGCTTATCACAAACATATGACTTTGCATAAGGCTTTCCAAACAATCCTTCATGTCTTCTTCTACTTTAAAGATATTGCTCACTGTAATGGTGTTTGCAACCACTTTAAAGTGGAGGCATACATCACCACTCACATTTCATTGTGTGATTTATTTCTTCTTGCGATGCGTCCTCTTGGTGGGGTCATCGGGCTCTATTCCCTCCAAGAGCATGATACTTCTTTTGATATATCCTCTCTTGGAAACATTAAGCATGATGTTCCCTAAGATGAGACCTTGCACGTCACTTACACTATTTTGCATCACCAATGTCTATGGGTGTCAAGCATACAATTTTTTGCTTACCTCATAGAGCTCAAAAATATTTTTCTTTTGTGGTGCCTTATTAAAGTTATTAGGAGGTATAACTTTGGTATGGTTGAGCGGGAAGCCCATTCTGAGGCATGACTTTCCCCATAGCCACCTTATGGATTTCTCACCCCATGGACAACCAGAAGTTTTTTGGCCCTAGAGTGAGTATTTGTCTCTCTTTCTTTTGAACAAATAGCTTAGATCTGATCTACAACTAGCTAGAAAAATGATCAAAGTTTGATCCATCTTTTTTCTTTTCAAATTACTTATTTGGGAGAACTCACCCCGTGAACAGCCTTATGTTCTATGGCCCCAGAGTGAGTGCATATTTTTTACCCAGTTTTCCTTCTTGCCATTGTATGATTTGATCCTGGGAAGTTGACTTCCTTCTTGATCTTTGCATCTATACACTTGGATCTCTCTTGAATGTCTACCTAAGTGTGAGTCTAAAGTAAGTTCTTACTCTCACTAAAGTTGGGGCTAAATGTTTGATAGAAAAAAGTATTTTTTGCTTGACATAGGAATAAATCATTATAAATTGACTTAATGAGGCCTTGATTCAAGTGTTGTGATGCATTTCATGCATCCACATTAGGTCTTGGACCCTTTAAAATGCATTTATCAATGTCTTGTAAAGGACTTTCACACTCTTCTAGACTTAATAAACCTATTTCTCCTTAATTCAACATTATAAAACATATTTAATTACATAATCAAATCAATCTAGAAGGCTTGTAAAATAAAATGAATGTTAAAATAGTGTTGCAATGTGCCTTGCACATCCACATTGGCTCTTGTGCCTTCCTAGGCTATGTGGACCTCATTTAAGTGTTGTAGAGTGTATTTAATTACACATTCACATTGAATTTTGTGTCCCAAGTCCTATTTGACATTGAAATAGTCATTAATAGGCTCCTATTAACCCATACTATGCATCATGAGGCTTAAATTGATCAAATACCTGACAAATTTGTAATTTAAACCTTATTTCCTTATCTCCTAGCTTCTTAGCTATCGAATTGCCCCTATAGGACCCATTTTCCATGCATGGTGGATAAATCCCATCCAAGTGGGACCCCTTTTCCATGTGTGGCAAGTGAGTCCTATCTGGCCCCATTTTGACCTTTGAGCGACAAAAAGTAAAATTTAAAGTTTAATATTACTTGGTGTCGACCTGTGATAGTTATTAATGAGTGAAATAGATGAATTTCCTATAAATACAACCTTCTAAGCTGTAATTTACAACACACAACTCATTTTTACATATATCATCATTAATTCATCTTCTATCTTCCTTCCAAGTCAAGCAAGCTAGGGTTTCTTCATCAAGATTGCTTCCTAGAAATTCAAGGGAAAATTATTCATGTTTTGTTGTAGATATTCAATATCAATCATCATGGAAAGGTAATCAAGTCCATTATTGAATGTTTTATTACATTATTTCATCATTTTGGTTTAATTACCTAAAAGGGGTTTGACCAAGGAAAACTCCCATGCCTTAGAATTCAACATTTCTTCTTCTCTTCTTGTGTGTTTACAGATTTAGGTCTCTTGGAAGCATGGAAATTATTGAAGATCAAGTTGAAAATTTATTCAAGTCATCTCGTCATCAATCAAGTCAAAAGTATCAACAAAATGTCATTTTCAGGCCTGGATCTGATAGTTTATGAAACTTACACCTATAGGAAGCAGAAGTGCAGATCTAACCCCATAGAATCAACTCCTGAATTTATAGTTACTACAAGAGAAATGATTCGTCATGCATGGTGAATTAGTCCCACCTATAGGGTTTAAAAGTGGTTTTGTTAGAATTCAACTCCCGGTAGTCAGAAACCTATTTCTAGAACTTTTCACCAGAAGTAGGACTAATTCACCATCTATGGTGAATCAGTCCCAATGTGACATGTATAGGATCTAGACTAATTGTGAATCTGAATGCTTAATTATAACAACTTAATGAAAATATAATTCATGCATACATTATAGAAATTATGCATAAAAACTAAAAACTTAAGGTGAAAATAAGAACATGAGAGAGGAGAGAAAAAGTGCAAACAATCTGATAACAGAGTTTGTCACAAATGTGACGTCTCTGGGTCTGTTCCAATAGAGAGACTGATCCGATTAAACTCCAAAAAATATTACAAATGCACCAAGACCATTCCTTCTAGCACTTCGGTAGCATAACAATACTCCGTCATACGAAAATGGCTCAAAAATCTCCACAAGCTCCCTCTTTTGTATCACCTATTCCAATACTTCATCACTTGACTGAACTCCTAAGAGCTACATTTCCCCCTCTTTTATACATGAAATTAGCCTAAAAAGGCTTAACAAAATTATTAACTTCCTAACCCCCTCTTAACCATCGTGCAATGCTAGCTTATTTTTTTTATTAACCCCCTTTTGTCATTTAATTAGGTGGGTTTTGTTTATTTTTGGCTTTATAGGCCATTTAGTTACAAATTCAGGCCAAATCATACATCAAAACAAAACTGACACCATATACATACAAGGTTAGGCCGGAGGTATGATGGAGAGACTTTGTTTTGTAAGCCACGTGGTCGGTGGTTCAAACCCCGCCGGCCACATTTTAATACCAAACTCCAAAATATTAGATAAAAAAAAATGCGGACTACATATTTAGTAGCTATATAAGTGGCGGTGTAATGGTGTAACGGCCGGCTATTGTGGGCTAGGTCACGGGGTCAAACCCCAAAAAACTTTTGCTCAACAAACAAATGAACTTTCCAATTTGGGAGGACATGTGGCGAGCTCCTATTTAGTGAAGATGCTGACAAAGATGCTGACATGTACGATGACTAAGCAAACTATATGCTGACTGGACTACCACTTGTGATGCCTGTGGTGTACGATTGGACACGTGCCGCCATATAATTGGTACGTGCAATATGACTCAACTACCACATGTCACGCTGAGAGCTGTCCATGTCATCATTCATACAGTATGAACTGACACATCAACCTGATTACATCATCATTTGTACCCTCAAGTCAACCAAACTTTGATTGCCAATATCTTGAACATACGATGTCAGATTTCGATGAAATGAGCATTGCCGAAATCATCTTGACGAGCCCTTCAATTTGATGCCACTTCTGTTGATTTCTGAGACAATCATTTTTTGCCTTCTGGATGCCCCTGATTGCAGTTTGACCTAAAGTTTGACTGGTCGTAACTTGAGCAAATAGACTCCTTTTCACTCTATTCAAGTTGCGCTAGAATCAACACATCAAGATCTTTCTGATGGTGCTGAAATATGGAGTATTAGAGACACTTTAATTTTCACTAAAAATATCCCTCGGATCAGGCCTCCCCACTGGAGAACTTTTGGACCTCCAAAAGTGGCATTTATTCAAACATCAAGTGAGGACTTGGCCTCCCCACTTGTCATGTATGATCTGTACATTTGTATACCTGGTTCACAAACACAATGAAGACTGCAATAATATTGTTGAACATAAACATCACTTTATCACTTCCATAAGCATCTACATCAACTGTTGTAGCCACTAACCAACAAATATTGACTAGCATTAAGCTGAACAATAATGCAGAGATGAAAGAGAATAAATCAAGTACATATCGATCTTTCACAATAGAAATTTTTTTACCCAAGGATCCATCAATGCTTTCAATCACCATTCCCTCATGTTGTACTGTGGGTGCATCTTGTGACATCTGACCCTAGTTAGCTACTCCAAGTTCCTGTCTAGAACCACCTGTGCTGACAGACATAAGAGCTAAGTCTTTACTTGCATTAATCACCCTCTTTAATTTCCCTATGTTTGTAAAAGAACGATCAGTCTTAATCTTGTGAGAATCTACAATATATTGAATGACATCTTTAAACAAATGATAATGATTCTTTTCCCTGTAGAAAATAGCTTTCCGATCATAAAGATAAGGGCTACCCAAAACTATCCCACAAATATCTAGTGGAACTACATCAAAGTGTACTTTATCCACAAACTTACTAGTGATTGCAAATTTCAAAGTGCATTGTCTTGTTACTTGCAACTTATCATTCTTGCGGTGTAATGGTGTAACGGCCGGCTATTGTGGGCGAGGTCATGGAGTCCAACCCCAACAAACTTTTGCTCAACAAACAAACAAAATCGACGATTTGGGAGGACACATGGCGAGCTACTATTTGCCAAGGATGCTTACAAAGATGCTGACATGTACGATGACTAAGCAAACTGTATGCTGATTGGACTGCCACTTGTGATGCCTGTGGTGTACGGTTGGACACGTGTCGCCATATGATTGGTACATACAATATGACTCAACTTCCATATGTCATGCCAAGATCTATCCATGTCATCATCCGTATAGTACGAACTAACACATCAACCTAATGACGTCATCATTTGTACCCTCAAGTCAACCAAACTTTGACTGCCAATATCTTGAACATACAATATCGGATTTTGATGAAACGAGCATTGCCAAAATAATCTTGACGAGCCCTTCGATTTGATGCCACTTCCATTGATTTTTGAGACAATCATTTTTTCACCTTCTGGATGCCCTTGATTGTAGTTTGACCAAAAGTTTGACTGGCCATAACTTGAGCAAATGGACTCCTTTTCACTCCATTCAAGTTGTGCTGGAATTAGGACATCAAGATCTTTCTGATGGTGCTAAAATATGGAGTATCAGAGACACTTTAATTTTCACTGAAAATATCCCCCGGATCAGGCCTCCCCACTAGAGAACTTTTGGACCTCCAAAAGTGGCATTTATTCAAACATCAAGTGAGTACTTGGTCTCCCCACTTGTCCTATATCATCTGTACATCTGTATACCTTTCTCACAAACACAATGAAGACTGCAACAATATTGTTGAACATAAGCATCGCTTTATCACTTCCATGAGAATCTACATCAACTGATGTGGCCACTAACCAACAAATATTGACTAGCATCAAGCTGAACAATAATGCAGAGATGAAAGAGAATAAATCAACAACATATCGATCTTTCACAACAGAAATTTTTTTACCCAAGGATCCATCAATGCTTTCAATCACCAATCCCTCATGTTGTACTACGGGTGCATCCTGTGACATTTGCCCCTGGTTAGCTACTCCAAGTTCCTATCTAGAACCACTTGTGCTGATAGACATAAGAGTTAAGTCTTTACTTGCATTAATCACCCTCTTTAATTGCCCTGTGTTTGTAAAAGAACAATCAGTCTTAATCCTGTGAGAATGTACAATATACTAAATGCCATCTTTAAACAAACGATAATGATTCTTTTCCCTGTAGAAAATAGATTTCCAATCATAAAGATAAGGGCTACCCAGAACTATCGCATAGATATCTAGTGGAACTACATCAAACTGTACTTCATCCACAAACTTACTAGTGATTGCAAATTTCAAAGTGCATTATCTTGTTACTTGCAACTTATCATTCTTGCAAATCCAACCTAGTGGATAAGGTTTCTTATGCAATGTAGTTTTGAATCCCAAGTTCCTTACAACATCTTCATAAATTAAGTTAACTTGAGAACCACTATCTATGAGTGCATCAATTTTAATGTTCTTAGCAACAACCCTTAAATGAAAAAGCTCATTCCTTTTCTTATCTTTAGAGAAATCATTAACTTTAGATGAAGAAGCATGACTATGAACAGAAACGCTGGAAATAGGAGCTTTACCTTTCAAACCCGTAGCTGTTATCTTAGTCTCATCATCTGAATCTGAACCAAGATCCAAAACAACATTCATTGCTTTCTCCTTACCTTTCTATTTCCGATTACGTTTTTGAGCCCACTTAGGCCTCAGTTCTGGATGCAACTACCAACAATGTTCTTGATCATGACCCTTCCTGTCATAATGAGTGCAAGAAAGTTTCTCATCCTTCTTAACTATAGCTGCCTTCTTTCCTTTCCCTGTCTCTACAACCTTTGAAGATTTCTTTACATCATTATCAAACTTATCAATAAAAGATCCTTTACCCCTTGAATCTAAGTGGGTAGCTTGGACACAAACTTCATCCAAGTTGTTAGGATACAAAACCAAAATAGAATTCCTAAGGTAGGAATGTAGACCTCCTATGTACTTCAACAAAGTATCCTGGGTGTACAAAGGTACATTTAATGCAATAGCCTTCATTTTGAATTCATGGGTGTACTCTTGGATAGTTTGACCTTTCCCTTGTTTAAACACTTTCTAGTCCATCATTAACTGTTGCATATGTCCTAGGGGATAAAACTGCTTCTTAAGAGCATTAACAAACTCTGCCCAAGTTAAACTAACCCTACCATCCTGTGAAATTTCTGCCTTATTCTTACTCTCCGACCAAGTTAAATTTGTTCGTCCTAACCGAAGAGTAGCTAATTGGATCCTATCAACATCATCTAATAGCTTTTGGACTCTACAATACACTTCAACTTGTTGAATCCAATCATCCAATTTTTTAGCATTTATTTCACCACAATACTTTGTTAAGTCAAATTTTACATCCAATTTGATCTTAGGCTTATACCCACTCTTAAAAGGATTAAAAGAAATAGAATGAGGAGAAGATGGAGAAGAAGGAGAAGAGGGAGGAGAAGGAGAAAAGGGGTGATCTGGTTGCTTGCCACCATCTCCATGTTGTTTCCCTTTCTTGTCTTTGCGATCTTCTTGCTTCGACGAACCTCCTTCACGTTCTTTCCACTCTTGTCTCTCTTGAAAAAGTATTTCCACCTTAGCCTTCATCTTGAGGAATGCTCTACGAAACTCCTGCTCATTGATTTCTTCAGGAACCTCCATTCCAAACATAGACATCTTCAGAAAACTTCTTCGCTTCTTGATCTCAAGATCAAATTCTTCAAGCTTTCCTTCGCCCTTCTGAATCCTAGATATTGTTAGCATTCAAAATAAATATGCAATACTAGCCACCAAAAGCTCTAATACCACTTGATCTATATAGGATCTAGAATAATTACGAATCTGAATGCTTAATTATAACAACTTAATGGAAATATAATTCATGCATACATTACAGAAATTATGCATAAAAACTAAAAACTTAAGGTGAAAATTAGAACATGAGAGAGAAGGAGAGAAAAAGTGCAAACAATCTAATAATGGAGTTCGTGACAAATGTGACTACGTCTCTGGGTCCACTCCAATAGAGAGACCAATTCGATTAAACTCCAAAAAATATTACAAATGCACCAAGACCATTCCTTCTAGCACTTCGGTAGCATAACAATACTCCGTCGTTTGAAAATGGCTCAAAAATCTCCACAAGCTCCCTCTTTCATATCACCTATTTGAATACTTCATCACTTGACTGAACTCCTAAGAGCTACATTTCCCCCTCTTTTATACATTAAATTAGCCTAAACAGACTTAACAAAATCATTATCTTCCTAACCCCCTCTTAATCATCGTACAATGGTAGCTTGTTTTTTTTTTATTAACCCCCTTTTGTCATTTAATTAGGTGGGTTTTGTTTATTTTTGGCTTTATAGGCCATTTAGTTACAAATTTGCGCCAAATCATACATCAAAATAAAACTAACACCATATACATACAAGGTTAGGCCGGTGGTATGATTGAGACTTTGTTTTGCAAGCTACGTGGTCAGTGGTTCAAACCCCACCAGCCACATTTTAATACCAAACTCAAAAATATTAGATAACAAAACAAACGCGGGCTCCATATTTAGTAGCCATATGAGCAGCGGTGTAATGGTGTAATGGCCGGCTATTGTGGGCGAGGTCATAGGGTCAAACCCCAACAAAGTTTTACTCAACAAACAAACGAACTCGCCGATTGGGAGGATATGTGGCGAGCTCCTATTCGCCAAGGATGTTGACAAAGATGCTAACATGAACGATGACTAAGCAAACTATGTGCTGACTGGACTACCACTTGTGATGCCCATGGTGTACGGTCGGACACGTGTCACCATATGATTGGTACATAAAATATGACTCAACTGCCACATGTCATGCTGAGAGTTGTCCATGTCATCATCAGTACAGTACGAACTTACACATCAACCTGATGACATCAAAAAGTCAACCAAACTTTGACTGCCAATATCTTGAACATACGATGTCAGATTTCGACGAAACAAGCGTTGCCAAAATTTTCTCGACAAGCCCTTCAATTTGATGCCACTTCCATCGATTTTTGAGACAATCATTTTTTTCACCTTCTGGATGCCCCTGATTGTAGTTTGACCAAAAGTCTGACTAGCTGTAACTTGAGTAAACAGACTCCTTTTCACTCTATTCAAGTTGCGCTAGGATCAGGACATCAAGTTCTTTTTTATGGTGTTGAAATATGGAGTATCAGAGACATTTTAATTTTCACTGAAAATATCCCCCGGATCACAATGGCCATTAACAATGACTTTTCAAACATTCTAGAATCTTCTAGCAATATTAATATGCCTCTAGGTGCATTCTGTTTAGTTTCATCAATTTTTGTTTTCATTTGTTTAGGTTTCTATTTGGTATTTGTAATCAACACTGTGCTTTTTCAGCATCTTGCATTAGATTAGTTTACATTCATTTATCTATATTTATAAGCATTCAAACACATCCACACACACTTCAAATCCATTACCTATCTATCCTTACATTAATCTTGATTGAAACATCAAATATTTTGGCCCATCTTTCCCCTTTTAGGTGAAAAACCCTAGAAGGTGCTAGAAGGATTTGGGTGCCAAAATCCTTCGTTTCATCTCTAAATCTGAAAAATACAAAAATAAATCAGTCATTATGCATATCATTTAGATATTATACAATCATATTTGAAAATAAAAAAATTGCATTTCAAATTAGGTCTTTGCATACATTATTTCATTGCATTTTCACATTGCATTTCTAGAAAATCTAAAACTAAAACTTTTTGTCTTAGACCTAAAATTGAAAGACATTACTAAAAGCATGAAAATCATTCAAAAATAGTTTCAAAACCATAATCAAGGAACCATCCACATTTACCAGCAAATGAGCCCTTGATTAGGTTGAAACTAAACCTTCTAACATCTGAAAAAGTAGTAAAAATCACTCTAAAATCGGTAAAAACATCTCAAAAGTAGCTAACCAGGACCCACTCGCCCTTACTGCCAAATGAGCTCCTATTAGCTAATGATCTACACTTTTTGGAAATTGAAATCTTAGTTTTAGGCTTCTATTTTCTGCTATTACTTTCTTATTTTAGTTTTCCGAGTTGTTGTTTCATCAAATTCATTACATAAATAGCTTAAATTGCTTCATTTCAGTGCATTTTCAAGAATGAAAATTGCATTACTTAGAATCTTAAAATTGCATTTCATTCTAGGTTATTGCATTTCCCCTTTTCTATTTTAATTATTTTACACTATGTTTGTAAAACTTGCATGAGCTTTACATCTTGGTGTCCTATTAGCAATACTATTGTAAGAAAAAGTTTGAGTCTCATGTCATCCCATGATATATCACTCACCATGGATCTTGGGTTTTGTATCTCTTTCTAATAGTAATCAACCATGTCAATGGCTCATAGTTTGCATACTTCATCTCCCATGCCTTCACCTCTTACAACCAATGTGCTTAACGTCACCAACACCATCGCCACCATCCCTACTTGCACTCAATCTTTGGGGTCTACTCAAAGACAAGGTGGGATTCCAATTCCATCCTCCGCAATACCAATGTCCATTCCTACATACTCTAGTACAAAAACTACAACAAACTTTCAACCCACAACAACCTTTCAACCAACCACAACAGTCATACCTACTAGCACTATATACACTTCGTTAGGTATTCCCACATGAATCCCTTCTACCCTTGTCCATTCAAATACTATAAGTTCTCCTCAAAAATGAACCTTCACCAACTTGCAATTCATTATCCCTCCACATACATACACTACACCACCCTATTCCCCTTAACCTTACAACCAAAATGACCCTCTCCTTAACTCAGTTTTACAAACAATGACATCCCTTCACCAACAAGTTGAAACATTAAGGAAAAAAAACAATCAACCTTTACAATACATCAAATCCAATCCACTATCCTTGGACATATTAAGAGAAAAAATGCCACAAGGTATAGAAGTCCCTCGATTTGAGAAATATGGGGGGAAAGGAGATCTTGTCAACTATGTTTCCACTTTCACAACCTTGTGTAGTGATTCATTTTCAAGGATAAACTTTTGGCTAAGATATTTCCTAGGTCCTTGAAGGATTCTGATTTAGAGTGGTTCTCTTCTTTGTTGAACAATTCAATTTGTTCATTCAATGAACTCATTGATGCCTTTTACAACCACTTCCATATTTACATGGGTCCTAATATGACCTTTGCTGATTTAATGACATGCAAACAAAAGGAGGATGAGAAAGTGACCGATTTCATTGCAAGACTCCAAACACTTTATTCACAAGTAAACATTAAGATTCTTGACATCGACCTTCAACGAATTTTTATCACCAACTTACAAAGAAAAATTCAAAGCAAACTTGAAATGTTGAGATGCCCATCCTTCACACAATTATGCACAACCCTTTGTGATTATCAAAATATGATTTGTGGTCGTGATGTGAAACATCATCTTGAAAATTTTGAATCCACAACTCAACAATTATCAACCTTTAAAGAAATAGATTAAGGGATTTTCACAACTAAATTCCCCTCAAACAAGTCAACAAAATAATAATCAGGTGGCTTATATAATAAATAAAAACTCCTTTTGGGGAGAGGGATAGAGAGTTTATTGTTTTACTCGATACCCTTCATAATATAATGCTATAGAGCTTATTGACAAGAGCTTGCTTACATTACCTCATGTGAGAGAATGTGACCCTAATATACCATTGCCTAAAGGCTTTCAATGCAAAGCTTATTGTCATTATCAACAAAATGGACATGGTGCAAAATATTGTAAGCATCTTAAACATATTGTGCAAGACCTTATTGAAAATAATCAACTTCAAATCAGAGGTGTGAATGATCAAGGTAATAAGTCTATATCCCATCGTAATCAAAATTTACAAATATTTAAAAATCCCATGCCTAAGCACGCTATTTCATTTGTCAAAGCTAGTGAAATGAAGAATGATGTGATGAATGTTGACATGAATAATGACAATATGGATACTGTTGAACAACATCTCATGGATACTATGGTAGCATTTATTGAAACTAGGCCTTGTAAGTGATCAACTAAAAAGCCTCTTGATATTTCTTTCTCACAAAATGACATACTTAAATGTGCACTTGATGGTCCTCTTTACATAAATGGTTGAATCAATGAAAATCACTAATGGGATATTAATTTATCTCGTTTGTGCAAATAATGTGGTCACTAAATAATTCTTATATGTGCATGAGCTATATCAAGAAACATATGAAAACTAAAAGCATGGATCAAGATGTATAAAGGTTTTTCTTGCCCTACAATGGGCTCAATAGATCTCCCTTTAAAATTTGGACCAAAAACACTAAATGACTCATTTTCCATCATTCTAATATCAAAACAATTTCATGTGAAGCTAAGCTATCCATCGATTCACTCCATGAATGTTGTCCCTTCAGTTGTGCATAAATGTCTAAAGTTTCCATTTGGCAATGATATCTTTACTGTGCATCATAGTTGATTTAATCCTAAATTTGTTTGAGGGAATTTTTCATTAGATTTATTTTGGTTTGAGCCTATGGAACCTATGAAGCCTTGTGAGGATTCCTTTTTTAAATCTTATCAAAAGTTCAAGGTAGAGAAAATAATAGAATTATCCCTTTGAAACATGACTTAACCTATGACTAAACCTATTGTCCTTGATGAAATAATAATTGAACTAAAAGACCTTCCAAACATTCAATAACAACCTATAGAAAATACACCTGCAATTTCTTACAAGAGACCACGAGGTAACCAAAACAATCTCATTGGCCCTTCTAGAGTCAATAAAGTTTACATAGTTAAAGAGAAAGTGGTTGAACAACCTCATGTTGTTTCTTCTATTCCTCCCAAGGAAGAGGAGGCACCTATGATTGACAAACCCAATCTTATGCAAAAAATATTGACAATATATTGAAATGAAATCTAAGTGCTAGAGAGCATAGGCGTAGATGACATGCTATTGCTCATAGATTTCAAACAAAAGAAGACAACAACAAAATAGAAAATCAGAATCCAAAATTACTTGAAGTAATGCATGATGGCTATATACCCTCATCGCAACATAAAGAATAAAATTCCATGCACATTGTCATTCAACCACCCATTGTGATAAATCTACATGATGACATTCATATTGCAAAGATTGATGAAGAAGTGCATGATGAATTGAATATATTATTTTATTCTTCGTTGAGCTTAAATGGAAAATCCCCTAAAAAGAGTGTTTAACTTGGTGCTTCCCCTAGTTCAACACTTGTTGTTGTCCCTTTGGCTAGTTGTCTGCGATCCGTTTATATAGACCAAGGAAGATGACCCACTTTAGGCTGACTCGCATGTGCCTAACTAGTATTTATATTTTTCATTTTTATTTATGTGATTGCATGTGTGTATGGGACCCCCTATGATGTTTCATTTGAGAGATCAAATAGACCCACAATAGTGGTTTATAATTTTTGGCCAAACTAGAACCTGAAATATTTTTTTCTAACGAAATCTTCACTTTCAGGCACCTATAGTAACTAAACCATGAGGCATTTGAAGATGATGCAAACTAGAGTTTCATGAAATTTTGTCTACAGATTCTAAATATATTTTATTCAAAAAAATTGGAATAAGATTGCACCTCTTTTTCCATCTCCCTTGAAAACTTTTTTTTTTCAGAAAACAAAATTTTTGAGTGACGCTCACTGTATAATGCATAACTTTTTTTCCATGAAGGATAAAATTATAATTCTTTAAAATTTAGATTTTTAAATCCAATATCTAGTGCTTCCACTTGGTTAGATAGTGTTTTATTGAATATTTCTTCCTTAATCAAGTTTCAAATTCAAGCCAGTTACAATTTAGACATAGGCAGGCCGTATAACGCATAACTTTTTTTGTATGCATCGAAATTCAATTTTTTTTTTTTTGTTGGATCAAGGGATTAAATATCTAGTGCACTCATATTTTTTAATTTTTTTTTTATAATCTACTATTTTTCCACATGTGTAGAACAAAGAGCTTGATATTTTGTGAAAAACTTACATTCACAAGAAATAAAAAATAAATATAATAATCAAATTAAATTGAAATAAAATTATAATTTTTTGGAAGTTTATAATAATGAGTACATACTTGAAAAAAAAAAATTAAATGAATTCATTTGATCCCCCAAAAGATGAATCAAAAGTGGTTTTTTATCAACATTTTGATAGGTGTAAGGTTGACTCTGTTAGAGGTATGGTTTAAAACTAGAGAGGTTTTATCCAAGGGGGCTTGGTATAAGGTGGTTTGATCAAACTCTCTTCAATTGTAATCATTTAAATGGAACTTTTCAAGGCTTAAATCATTATATTTTCTAAAAATATGTGATTTCAGTAAAAATCGGGATCTCCCATAAAGTGTAAGCCATTATTGTGGCAGCAAAAACATCAATCTCTCTTTCTATGTATTCCTCTATATGTACCTACATTCTTCTCTATGTTGTAAAACTTTTATCTTTTAATTTTTCTCGTGTTTTCCTTTTGGCGATGGTGCAAGGCATCGATAAATTTTAGTCTCTTCCATGTTGATCCAAAAGCTTTCCTTTATCTTTTCTTTTTTCTTGTCATTAATGATTTTCATTGATGTCAACATATCTTGGTTGTTTTGGACTGAAGGAACACTGAAAGGGGGGGTGAATTAGTGTTCAACTAAAATTATAATTATAAACTAGATCTAAAACCATTCACATTACATAAGTAGAAATAAACATGCAACCATAAAACAAAAGTATTCATAACACCATGACACTAGTATTTTTGCATAGAAACCATTTTAGGGGAAAAAACACAATGGAGGTTAATCCACAATTTATACTCTATTAAAAGTATAAATAAAATGGGAATGCACTTGCATTTAGGCACACTACCTAGAGCTCACTGCTCAAAAGAAAAGAACGCTCACTACCTTACAAAAGGTTTGAGTTACAAAAAAATTGTGAATTGAAAAGATAGCTTCTTGAAAGCTTGGTTATAGTTCCATTTAATCTCATTAAACATATTCTGAACTCCTATCAGATTTGCACTTTCTGCTCTCCTTCTGCTCTACTCTGCTCACATTCGCACCTCAAAAATCCTCTATACAACTGAGTGCAATTGATCTTCTGATATTTGCGCACTTCGAACACACACCCAACACAACCACACAATCCAACAACCTCATGACATCATTCACACTTCAAATTATTGCATATATATATATATCCACTACTTAGAAATTTCATCCACATGTTGGCTTAAACAAAATATAGAAATATTCTCCAATGGTTGGCTCAACCACAAACAATATTCGATGTCTACCTCCCAGAAGTTAGATAAGACTTATTTGGGACCCAAAACACAATATTTGAACACAAAAACTCAAAATAATCATTCTTTTTACATCTACAACATGATACACATATCAAGTCGGCCTTAATGAACAGATAAACAACAAATAATTTTGTCGAATCTCTTAACTCGAACATAGAACAATCCAACATCACTAATGATAGAAAACATGATGGTAGGGTGCCAAAACATCTTCTCCAAGATCCACAATAAAAAATAATCAACCAGTGAAGCATACAGACTAATAGACTAACTGGATATCTTGTTCTTTATCTGTTATTCCGATAAAGCACTATTCTTCATTCTTTCTACTAGAATGATCAAATCCTGATCTACAGACCTTATAGATGACTTAGGTTGCCATCAATGACAACACTATAAGTCATATAAAATCTTCTCAAGCCATATGCCAACATGTTGTTTGACTAAGATTCAGTTTTAAAGCTTTGGTGATCCAGATTCACATTCTTTGAATGTTACAGTGCTTTAATGATCTATCTTTGGTCATGTGTGTTTTGGTCCTACCTAGTTTGAAACATAATGAGATACACTCTTATGGGTTTGGACCAATCTAGAAATCAATCATCATGCCCTGGAACATTATTTGCACTGTAATGTGTATATCCTATTCTTTGGTTCCGAATATCATGGTGAAAATGTAATGTGTTTATTTGAGAGAGGAGATTTTGTGTGGTCCACGTTTCATTCCTCTCCACCATGGGAATGTTTTGTGGTGACCTAATTCAAATTGTTTTTGGCCAACTTAGGAGATTATGAAGACATTGTGTTTGGTTGACTTAGGAATTTATGGAAGCATGAAATGGTATAAATAAAAGTTGATATTATTTGATGAAAGCAAGTGTGATGTATGCGAATATGAAAATCCAAACATTATGAAGTATGTAAAAGTAAACAACCAAAGGCAACAAGTTTAGTTAGATTCTATCCAGTATCCTTGTTGATGACAATCATTTCAATGGTGGATTTCCTTTTATCATTCTTCTAGAAGTGAGACCTTTTTTCTATTGGCAATGAGCCTTCTCTTTTTGGCAGTGATCTTTTTTATCTTTGGCTATGATAGCTAGGCAGTGAGCCCACTGGTAGTGAGCCCTTGTAAAAATCACCTTAATTGGTGTTTTATAATTAAGAATCAACATTCTCTATGGTTTTTCCCTTCTTAGATTTCCTTGTAAATTCTGATGTTCTTTGAGTATGGTGTTGTTATGTGCTTTCATGTTCATATCTGTTAGAGTATTATTTGATTGATTTAAGTTTGCTTCAAATTAACTAAAGTCAAATAAATTGCTTTATAATAACTAATTCACTCTCCTCTTAGTTATCCAAACTGTTCAACAATTGGTATCAGAGCTTTGGTTCCTTGAAGAAGAGCATAACTACTTGGGGTAGATATGATGGTGCACAAATTGACAATTCCTATGTTTGATGGATCCAACTATTGTTTCTAGAAAGTGTAGATGAGAGGTTACCTCATCTCTCTAGGCTACAAGACTTGGAAAGTTGTTGAGAAAGAATAAGTTGAAATGGTAGTCAGTCCTAGTTCTGTGGATGATATTTTAGCCTATGAAGAGAATGAAAAGGCATGGTATGGAATCTTTAGTGCTTTTTCTAAGACTGAGTTAACAAAAGTCATTTCATTGGGTGCCGCTTATAAATGAAGTTTGGGAAAATTTGAAAGAAATCTATGAAGGAAATGATAGAGTCAAATTATCAAAGAAGTTGATAGCTAAGCGCAGATATGAAAACTTGAGAATGGAAGAAGGTGAGGATATAGCAAGCTACTTTTAGAGAGTTGGAAGTGCAGTAAATGAAGTCAAAAATCAAGGAGGCAATTTGACAGATGAAGATGTAATGGATAAAATTTTGACGACCCTACTAAAAAGCTACACTAACAAGATCTCAACTATTAAGGAAGTTTATGATATGAAGAAATTCACCAGAGAGTGGCTATTTGGCACCTTGAATGCATTTGAGATGTGGAATTTGGAAAAGAAAAGGAGAAAACTTAAACAACCTTCAAAGCCACAAAAGAAGATCTGGATAGTGAAATTTTAGATGAGTTGGAAGAAAAATTCACAAGGAAACTAAAGAAAGGTACTAGGAATTACAAAATTATGTTACCTCTTAAAAGTTTTAGATGTGGAAGGATTGGTCATTTAATATCAACTAAGTGCCAAGAAAAATGAACAAGGAAAAAGTTTGAAAAGATCAATAAGATGGCCTATTATGTTAATGAGAATGTTGGTATTTTAGATGATGAATCGTATCATGAGAATTGTTTTTATTTGGTGGAAAAGGATGAACCTAGATTTTATATCTCTAATATTTCTCTAAAATCTAATGAAAAATATGACACTGCATTATTTTTCAAAAGAATCAGAGATGAATGGTTGATTGATAGTGGATATTCAAATCATATGACAGGTGACAAAAGTAAGTTTGTGAAGCTTGAAAAATATGATGGAGGTTTTTATAGATTTGGAGATGATAAAAAAACATAGATTGTTGGAATTGGTTCTATTACCTTTGATGGAAAATATAACACTAACAATGTTTACTATGTGAAGCATTTATATCATAATCTTCCAAGTGTTGGATAGATGTGCGAAAATGGCTATATTGTGGTATTTTAGGATGATGGTTGTGAGATCCGTAAGAAATCCAAAAATGTTATTGTGTCTAGAAAAAGAAAAAGTGGGAATATTTATCAACTGGAAGGAGCTACAAAGAGATGCTTATTCTCTTAGTCCAATGACAGTTGGCTCTGGTAGTAGAGGATGTGTCACATCAACTTCAACAACTTGGTAAGGATAAGTTCAACAAGAGTAGTCAGAGATTTACCAAGACTGACCAAACTAAACACTATCTGCGAGGGATATGAAGAAGGAAAGCAGAGTAGAGAAACATTCTGAAGAAAAGAAGAATCATCTACTGGTTTGTTGGACCTTGTACACACTAACCTATGTGGTCCAACTAGAAAAATAAGCTTACAATGTGAGAAATACTCATGTTTTTGATATATGATTATTCCAGATTAACCTAGGTTGCATTTTTTAGATAAAAATCAGAGGCTCTAGAAAAATCCAATATTTTCAAGGCAAGAGTTGAGAATCAGGTTGATAGGAGAATCAAGTGTTTAAGATTGGATAGAGGAGGAGAGTTTACTTCTGATGAATTCAAAAAATTCAATGAAAAACATGGCATCAAAAGATAGCTATCTACCCCTAGAACACCACAACAAAATGCTTTAATGGAAAGAATGAACTAGACAATTCAATACATAGCTAGAACAATGATAATGGATGCAGGTTTACTATATATCTACTAGAGAGAAGCAATACACACAGCAGTAGACACTCTTAATAGAGTATTGTTCTAAAGGAAATATGGAAAGACATCATATGAGCTATGGCATGGAAGAGCTCCCACAGTAAAGTACTTCAATTTTTTGGAAGAAAATGCTACATCTGAAGAGATGAGGACAATCTTGGAAAGTTCAAAAACAAAGCTAATGAAGGCATATTTTTGGGCTAGTCTACAAGGAGCAAAGTATACCAGTGTTACAACAAGAGACTAAACAAGATAGTTGAAAGTGTGAATGTGAAAGTAGATGAATATGTTCAAAGAAATCCTAATAGGCATATTGAATATGAATCAAATGATGACAAAGGAGAAAAGGAAAAGAAAGAAGTAGAAGTGACAAAGGAGGCTCTGGAAGCTACAACTAAAACCCCAAAGTATGTATAGAAAACCACTCAGAAAACTAGATTATTGGAGACAAGAATAAGGAAATCATTACATGAAGCAAAGCTGCTCAAGAGCAAGTATTACTATGTTTACTCTTGGAAACTAAGCTAAATACTATCGAAGAATCATGTAATGATCAAAATTGGATAAAGGAAATGGTAGAAGAGCTTGATTAGATAGAGAAAAATTGGACTTGGGAACTTGTGCCTAGACCAACAGACAAAAATGTAATTGAAACAAAGTGGGCATTTTAGAACAAATTGGATGAAAATAGAAAGGTAATGAGAAACAAGAAAATATTGGTTTGCAAAGGACACACTTGGGTCAAAGGTATTGATTTTCAAGAGACAAATGCCCCTATTGCTCAGATGGAAGCAATCCTGATGTTCTTAGCTTTTGCAAATTTTAAGGATTTCAAAGTCTATCAAATGGATGTAAAATTTGCATTCCTGAATGGTGAACTAAAGGAAGAAGTCTACATTGAGTAACTAGAGGGATTTGAGTCTGGGAGTGACCTGAATTTTGTTTGTTAGCTAAAGAAAGATTTATATGGATTGAAGTAGGCTCCTAGAGCCTGGTATGGTAGATTAGACAAGTATTTGATTAGACAAGGATTTCAAAATCTGCTGACAATAATTTATAGTATAGAATTTACTCAGATCAAATGTTGAGTGTTGCAGTTTAGGTTGATGACAATTTTTTGAGGAAATGATGATATGTGTAGAAAATTTGTAGATGAAATGGAGAAGGGATTTGAAATTTCTATGATAGGTTAGTTAAATTAGTTCCTTGGATTACAAGTAAATCAGAACAACAAAGGAATTTTCATTTCTCAGTCTAAGTATACCAAAGAATTATTGAAGAAGTTTGGGTTGGAGAACTTCAAATGAGTTTGTACACCTATTGTTACTAGTTGTAAGTTGGAAAGAGAAGACAATTCACCTCAAGCAAATACAAGCATGTACAGGTCAATGATTAGATGATTGTTATATTTGGCTACTACTAGACCAGATATTATGTATGTTGTTTGTTTAGCAGCTAGATTTCAGCAAGAACTAAAGAAATCACATGTTGTTGTAGTAAAAATAATCTTTAGATATTTGAAGGGAATAAAAGATATAAGGTTATGGTATCCAAAGGAATCAAATTTCACTTTTCTAGCTTATAATAATGTTGATCAGGCTAGATATGTTGATAACCAAAAGAGCACAAGTGGTGGAGATTATTTCCTTGGCTCCCAGTTGGTTGCTTGGTCAAATAAGAAACAAAATTTTGTATCTCTATCTACTGTTGAAGCTAAATACCTTGTAGCATCCTCATGTTGCACTTAGGTAGTGTGGATGAAACAAACATTGAAGGAAATTGGCATATCATTTGATGAATCGATCTCAATTATGTGTGACAATTCCAATGCAATATACAATTTTAAGAATCCAGTACAATACTCCAGAATGAAGTATATATCCATTAAATATAATTTATTGAGAGAGAAGGTTTGGGACAATGAGGTAAAACGTGAATATCTACCTACAAAAGAGTCGATTGCAAATATTTTCACAAAACCATTGAGAAAAGATAATTTTAAGTATATCCAGAAAAAGTTAGGGGTTTTTTCCCCTCTTATCCTATAATAATGTGCACTAGGGTGTGCATTGGTCCAAGATGTTATATGCTCATTTTTATTTGGATCAATGCTTGGTGGCTTCCTCATAGGGGGAGCAGAGTAAGTTTTTCATGGGGAGTTTTTCCCTTTGTCCTTGATGTCAAAGTGGGAGAAGAAAATAAGAAAACAAGGTCCTTGATGCTACTGATGCTGACAATATGTTGATTGGTTTGTTATTGATGAATGTTGTCATCAATGAAAAAGGGGGAGATTGTTGGAATGTGATGTTGAACTAATTTTTTGTCATTAATGATTTTCATTGATGTCAACATATCTTTGATAATTGACTAAGAATCAGTTTTAATGATTTGGTGATCCAATTTGGTGTGCGGGTGATCCCATAATAGTGGTTTACAATTTTTGGCCAAACTGGACACTGAAATTATTATTTTTAACTAAATCTTCACATTCGGGCACCTATAGCGGCTAAACTATGAGGAATTTGAAGATGGTGCAAACTAGAGTCTCATCAAATTTTGTCTGTAGATTCTAAAAATATTTTTTTCAAAAATTTTGGAATCAAATTGCACTTCTTTTTCCATCTCCCACGAAGGTTTTTTTCAAAAACAACATTTTTAAAAAGTGACGCACTCGTATAATGCATAACCTTTTTCCATAAAGGATAAGATTCTAATTCTTTCAAATTTAGATTTTTAACTCTGATATCTAGTGCTTCCACTTGGTTAGATAGTTTTTATTGAATATTTTTCCTTAATAAAGTTTCAAAGTCAAACGAATTACAATTCAAACACAACACATTTTATAGCGTAACTTTTTTGTATATGTCAAAATTTTATGTTTTTTTTGTTGGATCAAGGACTTCAATATCTGGTGCACTCATATTTTTCAAAAAAATTAATAATATTCTATTTTTCCACATGTGAAGAACAAAGAAATTCATTTTTGATGAAAACCTATGTTTAATAAAACTTAAAAAACAAATACATAACAAAACCAAAACATATTAAAATTATATTCATTGGATAGCTTGTTCTGAGGAATACCATAATCATTTGAAATAAATTTTAAATGAATTCATTTGATCCCCAAAATCTAAATCAAAGTGATTTTTATCAGATTTTGATAGGTGTAAAGGAGACATTTATAGGTATGGTTTAAAACTAGCGAGGTTCTATCCAAGGGGGTTTGATCTAAGGTGATTTGATCAAACCCTCTTCAATTGGAATCCTTAAAATGGAACTTTTAAAGGCTTAAATCATTATATTTTCTAAAAATATGTGATTTCAGCTAGAATTCGTTCCTCACAGGAATTGGAAACCACTATTATGACAGCACCCGTGCTCTAGTTGTTTTGTTGAAATGATCTATCTTTGGTCATGCTTTTCCTACTCCTACTCAGTTTGCAACATAATGAAATACACTCTTATGGGTCTGGACCAATTTGGAGATTGGTTATCATGTTGTGGAACATTGCTTGCATTGTAACATGTATATCCTATTTTTTGGTTTGAAATATCATGGTGAAAAAGTAGCATGTTTATTTGAGTGAGGAGGTTCTGTGTGGTCCATTTTTCATTCCTCTCCACTGCGATAATATTTTGTGGAGAACTAATTCAAATCCTATTTTGTCGACTTAGGAGATTATGAAGACATTATGTTTGGTCTAATTAGGAATTTATGGAAGCATGGAATGTGTGATAGAGTAAATTTGCATGCCATGTGAAAATTACCCCTTTTGCCTTTTTCCACTTTAGAAAACCAAGTTCAGAGGCAAAAATATGCATAAGCCTGCTGCCTTGGTTCTACTTGGTGCTTGTTTTTCATGTCAATAGAAGCAAAACCATCATGGATGATCACACACCGTGTAAACATCTACATGACGCACTAACGTCCATAAGGGATTCCTATGTCTAAAGCATGCAGAGATGTTACACTTTCTATTTTGAACATGTAACACCTCCACTTCAACCTCACCAACCCAAAATCACCTATTTCTCTATAAATTCATAATTCTTTCACACATTTCCATCTTTTTTTTCTTCTTGCCATGTGATCTCATCTTTCAACCATATTTGAGCACTAAGCAATCCATCCAACATTCCATCCATCTTTTTTGCAAGCCCTTTTAGCAGTAACAACATTGTTCAATCACTTCAATAGAGCAAGTTCAGGACCACACCATTGCAATAGAGCCTCAAGTAATCTCATCTTCTCCCCATTTCCCTTGAGTGCTTTTGGTGGAGGTGGTAAGCTTCCCATTCCTCTCCTCTATTACATTGGTTGAGTATCACTTTTATTACTTTTTAGTACTTTTGCTATATTTCTTTATCGTATTTATCTATCATATTTAATCATATTTATCTATTATCTTTATCTTGGTTGTACATGGAGGTGGAAACACCAAAGTGGAATTTGATTGAGGCAAGCCCCTATATATCCTTTCCCCAACATTTTTATGTCTTCTTTGTGTGTAGGTTTAGGTGATTTTTTTATTTTTCTAAAAATAAGAACTTATTTGCAGGAACCCTTTTGGTATAATCTTCTTATCTCATTTGTGCACTTCTCTTTCATTTCACAATCTCTTTTAGACCTCCTAAAATCCACTTGTTAAGTTGCTAGTCTACTTTCAACATTTTCTCTTATCCTTCAGACTTTCTAGCTATATGGATGCCAGTGCCTCTAAGAGACACCAACGCATTGTGTTGTCATCTCAGTTATGTACTTTTGTCCCTTGGAAAAAATCTCACTAAGACATAGAGTTGAATATAAAATTCAACTTGCTTAACCTTCTTCTTCATTTCAAATTTGTAGATGATTGAAGGGCCCTATAGTCCTCATCATTCTCATTCCCTTATTTCCAAAAACCCAAATTATTTGAGGTAAGTTTGGGCAGCCCTATTCTCTTGGCCCTTCATGACCTAGGGCCTTGACTATGGTCAGTCTCCCACTCTTACATTTTTGGTCAACCCAACATGAACCAACGTTTCTTCATCCATCTATGTTAAGAATTTTCCCCTTATACCTTGTGACTATTATTTTTTATGAGAGTTGTATGAGCATCACAACCCAATCAGCAACTTTTGGGCATGTCACTAGGGGAAGTCTACAACACCTTTTGATGGAAATTTCAAAGATCACTTCATACTTTTCTACTAGTTTCACTAGTGGCCTTTCTACAAGCTTCTTCTCTGGTCCTGCCCTCGGTTTGGAGTAGTTATTGAGAGTAAAGTTAGGATTCTCTGATGAAACTAACCTGACTCATATTATATCTCCCACACCATTGTTAGTGGATGAGTATGAATCTATTCAAATACCTCTTGAATATGTCACCACCCTAAGCAAAATCTTGGGCAACCTAGGAAATCACTTGGAAAGAAACACGAGAATGGTTAGAGCTTTTCGAGTCATTAGTGAGTTAAAACATATGATCAAAAAGGATCGAACAAGAATAGAACTCTTGGCTAGTCTTACTAGTCTGATAGAAGAATTACTCCTTCAAATACTCCTTTTACTTGAGGAGCCTCTTTTGAAAGACAAGAAGGGAATTTGGGAGTACCAATGCCTTCTGTTTCAATGCATATGGCGAATGTTGTGCCCTCAATCAACATTCCTTCTACCTCCAAGTGGCCCAAAACTATGAAAGTAAACAAGGTCCCCTTGGGATTTAGCTTCACCCCTCCTACAACCTCTGGCGGTGGACGTTTTGGCGGGGCAAGTGGCAAAGGCTTTGGTAGTGGTGATGGATTCGGAAGTGAAGTTGGTGCTAGTGGAAGTAGTTATGGTAGAGGTCATGGCAATGTCTTTGATAGTGGAGGTGGCTCTAGTGGAGGCCATATTGGTGGCATAGGTGGTTCTAGTGAGAGTCACAATAGTGGTTCTAGTGGTGGCTTTGGAGGAGGATCCTATGGCCCTATGTCCTCTAATTACCCTATTATGAATGTTATTATTTAGAATATGGATAGGATGTAGAGCCAATTGGTGAGTCTTTCCCAAGCCTCTTCCCAACCTATCTTTCAACCCTTCATCTAGCATAGTCCACTATCAATAGCAATTCTAAACACTCCCTTTCCTAAAGGAGTAGAGATTCAAATTTTGAGAAATACGACAAAGGGGATCCATAGACACATGTTTCCACCTTTAATTCCTTATGTACTGACTTTTTCCATCATGATGCATTGATGGAAAAATTGTTTTCCCAGTCTCTCAAGGATACAACACTAGATTGGTACTATTCCTTGCCGGATAATTCTATCTTCTCTTTTGATCAACATGTGAACCAATTCCTTAGAAAATTTCAAGCTAACATTGGGCCAAAGATGACTTTTTCAGATCCTGTCCTATGTAAACAAGGAGATAACAAAAATATTACTGATTTCATGGTGCCATATCAAGCGCTCTTTTCAAAAATATCATACCCACTACCTGATTCTGATGTGCAGAAGGTATTCTTTGGGAACTTACGAAGGCCTTGGCAAGAGAATTTCACCCTTATGAAGTATCCTTATTTTACACATTTTTGTGTAGCTTTGTGAGAGTATCAACAAATGGTTACTCACTTTGGAGGACCTTCTTTGTGCTCCTGTTCTGAGGGAAGATCTATAGTATCAACCTCTGGGAAAGGAAAGTCAGTTAAAAATGTGGTTGCCACCACATATTATGGTAACCTTAGACGTAATAGGAAGTTCACAAATTTTTTAGAATCTTATACCTCAATCTTGCAAAATTTGCTAAGCGATAAGATCATAACTCTGCCAAACCTGAAGCCACTCAAAGAACCTTACCCTAATTGGTATGATGAAAATACCTATTTCCAATACCACCGAGTTAATGGACATGATACCAAACGTTGTATGCACCTGCTTCATGAGATACATGATTGCATTGAGGATGGTACTATCCATCTCAATGGAAACAAAAAATGCATAAATAAGTCAATGGAAAAAGAAAACAGTGAACTATAGACATACATGAACCCATTTCGATCACATTATTCTAATATGATTGTTAATCCCACTGACTCTCTTACCCAATATGAGGCCAATGTCTATATGGTCATAGCCATGACTACTACACAATGTGCATCTAATTCTATGGATATAACATTTAGTTCACAAGACCTACCCTTAAACAATAAGCCATCTCCTCTTTACATTCTTGGTTGCCTCAAAGGAAACATTGTGACAAAAGTCTTGGTAGACCTTACTTGTAGAGTGAATGTAATCATGAAGGAAACATTGTGGCTTAAATCATTAAACAAAAAAGAATATGAAGAAAAAAAATCAACCATTTGTACACATGACAGTCTTTCATTGAAACATTAAGGCTTAATAAGTCTATCCATCCTAGTTTAACCTAGGGCTATTGACACAGTATTTGATGTCATCTCAAAGTCTAACCTATTCAGGATGAAGCTAGGCATACCCTAGCTAGCTTCCATGAATGGAGTTTCCTCTATTATTCACAAATGCTTAAAGTTTCCCCATTAAGGTGTCGTGCATGTAGTGCATGACACTAGATACCAGCCTTTGGTGTCTTGTGGTGGATATTCGTTCGATCACTTTTGTCTTGCCCCAGTAGGTATGCTTCCTCCAGGTACAAATTTAATTAACAAGAATTATGTAAAGTATAAGACTAGGGGCAAGGGACAACCAAAACTGACCCTTCCTGTGATGCAGCAATTGATTGCCTCTTCTTCTGGAGCGGAGAAGGAGAAGCCTACACTAATTGCTCCTTCTTCCTAGAGAGGAAAGGAGGAGTCCATAGTGATTCCCTCTCCTTCCCATAAAGGAAAAGAGAAAGTTGTACCTCTTCTCAGACTACCACAATCTCTCCCCTTTCTTGGGAAGTGTATTAGATAAGTTAGCCCGATGGCCATCCATTGAGTATGATGATTCCTCCTTGGCATAGACCCAAGCTAAGGATCACAGATCTCCCTAATGAATATCTTAGATCGTGGTACTATTTATATGGTAGGAAAAGGGGTTCCTAAAGGGAATTTGATTTGAGGCCTCCTATTGCTCTTTCTTCTAAAGCAGTAAGTGAGAAGAGGCCTGCTATTGAGGCTCTTGAGCCGATTTCTCTTCCTACTTCTCAACATGTTCCTCCTGCTCTCGTACATGAGTCTTTTCCACCACTAGAAACAACCATAGCAGACAATCCTATGATCGAATAGGAACCTTTTGTCCCAGTACAACCTTGAGCCTCTACCTTTAAGAGTCATAGAAATCACCTTGTGCATGAGTGCAAGCGCTAACAAAAGGATCTTATGGTTGAGCAAGCTTCTTTGTAAAGGAAGGAGGAAAAGGAGAAGACCACCCCTATCTTAGGGTTTTCTATAGTGTCCTTGTCTCTTCTTCCCTCTACTTCCATTCAATTTAGTTTTGCACCACCTCTGGATCCTGCTGAGTACAAGGGTTCTTGTACAGTTGTTCATCACTCCTTTAGTGGAGCCACCTTTGTTAGCATCTATTCCAAATGTTTCACCCTTTCCAAATCTTGTAGACATGGAAAACACTTCAATGGTATCCACTATGGTTCTCTCTTCCTACTCTTCCTTTGTACCCCTTTCCTCCATGGGGAGTTCGCATCTCCTAATGAGGTAGAAGCTGGAGAGTAGTTCTTCTAATAGTGGAGAACATAAAAGGAGCCCAACTCCTCCACGAGGTGGCCCTGTGCTGACTTGTTTTATATTAGCAATAGAACCAGTTCCAACTTCTCCTCAGTTTGACATCACTCTTGAGTCACTTGGTGAGCCCAATGGTGGATCTCATGAATGCCCTCTTTCATTTGCATAGATTGAGAATGGCACTCTTGTGAGGTTTCTATTCAATTCCATAGATGAAGTTTCAACCTTTTTAGTGATCTTTTTAAAATTACTGACCCTTACACCACAAGAGGTGAGTGGAGAAGACATTAAGGGGCCTTCTTCTTTATCCCTTCTTGTGAGAGGGTTAGAAGCTACTCCCATTGACATTGCACCATTACAGTCTCGTCCACCTTCCCCCTATGATGATTTGGAGTGGGAAGCGGATGACCTCTTGGTCGATTAGTGCTAGGGGAAGACCTCCCTTCTTCATCTATAGATTAGATATGTGTTTGTGATGTGTTTCCCCTATAACTATGCTATGTTTTCCTGGATGAACCATGTCACCATTGTTGTTGCTTGGATATAAGCATGTTTTTGTGTCGTAAAATTTGTTCTATTTGTATCATCATTCTTCCATGTTTGTGCTTGATTTTCAAAAAATTGGGGATGATGCAAAGCGTTGGGGGAATTTAGGTTTCCCTTCCATGTTGACCCATTTTTAAATTTTTTTAATTTTTTTCTGTAGATTCTTCTTCATCTATTTTTGGATTGATGATCTTTCACCTTGCACTATGGTTACCTATTAAATGAGCTTGGACAGATCTAACCCCGCAAAACTAGATCCCCCTGTGCCCCTTTCTTTCCTTTTGTTCACTTTTTTTTTTTCTTTTCTTTGCTTGAGTTGTTCCATTCATGTGAGATAGCTCCACATCTTCATCATTTAGATTTTTGAAAATGCATCCATTGCTAAATGGATCTTTTCTGAAAAGTCCTTGCAAATATTTATTTTTTGAAGACAACATTCAAAACAAGGGTTCCTTTTAAAAAAAATTGAAACCTCCTCCTATGAAGTGGGAATCACTTTGATCTTCCCCTCATGTGGGGGCATATTATTCCTTTTGAATTCTCTGATAAAGTGATTCCATTGTGATGAATTGATTCGAAGACAAAAACATTTCTTTTGAATGACATGTCCCTTGAGTGGACCCCCTTTCCTTCATGCCAGGTTCCTGAGGGACCCATTTGAAAGCTTTCCTATTTATTGATGGTCTGTGTGACTATCTACTTGCCTTCCCGCATTGCCACTTCCTAACATGTTTTATCTGAGGATAAACATGTTGATGCTTTTGACTCTATGGAGTCTACTTCCTTTGATTTCCTCCTTGACAGAGGTCTTGGGGGATACCTCCCTACAAGACCAATAACCTCTATTGAACTTCCTTTGAGCTTCCTCCATGCGAGAGATCTTATAGGTTGCTCCCCTATAGGATTAAGAAGATACAAGACCCTTTCCTTTGGTTTCCTCCATGTGAGATATCTTGGGGGACACCTCCTTGTAGGACTGAGAACCTATGGGGAGCTTTGCTTGGATTTTCTTCATGCGAGAGATCTTGGAGAATATCCTTCTTGTAGGTCTGTGGGTTTGTAAGGTGATTCCTAGGCTTCCTCTATGTGAGAGATCTTAGTGATGCCTCCTTGCAGGTCTATGGATTTTTAAGGCATTTTCTTTCTTTAGCTTCATAGTTCTGAAAATCTATTTTCTTATCCTACACCTTTAGGTTCGCTAGATTGTGGTTTGCTTCATAGATGGTTTAGGTATACATTTCTAACCCTACTTACTACTATTTCAATCTACTTTACTGAGCCGTCATTAGTATTTGTGCTCACTAAAGTGTAGGAAAAATGTGATAGAGTAAATTTGCACTCCATGTGCAAATTCCCCCTTTTTCCTTTTTCCACTTTAGAAAACCAAGTTTGGAGGAAAAAATATGTATAAGACCACTACCTTGGTTCCACTTGGCCCTCGTTTTTTGTGTCAGTAGAAGAAAAACTAGTGTGGACACACATGCAGTGCACAGAAATCTACGTAATGCACTAACATCCATAACAGATTCCCGCATTTGAAGCATGTAGAGACATTACACTTTCTATTTTGAACAACTTCTAATGCATCCACTTCGACCTCACCGACCCAAAATCATCTATTTCTCTACAAATTCACCATTCCTTTATACGTTTCCATCCTTTTTTTTTAATCTTTCCATGCAATCTCATCTTTTAGCCATCTTTGATAACTTAGCAATCCATCCAACATTCTATGCATCATTTTTGTAAGCACTTTTAGCAACAACAACATTGTTCAATCACTTCAGTAGAGCAAGTTTGGGACCACACCATTGTAGTAGAGGTTGAATTACTCTCATCTTCTCCCCATTTTCCTTGAGTGCATGGTGGAGGTGGTAAGCTTCGCATCCCACTCCTCTATTGTGTTGGTTGAGTAGCACTTTTACTGATTTGTAGTGCTTTTGTTATCTTTCTTTATTGTATTTATCTATCATCTTTATCTTGGCTATACATGGAGGTGGAAACACCAAAGTGGGGTTTGACTGAGGTAGGCCCTTGTACAACCCTTCCACAAAATTTCTCTCTCTTCTCTATGTGTAGGTTTAGGTGCTTTTTAGAGTTTACTGGAAATAAGAACTTATTTGCAGGAACCCCTTTGGTATAATCTTCTTATCTCATTTTTCAACTTCTCTTTCATTTAACTGTCTCTTTTCAACCTCCTAAAATCCACTTGTTAAGTTGCTAGTCTATTTTCAACATTTTCTCGTGTCCTTTGGGATTTCTAGTTGTACGGATGCTAACACCTCTAAGAGATGCCAACACACCATGTTGTCATCCCAATTCTGTGCTTTCGTCCCCTAACAGAAAGTTCCCTGAGACACAGAGTTGAATCTAAAAGTTGACTCACTTTACCTCCTTCTTCGTTTCATGTTTGCATAGTGATTGAAGGGTCGTATAGTTCTCATCATTCTCATTACCTTATTTGTTTAAACCCACATTAGTTGAGGTAAGTTTGTGCAACCCTCCACTCTTGGCCCTTTGTGACCTAGGGCCTTGAAAATGGTCGGTCCTCCACTCTTACAAAATGGTATAAATAAAAGTTGATTCTATTTGATGAAAGCAATTGTGATGAATGAGAATCTAAAAATCCAAACATTGTGAAGTATGCAAAAGTATATGACCACAGGTAACAAACAGTGAGATTATATCTGGTGTCATTATTGGTGATAGTCATTTCAATGGTGGATTTCCTTTCATCATTCTTCTGGCAGTGAGCCTTTTTTCTGTTGGTAGTGAGCCTTTCTCTTTTTGGTAATGAGCCTTTTAATCTTTGGCTGTAATAGTTGGGTAGTGAGCCCACTAGTAGTGAGCCTCACCTGCAGTAAGCAATCTAGCAGTGATCTCTTGGAAAAATCACCTTAACTAGTGTCACCTTGACCGGTTATAATTGGGAATTAGCATTCTTTGTGGTTTTTCCCTTCTTAGGTTTCCATGTAAATTCTGGTGTTCTTTGTGCATGGTTTTGTTATGTGCATTCATGTTCATATCTATTAGAGCATTATTTGATTGATTTAAGTTTGATTTGGATTAATAAAATAAAATAAATTATTTTATAATAATTGATTCACCCCCCTCTCAGTTATCTAGACTATTCAATAGATTCAAAAGTATTTTTCTTTGTTTTCACTCTCTTTGTTTCATTCTTCTACTTCTATGAGTATTCGGGGAATGATCATAGTTTTAGATCTATGACAACATTGTAGAAAAGGCATACTAACCCCGAATCTATAGATCCCTTATGTATTTCTTGGAGAAACCCTTCCTTCCTATTTCATGATGCAACTTTATTTCAAAAACATATGAATTAGCATAGGTTTTTCTGAGGAAAGCTCTCATGTCTTAGGATGAAAAAATTTGGCTACTTTAAAGCAACTGCTCCTAGTGATCATGTAGCAAATGCTTTAAAGTTGGGGCATATATCAATGAAAACTTTTGGCTTATTCGTTGGTGTGATTTTCTTTTTCCTTGTGACATTTCCTTTTCTTGGTGGTGTCATTGAGTTTGATAGCCTCCAAGAATGTGATATTTCTACGCATATGATCTCCCTTTGTGGCATGATGTGAACAAGGCATCCCATAAGTGGTGATTTGATATCCTTGAATTTTCCTCTCTTGGAGACATTAGGAACAATGCTTCGTAAGAAGATCTTTACATGAATAAAGAAAAATCCTCTTTAAGAAAATTTTACATGGCATTCAAAATCATTTACAAAAAGCATTACATTGTGGTGCCTTAGTGAAGTTATCAACAGGTATGGTTTGTATGATGAGAAGTCAATACACTGGCATGAATTTATCATTGTATAATGAGAATCCAACACATTGGCATGTCATTCTAACTAAAATACCTTGTTGGGATAACTCACCTAGTGGATAGATTGAGGTTCCACTACCCCAAAGTGATCATACATATGATTGGGATAACTCACCTAGTGGACAAAATGAAGTTTTACTACCCCAAAGTGAGCAGCATATGTTAAAGACAAATAACCCCTTTCCAAATCATGTTGGAATAGTTGTGCTTGATCCTTTGTTCCCTTATTTTTCTTTTCCTTTGACAAGGTATGATCATGTATCCTTGTTATTGTTGCATACTTAAGTTTCTTGAATGTCTACTTTGGTGTGAGTTTGACATGGGGTCATCCTCTAACTAAAATGGGGGAAAAATGTAGTAACCATAAAAGTACCCCTTTTCATTGTATGACTTGGAATATTTGACATTGAATTAACCTAATTTTTCCTAGGTTTAGTGTTGTAATGTGTTTTACACATTCGCATTAATCTTGTGCCTCATTTTTAATAAAATGTCCCTAATTTGTACCTTATTTATGTTGTTGTAAAGTGTTGTAACACACTTTCACACTTATCTAGGGTCTCATTAATTAATTATGGTTATTTAGAGTAAACTAGCCCCTTTAATTCAAATTTAAGCCTTATTTGTGACACCTTCCAAGGATCCATCCCCACACCAAATATTCAAATTGTAAAAAAATTAATTTGGAAAATTTGAGGTCCTAAAAACTGGTGCTAGGACCCTTTCACCCTAGGTGGAAAATGGGTCCTCCCTCTATAGGATCCCCCTTTCTTTACATATTTAACATGGCTTTTTGGTGTTATTTCACCCTCCAAAGGCAATGTCCTAGAAACTTGTGCTAGGACCCATTCGCCCTAGGTGGTGAATGTGTCCTCCCTTTATAAGGACCCCCTTTTCAAATTTAATTCTAGTAGGATTTCAAAATATTCATTTCTAGATCTAGTGTCAACTTTAATTATTTGAATTTTAGGGTTAATCTCTAGATTTAGTATAAATAAGGGGTTAATTCACATAGTTTCTCCTAGAAATTTTACAATAGGCCTTTAAAGCATTCAATTTTTCAAGCATTAGAGCACTTCAAGATTATTTCAAAGGAATTTCAAGGCATATTATCAAGATTTTATTGCAACAATTTGAATTCATTTCATCATGTTGAAAGCATAGTGCATTCAAGCATGTTGTTGAGCTAGGATTGTTCGTGTAGCATTGAGGATCTACTTGTAAGCATTGTTTAATATCTTATTTGAGATCAAGATCTACATTCTTCATGGCGACTACATGTTATTTTGTATATTTATATTCCAATACAATTTCCAAGATATCAACATTTCATCATTTCATGTTTATGCTTTAATTTCACTATTTCATCATTTGGTTTAATTACCTATAAGGGGTTTGACTTAGGGAAACCCCTATTCACTAAAACTCAACAATATTTTATTCCCTTGAATAAGTGTTTGTAGATTCATAGGTTGAAGATCAAGTGGGGAATAAGTTTGGAGAAAAAATACAAAAGTTGTCAAGTTGCAAGATTGTCACAAACCGTCTAATTTTCTAAGATCAATGGCATATATTCAAACTCGAAAGATGGGAAGATTGTGAAATATTTTGCATGAGGTTGGAATTAATGTAAAAATGACTGATCTTAGTAGAACATAAGTTTAGAGTTTGATACCATTTTTTCCAATCATTTTCAAAAGCTCGTCATGCCAAAAGAGCTAATGATTTTGAGGGAGAAGACTTTGCAGTTACTATCTCATCGGGTAAGTTCTTGATTGCTGTACAAAATAAAGTATAAAAGTAATTGGTTTTCTAAAAATAAAAGCTTAGAAGATTCAAGTAGGACTAAAATTTTGCATCATGGCTCCCAAAAATAGTGAACTCGCAAATAAGAAAAAAGAGTCTACACCTCCTAAAATAAAGAAAAGAGTCCTGCAACAATCGATACTAGATATATTGCATCAATCAATAGATAAGGGGGTCAAGAAGGTATCTAGGGAAGTAGCTAATGGATGCATAGATGCAATGATCCCTATCTTTGGGTGGGAAATTTTTGGGACAAAAATATCATCTCGCTTCTAGAACTATGAGAATGACAAAAGGTTCACCTTTAGTAGCATTAACTAAATCAGTGATTGTTGAGTGTTTCATGTTAAATAAGCAAGCCATCACAAAAATTGATTTGGATAGAATTGATGAATATTATATAAGATTCAAGAAAACCCATAGGAGTAATGAAATTCCTTTGCATATGAAAAGGGGTGCAAATAATAAGAGGATACCTATCTCCCCCTCCTACAACTAGCCATTTGTTGTAGAAGAATTTCAAATATATTTCAAAAGAAATTATTTTTCCTTGTGTCAAGTGCTTGGAATAGATGCTCAAGAGAAGATACCAATTAGTCTCATGATGATGGCTATGATAATTCAAAACCCTAAGGTGAACATTGAGTATGACTTTGTTGCGTTTATTAAGAAACAGTTACATGAAGGGTTCATGCAAGTGAGAAAAAATGGCCACCATCACTTTTAGAAACTACTCTTTATTGTGTCACTTAATATTGTATCATAGTATAAATAAATGGACTAGAAGGATGTTCTTAGGAATGACTCATCAACATGGAAATAGGTTTCCCATGTAGTACTAGTGTTACATTTGGGATAGTTGGTGTAAAAACTATGATTATGTGATTTTTCATGATGACTTTGTAGTAAGAATTATGGTTGTTCTAGACCATGTGTCACCAAGACTACATACAATAATAAGAGAACAAGGACACACACATAATTTTGGTGATTGGTTCTTCCTACCGAATCATATAGTTATAAGAGTGAATGGATGTTCATAGACTCCACATGTTTTACCTAATTTTATTCCTCTTTGGGTGCCCTTTTTGGAGTTTATCTGGTAGATATTGTGGATGGAAAAGGAGGTCATGCATAGTAAAATGAAAGGAACATTCCTTCCTAACCTAAAAATGTGGAGAGTTCTCTATATGGTTTGATACCCTTGAGGAACTGCAATTTTTTTTGAAAAGTAGATATTTTTTGAACTCTAATAGAGAAAGAGTCTTTGACCCAGAAGGCCATATGAACTTTGTAAGGAAAAAACTATTTACAAAAGCTAGGATCATACATGAAATTGATTATGAAGAGGACGTGATCATAAATTTTCTCACACCTCAAGAGGTGTTCTAGAGAAGGAGAAGATGAGAGATCTTGATAAAATTAGAAGTGGAAAATAAGAAAAAGGATATTGATTTTTTAGGATTTTATATAGAAGAAGTGGATCCTCTTAAGAGGATTAATCTGATGGTTGATAATTTTGAAAGGTTATATGGTAAATCACCAATGGAATATGAAAATCCCATAAAATTGTCTATTAAGAGGCCAAGTGGAGTTGTAATTTTTTAGCCACCAAACACTCCCTTAGTACAATGTGTTTTAGATTCACTCCTAAAACAACCAGAGGCCTAGAGGTAGAAGGTGCAGAGTCAAGCTCCCCTTGTATCATATGATATGTATGAAGAAGAAAAGGATACAAGAGAAGTGGCTAGTGTGTTGAGACATTTGAAAGTTGACATTGAGGTTGATTAGCTGCTCCTTGTAACTAAAACTAAGGCTCACAAGCTTGAAGAAAGAGTGCATGTGCAAGGGAAACGTGTACAAGAGATGCGTGAAGATGAAAGAGGGGCTATTATACTCAGATTTATAGAAGATGATGACTTCATAGAGACTCTTGAATTCAAATATTTTTGGATCAAAATGAGGATAAAGGAATTTGAAGAAAGAATTTAGATAAATAGGATGGGTGTTGATGAACTTATCATAATGAAATTGTTGCTCAAACTTTCAGCAAACTTAGAATTAATAAAATTAATATTATCCCACGAGAAGCTAGATAAATGGTGCTAAAAAGAAGTATCTTGATCATACCTAGGATGTAGTTGAAAAAGGTGTTCCAAATTGATCAAGTGAGAAATCAATAAGATTCCATGATGATGGCTAAGTTTGATATAGATGAAGGTATGAGTGGAACAAGGTACAACCCAAAAATTGAAACACTAGCCTTTTGGGAAAAGAAAAAATATAGAAAGAAATAGAAATTTTGAAGAAACTTAATGAATGCATTAAAGAAAGAAATAGAAAGTTTGAAGAAAATTAACGAGGAAACTAAAAAGGGGATGAGAAAACATATTTTTGACACAATAGAAAAGGCTTATAAGTAGAGACTTAAGATAGTGGTAGACAAGATAAAAACCATGTATGAATTTCATAAAGCACTAGAATAGATGAAGGCCCATGCTCTTATCTTGGATTATTTGTTTAAGAAATAATAACCCATTCTCCATACATTGAACACATTGTGCAATGCTTTACAGAGAAGTATGGATCCCCCTACAACCTTGAAGCCTACAAAAATAATGGTGAAGATGGTAATAGATGAATTTCAATATGCATTAGGGGAAAGCCACAACATCACTGCAAGAATGGAGTCATTCCATACAATCAACCAATGGTTTGTACCAAAGATACTTGGAGGAGATGATCAACTAGAGGATTTGAATGATTGGAAAAGTGAATTCAACCAAGTTGTTCCAAATTGTATTTCTCAAGTGCAACAAGATTAGGATATAAACGTCTATGGTTTCAATTTGATTTTGGATGGGATGATTGCATTGGATTTAGGATATTCAAAGTTAATTGTAGAGGGTAGAGGACTATTAGATAGCATATGGAGAAGTCACCTTGGTAGCATGTCTCAGATCCAAGAGTACAAGTGGCCTAATGATTATACAATGTTCAAATGGGAGAAAACATATTTGGTTTGGCTAGAAGAGTAGGCCTTATGGTGAAGTTCTGAGCCTTGGAGATACCATCATGGAGAGAAGACCTTGCCAGATCAGATGATCATGTTTACCTTATGATGGCTAACTGACTTTGGGTGTCTTGCAATTGCTTTGGAATTCAACTTCTGATAACTCCTAATTTTCTATTGCTTTTCTGTAATCATGTCTAAGAAATTATAATTAAGACCTTTTAATTTATGTTAAAGGGTGGGTAATTGAAAAGGTGTTTTGAAATCTAACGGTCTGAAGCGTTTCACTTCCCTTATACACTTATAAAATGGAAACCAAGACCACATCATAAAGGGGGTAGGAGAATATAATATTAAAAAGGAAAAACTTGTGGTACATATTGTAAAATCTTTTGAAGTAAATCAATGGAAAAGAAGATATCAACTATTATGGGCCAAATTCAAGGCAACACAACTACTATAGTACTACAAACTTGTGGTACATATTGTAAATTATGACTAGCACTTGAAAAAGCCTTGGTGATGGATAAGGCTCAAACTTAACCAAAAATAATACCTTGAACAAGGGTATGAACTATTATGGGACAAATTCAGGGCAACACAACTAATATAGTATTACTTCACTATTTTTTAATTTATTGCTTCAATTATCTAAAAATTTATTCTATTTCTATTTAGTTATCCTATTAAGAGGCCTGTAAGGAGTCACCATCCAAGGTTTAGAAAATTAGGAAGAGGAATTATTTACTCTCTCTTACAAATTTGCCTCTAGTTGTCATTTATTTATTGTTGATCCTTATTTCCTTTTCGTCATTACTCATTCACCCAACGAGACATGAAGCATCTACTATAGGAGAGAGAAGAAAAATGCTTTAAGAGAACACAATATAATTAGCTATAGAAAATGTTCCAAAAGTTTTTGCTAATAACATATTTTAGAAAAGTATCATTTTAGGTTTCATATTTAGAATGGTCATTGCTAGAACGTTAAACACTTTTCCAAATGTCAATAGTACATTTTAATATAAAATATCAACAACAAAAAAGAGTTGTAGGTCAATTGGAAAGGATGATTTTATATTCTATTATAAAACTTTCGAGTTGAATTCCCCTTGAGGTTCAATTGAGCTAGATTGACCCCTGTGTAGCTTTGATGAATTAAATCCACCAAATTTTGGTAGCTTAATTAGAGGACAACTTCTAGTTTATATGTGAGCTCCATTATAGTGTATAAAGGAAAAATTGCCAATATTTATGTAGTCTGATTTTATCTATTGAAAAAATGAACATATGAACAATTTTCTTTTTTAAACTTTTGAGCATTATAGGTAAATACCAAATTAACTAAAAAAACTTGTTAAACATCATTGTGTGCCCTATTTTTTTAGATAATACAAGCTCTAAGAATAAATGAAGTTTTTAATAGTAATTCAATGAATTATACTTGAAAAAAATGTATTATGTTTTAAACTTAACAAAAAATATAACTCTATATGCTTATTAGATATTGTTTCTCATATGATGTACCATAATTTATTAATATAAGTGATAGATGTGAAAAAAACACAATATTAGATTCACCTTCAAACATGTTCTCATTATAAAATATGTACACATAGAAAAAAAATTATATGCTAACCAAAAAAAAAATACTTATATTACAAAATTATTACATTCTATTTTATTTATACACTTTTCATCCATCTTTTCTATTATTACTTTTATATTTTCAAAAAATATTGATGAAATTTAAACACAAAAATTCAATAAAAACTAACCATTTTCAAAAACCCAAATAAACTATAATTGACAAGCCAAGAACCCAAAGCATAAACCTAAAAACTTACAATGCAAATTTATCACTAGATAGCTGGCAAGAAATTACTATCTGGAAACATATAAACATAATGTTCCCCTCTACAAAGACAAATATACTAACGAAACTATTGCCATCCATAAACATTAGCTATTGCAAACAAATATATGATTCAAAAATATTTTAAGATATTTTGATGTTTATGCACATGAAAGGCTCTCGCTTGACAAGTGCAACATAATCCTAAAAACATTTTACTTTTGATTTCTTAACAAAACCCTAGAATTTAGCTAGTCATAAATGCCTGAAACATATCAAGAACATTAATATTTGTGTACAAAAGAAAAGCGAAAGGCTATAACTCTGATAGGACTTACAATGTGATGGAGAGACTCTACAGCTTGGGAGCAATTCCTAGTAATTTAATTGATTTGGGGCCCATAATGTGTTTAGGTTTTAAAACTCTTTGCTCCATGGAGTAAGCAGCCATATCAGTAGAAGTGGAGGGGAAGGCAAGGTTTAATAATGGCCTCCAATGGAATTAATTTGGGCATTGTAAGTCCAAGCCCCTCTGTCATGTCAATTACAGTTCCCTCTGGAACAAACCACTCAAAGCTCTGAAGCAGGTGCCCCAATGTATGGGTCACCGCAACTAATACCAATGACATGCCTGGGCACATTCTTCTCCCTAAACCAAAGAAAATCAATTCAAATTTTTGTCCTTTCACATCAATCTCTTTGTCACGATTGAGAAAATGCTCAGGAATGAAATCTATGGGTCAGTCCCACATGACCATGTCTCACTGAATTTCCCACACATTCACTAATAGTTATGTTCCTACAGGAACATGATATCCTCCAACATTGCAAGCCTTGGTGGATTCATGAGGAAGCAAAAGAGGTGCTGTTGGAAAAAGCTTGAGACTTTCTTTCACAATTTCCTACAAATATTTCAGTTTGTGGATATCTGATTCCTCCATTAATTGTGTAGAATCTAAAATAGAGCCTTATTCCTGATCAAAAGGTTATGAAAGATAACAACAGAAAAAGAAAGCAAAACAATTAACTTAGAGAAAACAAAGCATGTGCATAATGCACAGTTCTTTATTTTGTAGGCTTAATCATATTGTCTTTATTCATGCATATATAGAAGAAGATTAAAATGTAAAATTGTTGCACAAATTGTAACACTCTGAAAACAAACTATGAGTCTACACATGCAACAAGCATGCATTATTCCCTATGCATAGAAGACTAGCAATGGTAAAATCAAAGTTGAATATCTAAAGAGCTAACTTAAATCTAAATGTCTAAACCATCAGAGTTGCACATGGGACAAGAGTCGGCATGCAACATGCAATCTAAAGGTGGTGGAATTGGAAATCAACCAATAGTACAACATCATTTATCAACATACTCCCCCTTGATGCAGAGAGGGCTCACAATCTGATCTCTGAGTGTCATGAATTGATCCTTTGCAACTTCCTTGGTGAAGATATCCACTAAATGTTCTTTCGTGTTGATGTACTTCAATTCTACTACCTTCTTCTGCACCAAATGTTGGATAAAATGATGTTTCAAATCAAAATGCTTTGTCCTACTGTAATGGATTGGATTCTTGGCCAATTTGATGGCACTAATGTTATCACAAAAAATCACTATAGAATGAACCTGTATCTCTCCAATTTCTTCAAGAAGTTTTCTAAGCCATAATGCTTGTGTACCTACTAAGGTGACGACAACATACTTTGCTTGCATAGAAGAAAGGGAAACAATACTTTGTTTCTTTGAGCTCAAAGTAAACAAATGCAAATTGAAAGAAAAGCGATTACTAGATGTAGACTTTTGGTTATCCAAACTACCTCCCCAATCAAAATCACTAAATCCAACAAGATTGAACCTTTTAGAAGTGTAGTAATGAATACAAAAAATTTAGAGTGCTTCTCACATACCTCAAAATTTTCTTGGTTTCCTTCATATGTATTTCAAATGGCTCTATCATATACCTTGAAACAAGTGAAATTGAATAAGCAATATCAGGTCTTGTATGAGTTAGAAACATCAAACTTCAAAAAATACTCCTATAAGTTTTCTCAACAACTATTTCAGCACCATCATCTCTACATAACACAACTCCATGAGAAACTAGAGTGAAGCAAGGTTTACAATCAACCATATCAAATTTCTTCAACATATCTTTGGCATACTTTGTTTGAAAAATGAAAATTTCATTCTCACTTTGACAAACTTCCATTCCAAAAAGTACTTCATGAGACCTAAATCTTTCATCTCAAATTCATTCATCATAGTAGTTTTGAATTCATCCTTCATCTTATAACTACTACCCATATGCAACAAATCATCAATGTAGAAACTTACAATAAAAATAGCATTACCTTCATGTTTGTAGTAACGAGTAGGTTCACTCTTACTTCTTTCAAATCCATTGTTATGAAAATATCCGTCAATCCTAGCATACCATACTTGTGGTGCTTGTTTAAGACCATATAAACCCTTCTTCAACTTGTAGACTTGATGTTCTTTTCCTCGTATTTCAAAACCTTGTGGCTCTTCCACATACACTTCTTCTAAGTACCCATTCAGGAAGGAAATTTTCACATCCATATGATGAATGCTCCATTTCTTTTGAGCTACTAATGAAATCAACACTTTGACAGACTCTTGGCTTGCAACTAGTGCAAATGTCTCTTCATAATCAATGTCATACTTCTATGTGAAGCATTTAGCAGCTAATCTTGCCTTATGCCTTTCAACACTTCCATCACTGTTATGCTTAATCTTCTAGATCCTTTTGGTGCCAATCTTCTTCTTATCATGTGGAAGCTCTATAATCTCCCAAGTATCATTCCTCTAAATGGAATCCATCTCTTTTTTCATTTCTTGCATCCAAACCTCATTAGTGTACATGCTTCTTCAAAAGATGATGGTTCAAAATCAACATTGGTAAATAAAGAAAAATTAATTGTCTCACCTATTGGATTTTCTTCATGTGCTTGATTTGCACTCCTTTGATAAATATCACTCAAAATTCTTACCTTCCTTCTGGAACTTGTATTTGAAGCTAGACTTGCAATTAGAATTGACCTTGGACTTGAAGAATTAGATGAGGGGCTATTTGGTGGATTTATAGCACTAGAAACATTATTGGGTTGCTCATAATCAATATCATCATTCAAAATAGACTTTGACTTCTCCATATGGCCTTTTTAATGACCATAAACTCCCCCTTCATCAAAAATCATATCTCTTGAAATAATAAGCTTATTAGTGAGAGGATTATATAACTTGTAAGGTTTTCTTTCCTCACCATACCCAACAAAAATACTTGACTCACTTTTTCCACCTAACTTTTTTCTACTCTGATCAGGTACATAGACATAAGCCAAACAACCCAAAAATCTAAAATGATTAACATTAGGCCTTTTCTCATACCATGCTTCATAAGGAGTCATCTTTTCAAGTGCATTGGTGGGACTTCAATTGAGAATGTGCACTATTGTAGCAACTGCATCTCCCCAATAAGATTTACACAATCCCTTGGTTTGTAACATGCTCCTTGCCATTTCTACCATAGTGTGATTTTTCCTTTCAGCTACCCCATTCTGTTAAGATGTGTATGTAGTGGTGAGTTGCCTCCTAATGCCATTCATATCACAATAATCTTTAAAGGCTCTTGAAAAAAATTCACCTCCACGATCAGTCCTTAAACACTTGATTTTGCACCCTTTCTCATTTTTCACAAGTGCTTTAAACCTCTTGAATGTATCAAGGGCTTCATCCTTAGCCTTCAAAAAATACACCCAATATTTTCATGAGTAATCATCAATAAAAGTGATAAAATATGATGACTTACCCAAAATATTTGATTGCATAGGACCACAAATATCAGAATGAACAAGTTGAAGGGGGTGATGGGCCCTCCATGCATTTCCTTTTGAAAACTTTCCCCTTGCATGCTTTCTTTTAGCACATCCTTCACAAACCTCTTTGTGCTCTTCAACCTTTGGTAAACCAGAAACTAGTGCTTGTGATGTCAAAAGCTTTAAACTATGAAAATTTAAATGGACATACCGGAGATGCCACAACCAACTTGTATCCTCATATGCCATACTAGCAAGGCTACTGGTATGTTCACCAAATCTCAATGGCAACATCCTATTTTTTTTGTAGGCACAACTATGATCACTCTATTACCCTAATTCTTATCATAAATTGTACATTTCTTATTTTCAAAGACAACTCTATAGTTCTTCTCACACAATTTTCCAACACTTAACAAATTATGTTTTAACTCAGGAGTGTAATAAATGTCTTTAGCACTCTTCATAACTTCTTTTGTGTGGACCTCCATAGCTCCTTTTGCAGCAACCTTCAATGGTTTATCATCACCAAGCTAAATCTTTGACTAAAAACTTTCATCTTTTGTTGAAAACAGCTTCCCATTTCCTGACATATGGTTAGAGCATGCAGAATCTAAGTACCAAACATCTTTACTAGTATTTTCACCTTTAGAATAAGATACAAATAAATTATTTAGAGGATTTTCATGACTATCTTGAGCATAATTAACACTATTACCTTCTCTTAATCTGCATTCTCTGTCAAAGTGGCCATACCTATTACAATGGTAACATTGAACATTCCTTTTATCAAATCTGCCTCTACCTCTATGTCTTGAACCACCTCTTCCTCTTGAACCACCTCTGCCTCTACCTCTTGAATTATTCTAATTTTGACCTTTACCTTGTTCTTGATTTCTTTTACTACTACTACTGCCATCTTCATTCTTTGTGATTTGTACTTTGGAAGAAAAAGCTTTCTCAACACTTTCTCCAAACTAATCTTTTAATCTTTCTTCATGTGACATCAAAGATCCAATGAGGTGATTGAATTGAAGGGTTGTTAAATTATTGCTTTCTTCCATGATTATGGTGACATGAATCCATCTTAGTGTGAGAGACCTCAACACCCTTTTTTTATCACAACCTCATTGTTCACAATTTCTCCAAGTGTAACCATCTTATTGACCACATCTTTTACTCTAACACAATATTCACTCACATTTTCTACTTTTTGCATCTTTAAATCCTCAAATTCTCTCTTCAATGTTTGTAGCTTGACAACTTGGACTTGATCACTACCCTGGTAAGCTTCTTTTAGAGTCTTCCAAGCATCCTCAGCTATCTTTGCACCTACAATTCTTGGAAATAGACTCTTATCTAGAGCTATTTGAATATGAAACAATGCTTGATAATTATTCTTCTTAGCCTCCTTCCTAGCTGATCTTTCATTGGCTATGAGGGCATTCCAATCAACTAGCTCCTGGTAACCTGATTCAATAATCTCCCACAAATCTTTTCCTATCAAAAAGTCATCATTTTTATGCACCAATAATCATACTCATTTCCATCAAATTCTAGAATGGCCAAGCTGTTAGAATTCGACATAATAATCTTTGGCTAAATTCCAACTACTAGATCTTAAGCCCAAAAGAAATACCTGCTCTAATACCAAATGTAGAATCTAAAATAGAGCCTTATTCCTAATCAGAAGGTTATAAAAGATAATAGCAGAAAAAGAAAGCAAATCAATTAACTTTGAGAAAACAAAGCATACGCATAATGCACAGTTCTTTATTTTGTAGGCTTAATTATACTGTCTTTATTCATGCATATATAGAAGAAGATTACAATACAAAATTGTTGCACAAATTGCAGCCCTATGAAAACAAACTGTGAGTCTACGCATGCAACAAGCATGCATTATTCCCTACACATAGAAGACTGGCAGCGGTAAAAACAAAGTTTAATATCTAAAGAGCTAACTTAAATATACATGTCTAAACCATGAGAGTTGCGCATGGGACAAGAGCCGGCATGCAACATGCAATCTAAAGGTTGTGGAACTGGAAGTCAACTAACAGTCCAACATCAGTTATCAACAAATCGGTCATGCCTGACATGTGTGTCGAGCTCTTGGTGGGCTTTTCCCAAAATGCTCGAGTGCTTCATCATAGCTAATAGTTGAGAGTTCTTTCAATATTTATGGTTCCTTAATATATATTAGGGATGAGGATGTATATCTACAATTCATTTATCAATAACTTAATCTTTCAACTAAATTTTATACAATAATTAAAATATGAAAATTAAAAGTTCAGTGAAGTATTTCAAATATGTTAATATATATTTAATTGTATATGTGATATTTGTCATTGAAGGTTGACAAAATACATTAGTACATTTGTAATATAAGGAAAGGGAGTTGTCCATGTACCAACCACTTGTTACACACGTAATCCTTCAATTAATTCCTTGTAAATAATCGATCCAACAAAATTAAAAGTCCAATAAAGTATTTGACATGCACTAATACATGTTTACTTGTGCATGATTATCATTAAAGTGGAAAAAATGTGTGCATGTGTACTTGCAATATAAGACAAGTTCATCCAATATACGCATCTTTTTAATTACATACAAAATTTAATGTTTACAAATTACAATAACTACTACTTGAAATAGGTACAAAAGTCAACTAATTTATTTTTACACATCTTAGTGCACACTTATTGACACTTAAGCTACCATAAATTTAAGTCCTTATCAATTAGATGAGCTCTCAAATGCATATTCTTTCATACTTACTCTCACGTCTACATGGATCAACTTTATTTATATAAATGTTGTAAACTCTTTTGTTAAATATCAAAATAAATATATTTCAAAATCCAGTCATGTCATCTTAGATTTTATATAAAAATGATTTGAATAAAAAATTCTTTTAATTCAAATTTAAACTAATAATCAAATACATTGAAAAAGTCATATTCACAAGTCACTAAACTATCAATTTCCACTATGATATGAAGGCATTTAAAATTTTTCCCAAAAGACAATAATGTTTTGTTTGTTGTAGGGAACCTCCTCATACACTAGATCATCAAATATGAAGAATTTTATAATATGCTGACTGGCGAGGAGAGGGACAGTAAAATTCCATTGAAAAGGAAAATCCCAGCGCAAACATTAACAAATTTAGCTTGATTTTTAGTTATTCCTTTCTGTACCATGTCTTCAATGTGGATGAGAGAAAATAAAAAATGAGTAGCAATGGATACGTTTCGATGCTTACTTCTTCTTTCATGGTTGTAGAAGGATTTATTTAATCATAAGTAAACAATATCATTGCCCATTAAAAATCTTTCTCAAAGAATAGAATGGATAGCTTAAGTTTGAAAGAATAGAAATGATAGCTTAAGTGGAGAGGAGGGAGAAAATAAGACACTGCACATCAATGTAAATATTTTGTTAAAAAAAATAAAAATCTAATGATAAAATAGTATTTTGTAATTAGTTTTATTTATTTATTTTTTTTAAATAAAATATTTTGTGGTCATTTAAAAATTTGAAGTTGGAATTTATTGATCTCTTTTTTTTAATTTGAAATAATGTTAAATTATTTTAATTGTCTTTTGAAAATTAATTTGATAATTTAATAATTATATTTTCATTATTACAATTTTATCATCTTAATCATGAAACACATTTGAGAGTCCTAAAAATTGATGCTAAGATGGAAAACATATTTCTATTGATTGTTCACTCATCTTAATTTGAATTCTAAACTTTATATCTAAAATGTTCACAAATGGTATCAATCATTAAAAAATCAATTGCATGCACTTAATAAAAAAATGTTCACATGGTCGATTTTTGCCCAAGAGATCCCAAGTTTGAATCACAGATCAATGATGAATTATCTAATATCTCACTCATTTGTCAAAATTTTGACATCTTAGTCTATGTTGTTTGGAGATGCTCTCAACTATCCAATTATTGATTTAAAGATGTTCTTGATTGCCAAATTATATCTTCCTTTATCATAAACCTTATTCTTTGATAACTTCTTAAGTTTTGATCCAAATACATACACTTTATCCAACTACAAATAATGAGAATAATCTTTTTAAATATATATAAATTTCTTACTATTAGAATTCAAATCATATTTGGACTTCATAGTCCAGAACCAAATGAAACAATTTGTGATAGAACATACAATCACTACATTTATTAGAAATATTTAGGCTCGTCTATATCATAAAAGTTCACGTCAAAATGATGAAAACAATACTATATCAATGGTTTTTAAAAGTGGATTAAAAGTGAAAGTATTCACATTTCATTGAATATGATAATATGAATCATAGCTTCATCAATTAAACTTATATCAAATTAGAACATTTCATGCTTCATATGTTTTTGGAGAAATGTCTTTGTAATTTTTCTAATTCTAGGGTTATTAAGAGTACATTTCACTTCCTAATCAATGGAATAAGACTTTAGAAAATTGTTAATATGATGTGTGTAAACTTTAAAAGTTTGTATCACTGTTAGTCAAGTGTGGCTCTAGGAAAATTCATCCCCAACAATTTATTGGTGGAAAATTTACTGAAGGAAAATTCACCACCAAGTAAAATTCACTTCTAGCAATTTATCGGCGGAAAATTAAAAATAATACTATAATATTTTTTAATAAAACTTTGATTTTATGAAAAATATTTATGTTGTTAATTTTCCTCCAAGGTGAATTTGTTGACAGTGAATTTTCCCCCACGGTGAATTACTTGGGGTGAATTTTCAATCGATGAATTGCTGACGGTGAATTTTTTGTGGGTGTTAGTTGAAATCTTGTTAACTTGCATATATTGAATGCATTTTAGTTTTAGTTAAACTTCTAAATTGCGTTTCATAGATTCTTTGTTAGTTAATTGTTTATTGAATATTTGCATGCAAAATTTTTAATTTAGTTTAAATCTATTGATAAATCAATATACTCTAGTTAAAAATGGATCTAGATTTTTAGCCAAATTCACATTTGAATTTATTCTGTTACATATTCATTTGAGAATCAAACATTTATCTTTAACTTCTTATAGCAATCGGATAATTTGTAATCGTTGTGTACTTTTCCGCACTCAATTTTCTTTAGTGTATCTTCACTTGCATATAATCCTTATGCAGACTAAATTGAATACATTGTGCGTGAAAAGCCTTAGTTGTTGTTCTAAAGCATCTCTTTTATGACAATATAAATGTCCATAGGATTTATATAGCATTCTTAGGCATCAAAATTTAAGGGTGTCAATATGTTTGTTCCATATGCTAACATTGTTAACTCAGTTAAGGTATGTTCATATATTTTTTATTGATGAAACAGAAGTTGTCAGCGGGGTCTCCATCTGTAAATCATACACCATTTGAAATCAGTAAGGAAATTTGTCGATTCGCATTCAAATAAGATGTCAAAATACCATTACCATATGATTGCTGGCTCAATGCAAAAAGCAGGAAAGATCTGGAAAAATATCCCTAATATTGAAGATTTCCACAATCTTCCCGACCTCTGCATCAAGTAGGAGGTAAAGATCTGTAAGAGCTTCCTCGCACAGGACAAACATTATATAAAATTTAGAGGGATCTATTTGGAAGTGATGCATGAGGCTCACCGTCATGTAATGTGTTGACCACCATTATGCACTGTCATGCATTATGCCTTTTCCGCGACACATAGTTATGGAGTTTATTAGATAGTTAATGTTAACTACAATTTTGCATGGAGATAATTGAAAATAGTCTTTGGAATTCAGTTTTATCTCTTAGTCAAGAGGAGTTAATGCATCTATGGTAGATGTTATGAAAAGAGGCTACAAGCTATATAAAATATTGCCTTAGTGTACTTTGAAATATATAGAAAATAAAATGTAATCCTTTCTAAGAAGTTGAATAAAACATTGTGTTTGTGTATTTTTTGTGCAAGTGTTTTTTCTTATGTTTTATTGGTTGTCTTTTAGATTCTATAGGATCACAATCAAGGTTAGGTAGTAGTAGCAAATTGATTCTAAAAGGCCTCATCTTTGCTAGGAATATCTTTGTAGTCATTTGCTACTTCCTCCATGGTTGTCGCCCCCTATCCTACATCAACTAGAATTTTGAGTAGAATAATGTAAGAATAGGGTGAGCATGGGGACCCATAGAGTACAGTTTCCCCCCTCTATAATCACTTTGCAATCTTTGATAAAAAAAAGTTCCCTAATGATTTCTATGTTACGTTGATTGAATTAATTCCAAGCATGACCATGCTTAGGTCAGCAAAGGAAACCGCATTGTGCCATCAGTTTTTATCTCTTAGATATATTCCATTTCTCCATTGTCTAAACCCATTGCAATAGTTTAGGCCTACTAATTGTGAAGTCATAGTTATATTGTTTGGGAAACGCATGATAAAATCATTAAAAAAAGAAAATTGTTCTTGCTTGGTTTGTGACAATTGGCATGACAATAAGACTAAGTTTTAGAAAGTGTTGTTGGATGTTCATGGAACATCCCCATGTGATTTTTACGATGCTCTTTAGCCTCTTTGGTGTTGCATTGTGTCTTGAGTTGGCTTTATGTGTTATTTATGGATATCTAGCTGATAGGGCTTGTTCCTTTACTTTGGCCATGTGCTTGGGGATCTATACCATATCCCTTTTGGTGGAATGGAACATCGTGGCTTGGTCCTTCAAGTCAAAAGGATGGTTCTACCATCTATTCCAAACTCTTAACTATACAACAAGACAACTCCATTATATGACTCTAAACTAGGGGATTCAAAAATTCTAAAAGATGGGGAGGATGATGCAACTATTTATTGACTATAGTTAACCTGGTGTTAATTTAACATTGATCTTTTGTTGATATGCTTTGTAGTCTCCACAGGAATCAACTTATGAGTTAATATGTTGTTTCTCTGTAGTCTTCGCAAGAGTTAATTTAGGAATTGACTACTGTTACTTTGCAGTCTACATAGGAGTTAAATTAGGGGTTTTTTGGTGGATAAAAGGGATAGTTGGTAATGGTAGAAAGGGGAGCTTTTTTGGAGAATATAATGTACAAATTTTGGATAATGAAAACATAGTATCTTCATTTTTTTTGTTTATGTTCATTTATGCTTGTTTTCATTTTTATATTGATGGTGAATCATTTAATTTATAGGATTTGAGGGTTGCCTGCATCATGATCTTGAATATGAAAAATATACTTCATCTAAGAAACATAGAATTCTCAATCATGAGATATAACATTAACAAATCAACTAGAAGACAACTTCAACACATGAAATTGGAAATTTGGTACTACACGGACATTGAGAACACATTCACCAACCCATAGGAGAAAACACATCAATGTGGAGAAATGTAGAGCATTTTCTAAACCAATATAGACAATGAACAATAGTGTCAACCTTTTGCAATTCACAAAAATCTCCTTGACAACACTAGTGACCTAAAAAGATAGGAGTACAACTTCTACAAAACACTAAATTTGAATCCCAAACTATAAGACCATACCTTCAATAGTGGAGGAATACAAAGAATTCTCCCAAGAAAAATTTAAGCAACTTTGTGAACCAAGAACACTTAACCAACTTATGGAGGCAAAAAATTTCTTTTAGTAACTCATGCTACATCAAGAACACCAAGAGAGAGATAATTATATATTGTAGACCTTCAAAAACATCTCTCCATTATCAAGAACACTTATAATCCTCATCTTAATATATTATTATGAAATAAACTCTACTAACAACAACTATAGTCAAAGCTTCTTTGATTTTCATCAAAGAAGGCATGCCATCCAACCATGAACTTCAGCAACAACACCATATATCAATGTGGGCCCAAACTAAATGTTGTCAACAATGACAATTAATGCCAACAATCTTCCTCACTTCTCAAGTGTACCATATATCAATGTGGGCCCAAACTAAATGTTGTCAACAATCACAATTAATGCCAACAATCTTCCTCGCTTCTCAAGTGCAGACAACAATGACAACCATAAACATATCATTAATTGTTGTCATTAGACACTGAAAACAAGTCTATCAACCACTACCAAACATATAGCAATCTCTATCAAGTGTTGACACCAAAGACAACAAACAATTAGTGTTGACATAAATGGCAACAATTGCCAATAATTTCTTCAAGTGCTGACATCAATGACAACAACTACCAACCAAAAAAAAGTGACCATGAGGAGAACCATTAATGATGATTTAAAATGATGAAGTAGAAACAAAAGTTTCTAACAATCTATGGATCTTACCTTTGAATCCAAAACTCTAAAGGAATTTGAACAATAAATGCCAAGAAACCTTGTCATAGGCTTTAGAGACTCTAGCTTGAGGACCATACTTTTGTTGTTACTTTTCTCCATGGAGTGAACACTTTCATAAAAAATGTTATAAATAAAGAGGATATTCAAAATATAAATCTTTCTCCATGATATAATTGTCTCCATGATTATCTAGATGCATTTGAAGAGATATGCATATGAATTATTTTCTAATGCTACATTTTGTAATCTAGTGTTGTAGAATTAGTTAATCCTCATAGGGATTTATAAAATTATAGGCCACCAATCCTTATTCTAATGAGTTTTATCATTCATATAAATTATATAAGTCAAGTGGAGATGAAAACTATAAAGATTTCTTGATGATATAGTTTCATCCATGATCATCTAGATGTTTTTGAAGAGGATATAGGCATACTCACTTCGTTTCTAATGCTACATTTTATAGTCTAGTGATATATAACTAATTAATCCTCATGGTGATTTGTAAGGTTTTGTCAATGTGTACATGAAAAAAATATTTTAATGCATTGAATAGATTCATCTTATTCACTTGTATATTTTTAAAGAATTGTGTTCTATATGAAGAGATAATTTTTTACCATTATAAAGCTGATCTTATCAGTTTCGAATGAGTATATAATTCCCATGTGTTAACCTACATGTATCTTTATCTACAAGTCTAGATGTTATACTTTTGGTCATATGGTCAGGGAAATAACATAATATTTTTACATCCCCAACAAATCTTAAATTATTAAAATAATATTTTTTATTAAATTTAAGTATTAAATTCTACCCCTATATGAAGTATTTAGTTTTATAAACCTTTCCAAATATTAAGAAAATGCATTCTTTAATCATATTCATAGGACCACATAGAGGAGTTCTCAAATTTATTAACATAGATGATAAGTTATGCTAAATTATATTTGAAAGTAGGATATAATTTTAGCATAGGAAATTGTATACCTTTACAATTTCACACTATGTTTGCATCCCTTAATTAATTGGACTTAATTAAGCCTCTAATTAACCAAATTATGCATTCCAAAGCCTTATTATTCCCATTTTTAGAATGGGAAACCTATATTAAAATGTTTCCAACATTAATTAAATTACCTTGGAAATTGAGTCCTAGACTTAGGTCCTAGGACCCATTCACCCAATGGTGAATGGGTCCCCTTTATGTCCCGGGACACAAATTTTTTAAAAAAATTGGTGGCATTTTTTTGATTCAAATTCAAGTTTCAAGTGTCACATTTCAAAATCTATTTTTTGGGGAAATTAGATAAACACCTATAAATATACTCTTTTTATCAATTCAAAGGGGAACACACTTTTTGGAGACTTCATATGAGAAAACATTATTGTCAAGAGTATTGAAGAACATATTTATTAGACATCTAAAACAACAATCAAGATCATATGATCATGTAAAATTTCATGTGTATTCATATCATGTTTTGGAGCTGACATTGGCATCTAGCTTTCAAGTATTCAAGCATCAACCAATCAAGCCAATTCATGAAAGATCTAGGCCCTAGAGTGATGTTTTTAACTTCAACCCTCTAAGAGCAACCATTAAGGGTTTGGTGAGTTGTAACAAGCTTTGTTCATTCATCAATTCCTTCATTTTTTTCATTATTTCATTATCAAGGTTTAATTACCAAACATGGATTTTGACTAAGGAAAACCCATGTTCACCCAAAAACAAAAACAAAAATTGATTCTCTCATTGTATGTGCAGATTTACAGGTGAAGAAGGACTGGAAGTTGATCAACGGAGCAATTTTGTAAAGTTGCATAAGTTGTCATTGTTGTCAAGCTACAAAAACTCATTTATAGATCTTAGTTTTGGCTTTACAATAGTCAAACCTTAAGAAATCAAAAGCTTAGATCTACGATCAGAGGACTACAAAAAATGATTTTGGACACCCTACCTAGCACCCATTTTCCTAGGGGCACACCAGTCCTACTATAGGCCCTAAAACCCTCTTTTTATCATAGGTGCACACTATCAGGCCTTTGCCAGAGCTACCTACAAATTGCCATTTTTGTTTCTATTATCATAGAATTTAATATTTAAAATGTTAGGTAATATAATTCATTTGGTTAAAAATCTTTAAATAATTCTAAAACATTACAAATAAGTCAATTTTATCATAAGAAAGTAGAGATCCAAGGTCCAAAAAAGGCTTCACTCACCTCAAGGTTGAAAGACAATCCTATCCATTTTTTATCTTCTCTCCTTCAAATGAAATTGAAGAAAGGTGTGTTTGAATCCTAGGCCATTTTATTATTCCACATTGGTTGAATTCATTCCCCTCATTTTTCCTTTCATCTCAATAATAAACATAGAGAGAGTAATAATTTTTTGGATTTAAATAGAAAATTCTACCAGCATGATAAAAGGGAATGCATATTTACTAATGCAACTTTATTTCATATTTTTTAATGCATATTAAATCTAATATTATTCATTTTATTAATCAAACAACAACTTCTTAATATTACTACTAGTATAATGCTAGTCAAATATTACTTAGGATGCTATCAGAAGGGTGTAAAGTTTTATTGCATTTCTCTTTAATTACCTTATTAAGATGTCTCTAATCAATCAACCTTTGAGTTTTAGCAAAAAATTAAGAATAATTATTTTCTTTCTTGTAAATTGAGATCTATTTTCTTTTCATTATTTATAAGTCTTACCTCCTTGTATACATTATGTGTTCACCCACCTTCATATGGATTCTATACTTTAGAAGAGTGGAGAAAAAAATCTCTATGAGGCAACATGATAACTAGCTATAAAATATTTCAAAAAGGTATCATTTTACGATTCATACTTAGAATGGTCATTAGTAGGGTTTTCAACACTCTTTCAATATCCTTCTTCTACTATTAAACTATTTCCAATCTCAATAGTATTTTATAGTTAAATATGATGATAACACTAAATCATTATAACTCAGTACCAAGGATGATGATATGTATATTGATTATACATCCACCAAGATTAATTTCCTTTGACATGTAATTGAGCTAGTTTGTTTAATTGATAATTTTGAATGAATGGATCTTCCTACATGTAATAGCTTAACCAAAGGATAATTTCTTCTTTAGATGTAATTTCCCTTATAATTTTATAGTGCACTATATAAAGGAAAGATATCGATATCTATGTAATCTAACTATTTGGATAAAACAAAGAACCTATGAATAATTGTAATTTTTAAAACTTCATCAGGCAAAAATAAGTCATTAGAATAACTATATTTTTAATTAAACATTAATTGAAAACATTAATTTAATAACTTATTTTTGAATAAACTATACTTTATTTTAAAGTATATACAAATATAACTTTCTATATGTTCATTGAACCTTTTCTCTCATATGATGTAACATAAGTTATTATAATTTATATATGTGAACAAAACTCATATTTGCTAGCTCCACTCTTAAACATGTAGTTCTGAAAAAATATATGTGAACATACAAAATAATTTATTTATTCAAAAAACACTTCTAAAATATTCTCCTATTTAAAATCGGCGCATGATACTTTTTTCATGAATTCTTTTCATCCATCTTAACTTATTGATATTATATTTTATAAAATAAATATATAAAATATTAAAAAATATTTCAACACAAAAATTTGATATTAACTAACCATTTTTAACACTATTTTTTATAGTATGAATTCTATTAACAACAATATAATTCGAATTACAACAAAATAGACTATTGTGAATCATGAAGAAACAAGTTTGCAAAGAGAAAACTATAATTTACAAAGAATGAACCATGAGCATAAACCTAAACACGTACAAGACATATTTATCACCAAAAAGGTAAACCCCTAACAAAAGACCATCTCAAAAGGCATAACATGCTATCATATAATCATCCATATGCACAACTAATTACAAACATAAATAAGAGTCAACCACCCTCAATCATTGAAAGATAATCCTTAAACATTCTACTTTTCATCTTTCTACATGATCTTGAAATTTACCCAATCTCCTAAATATTATGTTAGTCCGAAAAGCCTGAGACATATGAAAAATATTAATATTGACGTACAAAAGGAAATGTTAGGGGAAGACTATAAATTTGGCAAGGCTACAATATAATAAGAGAAGACTTTGATATTGAAAAAAATTAAAGAGCATCTACATTTGTACAATATTACACTTGAAACGATAATAATATTATTATGAGTTGATTTTCAATATATTACAATATGACTTTTATAAAGCCTCTCCATAATAACTTTCAAACAACCAATCTATAAAAATGTAACTAATTATTAAATAATAAAACTAACCAACAAGTCACTAAAGTGACTTTATTAATACAAACCTTAATATTCTAACATCTTGATCAACCCAATTAGCTAGCGTTTCAATAAAGATGGAGGGGAAGGCGAGGTTTAATAATGGCCTCGAGTGGAATCGCTTTGGGCATTGTGAGTCCAAACCCCTCGGTCATGTCAATTACAGTGCCCTCTGGAGCAAACCACTCGAAGCTCTGAAGCAGCCGCCCCAATGTATAGGTGATCACAGTCAATGCCAAAGGCATTCCCGCGCACATTCTTCTCCCTGAACCAAATGGAATCAATTCAAAGTCTTGTCCTTTCACATTAGTCTGTTTGCCGCCTTTGAGAAAACGTTCAGGAAGGAATTCCGTGGGACGGTCCCACACAGCCGCGTCCCGGTGGATTGCCCACACATTCACTATGAGTTGCGTTCCTGCAGGAACATGATATCCTCCAACAGTGCAGGCGTCGCTAGATTCATGAGGAAGCAAAAGAGGTGCCGCTGGATGAAGCCTGAGGGTTTCTTTCACAATTGCCTGCAAATATTTCAGATTATGCATATCTGATTCCTCAATTAATCGGTCCAGTCCGACATGTGTGTCTAGCTCTTGATGGGCTTTGGCCAAGCTGTTCGGGTGCTGTATCAGAGCTGACAGTGCCCACTCGATGGTCGCAGCTGTTGTTTCACTACCTGCATTTATAATGTTCTGCAAAACCAAAAGACAAATCTTGTAAGTAAGAGCTTAGAAAGCTTGTGTATCTTGATCAACGTTTTTGGTTTTCTTTTGATCAAGGGATTGGTTGTTGGCGTAGAGATGGGATTTCCGTTTGAACAGTCAGTGGCATGACCACAACTCATCGCCTACTGGTTAAGGCATTTAACTGTTTATTTAGAGGCTTTCAATCAGTGCATTAGCTGAGCCATAAGGAAACAATCTCCACTTAAACCATCTATGCCTTAATTACATGACACCAACTATTTAAATACAAAATATGATAAGAATATCTTGCAAAACATTCCAAACCATGTATGAGAAAGTGATACAAGAACGTACTAAGGCGGTGCCTTTCACCACATCGTCGTTATTGTCAGACTGAATTTCATGGTTGTCTATTGCAGAGATGAGAACATCTATCAAGTCTCGAGCATGCACCCCTCTCTTCTCTCGGTGATCGTGGAGCAATTTCTTCATAAACACGTCTCTCTTCTTATGTAGATTCTTCATGGCAAACACTAATCCATGCGGATCGATCCATTTGAGAAAAGGTAGGTAGTAGCCAATATCAAATGATCCAAGTAGCAGGAAGCTTTCTTTTATCAACTGCTTGAAGTGCTGCGCTTCTTTGAATTCCTCGGGACAGAGATCTGGAGAGAATCTCTTGCTGGCCACCAGTCGCACCATGATATTAAATGACAGATCTGAGAGCCTCGACTTGATTTTCACTGGATTAGTCTCTCGCTGCCATCTCGCGAACAGTGACCGGACGAGAGCGGAAATTTCCTCTGTGCGGACGTCCCGGAAAGATTCGATTCTGTCTGCAGTGAAGAGATGGAGCGTGCAAATTTTTCTGATGGTTCGCCAGTAGGAGCCGTATGGAGCCAAGCTTATGTTTTTAAAATCATACCCAATATGCTTTCCTGCAGACATAAGTGGGCGCGAAGCAAAGGCTTTGTTATTTGTTGTAAAGCATTCTTTTGCAAGATCTGAAGAGGAGATAACCAAAACTGGGCGGAAGCCAACTTGGAGATGCATGATGGGCCCATATCGCTCTGAAAGCGAGGATAGAATTCTGTGAATGGGCTGTTTGGTTCCACTTAGGAGAGGAATATGCCCAATTATTGGCCACGATGGAGGCTGTGGTGGCGTTGCCTTTGCCGTGTTATTAATTCTACGTCTGAGAGAGTTTGCAATTAGCCAAAGTGAAGCCAGTGCCACAGCAAGAACGATAATGCAAGTTCCTTCCAACGCCATAACTGACCAAGGCACGCTTTACCCTCTGATAAAGTGCTTGGCCTGTTTTTATTACTGCTCGTCTCGCCAAAGTAGAATGACACAGTCGCCTATGAATTGACGACTCCATCTCACTCCACCAAATTTTATTTTATGTTTTTTCCACGGCGACTAACTCCACGTTTTTATGGACTAGCTAAGAGATTTGGTTGAGATTCACTTAACATTGTTGCCGTGTTACACTTGAGCTACGACAATATCCAATGTGGTTCAGTTTTTCCAACATTTTGATGACAAATCACAGTTATGTATTAGAGAATATTTTGGTTCGACACAATCCCAATTTTTTAGATTTTTTTATTATACCATGATGTAATTGAAGACGATTCTCTGGATTCGTGAGTTATTTTTGCAATATTCAATTTATTTATTGAAGGGGTGACATTTTGTAAGTATACAATGAATGACAAAGATAAAAATACCTAATCCATGATCTCATAGAATAGTAATAAGTAATATTTTATATAGTGATAAGTATTCTGGTGTCTTGTTTCAAATTAGATGTTTTTAAGGAATTACCTATGTTATTTTAATGTTTATTGTATGGATAGAGTTTAAATTTTGTAGTTAAAGTTATCAAATTGAATTATGAAACATTTAATTATAATTTTATTGTTCATGTATATGAAATAAGTTAAGTAGATTATTGAAAAACTATCTTTTAATATGTATAAACTAGCAAAGTTCTAGAAGATGTAGAATTGAATATCCAATGTTGTCTATTGTTTGTAAAAAAAAAAACATAATATTATTGCAAACACTCATGACCCTTCCTATATACAATATTGAGCGAATAATAAAATAATTGTTTCTAGAGTTTTGCGTAATGCTATCATAATGAAATTTGTGGAATGAAATTAATGACAAACTTGAGAGATATTCTTTAGACATGTAATGACTTAAATCCTTCGTTTCTTAAATTAGTCACACCCTATTGATTTCAACGCACTATGCAATGGCGATCCTTCCCTTCACTTTGACGTGCTGTCGAAGGATGGTAAGGATTCTCTTGCCTCTTCGCGGCCATAGGGATTGACTAGGTCTTCACATGGGATAGCACTGTTAGGGCATCTGCATGTTTGGAGCCGACTAATCAGTAGTCCAATCCTTCCTCAAATACCCTCCTACCCTCTACTCCTCTGGGGGCGACAGTCAACCTAGGCAGTGCGCTACCATTTTACCATTTAGATTTGATCCCAAAGATATGTCTAGGCAAGGATACATATGTTAAGGAGGAATTTCTAATAGAGTGTGCCCTTATTTGTAGACTCACCAAATCTTGGTAGAAACTATGTGATCTCCATGCATGGATCTCTAAATTTTGGAAGGAAGGCATCCAAGATGAAGTTAGCATATGCCAAGGGCTTCTTCATCCTTGAATTTGAGTCTTTTAAAGATAAAAACAAGGTGCTGGAAAATGGTCTATGGTTCCTCAATGGTGAATTTTTTGTGCCTAAAGCATTGGTTTCATCTTTTCAACCAAGATTGGTTTCATCTTTTCAACCAAGATCTGAGTCCTTCTCTTCTGCATATCTTTGGTTGTATCTTTCATATCTTCTCTTGGAATTTTGGGAGCTTAATTGTCTGTGTGATTGGTAATGGCCTTTAGAATTATTATTGTTCCTTTGAGGAGACAATCAATTATGCTAGCTCTACTTGTGCACACATATGCATTGAAATAGACCATTCCAAAGGGTTACCCACTGAGATAGGTTTGAAAGTGGGAAATAGAACTTGGAGGCAGTTGATAGACTACAAAATAATCCCTTTTAGGTGTAGGAAATGTTTTTCAGTAGATCACACTACTGCACAATGCAAAAAGGAAATTCATGTGAGAGGTCTTCAAGCTTCAAGAGACAAGCCTACCTAGTGGATTGGGGTGGAACTTCACCATTATATCATTGCTCCTAAACCCCATAATTTTATGGCTACTTCACATAACCTTCTTGAGATCGAAGAAAAATATTATCTACCACCTTCTCCAATTGCATAGGTTACTTCAAGAGATTCACTTGGGGTAAATATTAAGGGAGATATTCTTTTGGTCTCTCCATCTCTTCTAGTGAAAGACAAAACTTTGACTCCTCATCTTTCAAAGGATATTTTAGACTTTCTTGAGTTAATATTTTGGATAGCAAGGGATTTGGGATTGAATCGATGCCTGCATTTTCTTTAGGGATTGTGGCTCTTGAGGTAGGTGATAATACCTCATCGAGGTGAAACAAACTTTGAAGCCCACCTCACATTCAAATAAAGATTGGATAATGGTGAAGAAGAAGAAATCCTCACAACAAAGGCTTCAAATGATGTTAAGATCATCAAAGAAGAAGGAAAATGTTCGATTTGAAATTTATCTTTGAACCCATGTTTTGATGGGTTGGTAGGTATTTTAAGGATAATAGTTCTTTATTAGATGGCAAGCATTATAGCTTGCTTTATGCACCCCTATTTTTAGGGCATGCACTTTTTTTTATTATATTAGTAGTTATATGGGTTACAACTCCCTTATGCTTAGCTTATGAATAAAAAAATGATAATATAATTCGTACATAAATTAAAAATAAAATATAACTTGAAAAAAAATCATTAATAATTTTAAATTAGAATATAATAATTCTTATGTAAATTAAAATATTTTATTAAATAGCTCCAACGGTCTTCGGTAAGGGGATTTTCTTTCTCTGTATTTGCTTATAATTATGGTAGATGCATTGAGTAGATTTATTGATAGTGCTAGATGGAACGAGAACTAGAAGGGTTTGAAATTTCCAGGTAATAAAGATTCAATTATTGTAGATGTCTTTTTCTCCATTTTGCTTAAAAAACAAACATTAGCATTGTCATTTAAAACAAAGAAAAATAAAAACATCTCTATGAAATAATGAATCATGTAAAGTGAAAAAAGGAAGATAAATAAAACACACAATAACATGAACCAAATCCTATTTCATAGTGGATTGGTTCTTCTGTAGAAAGAAGCCCTTTTCTCAATCGTTGATAAGCTCCAGATATGTTGATGATCAAGATGATGAGTTGTGGAGGATTAATACAATAGAGGAGGCCTGTATTTATAGCCAAGAAGGATAAAAGAATGCCAAACATGGAGGATGTGGGACTAAATATCCACCAATAGGAAGGAGTCACTTGTCAACTTGTGATAGGTTGAGGAATGAGTACATTTTGGTCAATGTGCCAAAGAGGGGGAGATTTGAAATTTGAATTTGAGAGTTAAATGCTAAGTTTGACCCTTGCAAGAGACATGTAAGAGACATCTAAGACCTCTTAAATGTTTTGTTGGATGTACATGTCAACTTGGGGGGAGATTCAAATTTGGAAGAATATTCTCTTTTTATGCAGAGTTCAAAGAAAATGATGAATCTTAATAGATCAATAAATTGATTTATTTGTGCAAGTGGGAAAAGTTAGAGGATGTGATGGGTGATTAGATTATATTAATCATGATTAGATTAATTTAGTGGGGGATTAGGTGATTTGACCCATTTGACTTCTATTTAGGGACTTAACTAAATCAAAGGGACATGAAAGGTGATTTCAGACTTGATTAAATAAATATTTGATTTATTTAATCAAAGAGGATGTTGCTAGGATTAAATTAAATAAAGTTAATTTAATCAATTTAAATGGATGACCTTAGGAAATTAATCAATTAAACTTGGTTTATTTAATTGACAATCGAATATGATTATGCATGATGTCAATTTTGTGTGTCTACATTTTTCCCCTCTTTGAAGCAATGTACTTGCTGCATTGGTTCAAAGAATAAACTTGCCATGATCAAAATTCAAAAAAATTCTAAATTTTTTTTCTGATGCCCGAGTGGAAAGAAGTACACTAGTACATTTCCCCCTCGAGAGATCAAACGAAAAGACTCAATTTGAAGGTCGATCTCGCAATAAAGAGGTTCAAGATGGATGTATGGATGGTCATGATGATGATGCAAATGAGATGGTTTTAAGATGCTTAGAATAGCCAATCTATATTATCCTAAACAACTTAAATGATAATGCAATGCATGTGAGATGGATGATGCAATGATGCCTATATGATTATGCAATGGATTTTTTATGTAAATGTATGATTTTATGAGATGCTTAGACTAACAGATCTATATTATGATGAAGAACATGCATGCGAGATGATATGTAGAATGTTGATGGTTTTTGGATGCAGGATGGATGCACTGGCGATGATGATGTTAGCATGGAGAGAAGAAAGAAGAAATGAGATGATGACAAGAGGATCCAACAAGTCCATGATTTGACGTGATTTTATTAGAGATGATGAGAGATGATAGATGATGTTGATTTTCTTATCAAGGATTAGGATTTTAAAAGGGATACTTACCTTATGTTTGATTACACATGTAGATACAATGCATCAAGATATAAAGAACTAGGATGGTGTTATACCTAGTACGATGGAATTTGACTTGACAAACAGATAGGAGTATTCTTGTTCACACTTGACATACAAAAACCTTGCTAGGATGTACCTAACAAAGCAAGTATTCACCAAGTTATATTACAAGAACATCCAACAAGCACAACAAAAAAAAGGATAACAATCATTGTCCCATTCCTTTCTCTCTAAATCGTTTTGAGTAGACATCATCGAGAGGTCATTGGAATGAGCACAATAAGATAAATCAAAAGAAAAGATCAAGTACACAAACAAGTCAATGTTATTCATATCTCTAGCCAAAGGGATTTGTTTTGATAGGATAAGAATCCAAAGTGATCCAAAATGATGTCCATTTTCAGAATGATATATCCTAGGACATGCATTGCATAGGATGATGATGGGTTGATAAGTTGATTGATAGGTTGTTGATATAATGTTGACTGACATGTTTGAAAGTGATCAAGAGTTTGATTTTGCGTTTAATGGTTTGTTGCTTCAATTTTGATTTTGTATTTGAAGTTTTCTTATGTTGATTGTTGTGATTTCTTTTGTTTATGTTGCCAAAGGATGAAGGTGATGATCAGTTTATTATGGATGATTGATTATTTCAAGTGAAAGCGAGATGAGATGGATGGATTTTTTTCAAATATTTGGATGTTTTTGACGTTTTTGGAATGTTTTGAGGCTATTTTTGACATTTTCAATATTTTACAAATGTTTTGATTTTTTGATTTTTTGAATGTTTTGGGGTTTTCTGAGATTTTATGAATGTTTTTGGATTTTTGTTTTTTTGAATGTTTTTGGATTTTGTATTTTTTTTACTTATTTTTTATTTTTGTGTTTTTTTTAATGATTTTTGGATTTTGATGTACAATTTTAACAATCTGGATATGGATATGTGTGATGATATCAGTGCTCTATTTCAGATTTTGTTGAAAACCAAGCTAAGGTTGATTGATCAGATCGATGGATTGATGATGATAACATTGTTGAGGATACGAAACAATGCAAGGATAGTGTTAAGCAACACAAGGATTGATATGTTGATGGGATTGATGATGGTAACAATGCAAGGATTTGATTGATCAAGATTGATGATGATAACATTGTTGAGGATGCACAACAATACAAGGATAGTGTTAAGAAACACAATGATTGGGAAGGATATCCCAAGAGGATTATTTTTTGATTGGATTTGATTGATCATGATTGATGAAGCTTGATTTGGAACAAAAGTTGTTCAAATGATTTGATGTGATGTTTGAAGTGCAACTTAGATACAACTGATAGTGATTATTTGGATTGATGTTCAATGAAGGATGAAGATTGATAAGGAACATTTTCTTGTCAAAATATGGCATGGGCTAGTGATTTGGATTTTGGATTACAAATGATTTGACCTATTTGGTTTCACGTTTGCCAATGTTCGGATCGCCACATAAGTTGGAGGATATAGATCAAGATTTATTCTTGAAGCGAGATCTAAATATCTGCCCCCAATGTCTAGCAATGTATGGAATTCCATGGATGGATGCTTGGATAGGTGTATGGATGGATGGATATGGAAATCATGCAAAGGATGCCAAGGGTTATTTTACAATAAGATAAGGTTTTTGAACAAAGGATGCTCATTTGGATAATGTTGCATAGCTCAAATACTACTGGGTGGGATAAGATCAATGAAAATGACCCATGCCAAGATTTTTATTGTAAGCAAGTGTAAAGTGTGCACCAAGCATTCATCAAGATCTAGATAATTTGGACTATGGATGCACAGATAGATGAAAATAGATTGGATAAATGGTTCATGGATGGATGGATTTATTGTGGCTGAGGTGGATGGAATGTTGGCTTTATTATAGATGGGATGAGATGCCTTCACCTGAATTGGCACACACAGATGCTTGATTCTACACATGACACCTGTTTTCTAGGTTTTCATCATGGTCTTTCCCAAAGTGCCACTGTAGTGGTTTTCACTAGAGGATGGTTTTTATCTTTACTATTTTCATGATTTTTTGATTTTTTTAGATTTTCACATTTTTTGAGTTTTTTGGTTTTTTCTGAAAGATTTTAAGCTCATGCTAAACCACCTGGTGGTGTTGATGTAGATGCTTCTTTCATGATGTTCCATCGATATCCTTCCTGAAGAAGTTGTTTTTCCAAGATATGTGCACTTGAATGCAAGTTTTGAGATTCCTGATCTGCTTTGTTGATACTGGAGTTGACTCTGTATCTGTGTGTACATCGCGATAGAGTGCATTCTAAATACTTATGATGAAGGGTCATTGCTAATATATGGTCAATGTAAGAACTCGATATCATGCGTGGAGGCATGGATGGAGTGTGTTTAGGAATAAAATATGGATTGGTTGAGAAGTTTTAATCTTTGACTCTCCAAACTTGGGAAGATGAGTAATGATGGGTGGATATAAAAGTGTGTGTGGAATTAGGACCAACTGTTTGATACACTTTGTACATTTCTTGAAAAGCCTGATTTTGCTTGTATGGACATCTTTGATGGATACTCTTTCCTTCTTTATTTTTCCCCATAGTTTCTTTGACTGGTGGAGTTTGATAGGGATAATCTTTCTTTGTATTCTTTGGTATCCATTTGTATTTGATTTGTCTGATATGTTTCTTAGCTTCTTCTATTTTGATAATGTTCTTTGTGCTTTGATTCAAATCTTTCATTTGACGTTGGTCCCAATTCATGAATGGGATGATGGGTGGATGAAAATTCATGATGTGGCTAGTTGTAGTATTAGCATCAGTTTCATCATAAGGATTCTTCATGCTCCTTATGTTGACGTTTTCTTGAGACATAGTTTCCCCTAGTATGGCGGTAGTAGCACCTTTTTCCCTTGATTCTTCTTGTTTTGAGATGTCTTGTCCAGTAAGAATTCTTTGATAAATGACCACTGCAGATGGCATTGTTCCAATTTGTTGCTCTGCTAACTCCAGAATCTCATGTTCTGTATAGCCTGTTTCTTTGAGTGGATAATGTTGGATATTTTTATACATGATTTCCTTAGTCTAAATTTGGGATATATCTGATCTTGATGTTAACAACTCAGTTTGACCATAGGAATCAATAATTCGATCTTTTTGTGTCATAATGTTAGGAGTAAAGGAATCCTGTTCGGAATGAGGATCATCTACGTGTCCATCCATAGAAAGCATCTCATGGGTAGATGGAGGAGTATGTGTTATGTGGATATGATCATCTTTTATAGATAGGAGAGTACCCATTAGATTGTTGTAGTATCTTGGAGATACAAATTCTTGATCTTGATTAATTTTGGGATTGATTTTGACATGCTTGGGATCAAGTTCTTGACATGGGTCAGTTTCAAAGAATGAATTGCTTACAAAGGGTTCTTGGACGTCATCATTAGTCATGGTAAGTTGTTCGATATCCTCTTGATCTTTGAGTGGACTTAGATCAAGTGTCAAGTTTTTGACATCTATAATCATGAGGTCAAAGGGGGTCAAGATGTCTTGAAAAGGACCACTGCTAGAATTTGGTGAAAGATGTTGATCATGCTTTGGAATGAATTCTTGAGATATGTCCTCTAACTCATAAGGCGATGTAGAGACATTTTGAACATGATCATAGGTCAATTGATCATCCATTATTTCAGTAGGATCAAACAATCCTAACACTCCTTGAAATAGATCACTAAAAAGTGGCTCTTGATGTATGGTGAGTTGATCATTAGATGGGGTATAAACATCTTTGATGTTCTCATTAATGGAGGGATCTTGAACATTATTTTCAACAATTGTGGTGGAGAGATTGCCAATGTCTTCAACCATAGGGTCAAGTGATGTTGACATTTCTTGGATTGGATCATTGTTGGTTGGTGGATTTTGATCATGATTGTAAAGTGACTCTTGACATATGTTAATTTGATCATTGGATGAAGTAGACATAGCTTCAAGGTGCTCAGTGGTGGATTGATCTTGATCCTTGTCAATCAGGTCTTGGATGAGTTTTTTGAGTCGAACACAATCTGATGTTCTATTTCCCTTTATTCTATGATAATCACAAAGGTGCTTCTCGTTATACCTTGGCAATTTTATGTCTAGTTCTTGATAGTTCACATAAACAAGGATTTTGATGAGATTTTCTTGTACCAACTATTGTAGGATTGATTCAAATGGTCTCCTAAGTGGTATGTATCTTCACTTGTTACCTTGTGAGATTTGTGTCTTAAACTGACCTAGTTGTGATTGATTTTGGAGATGTGGTGATTGATCTTTGAAATGTGGCGATTGATCTTCGAGATGGGGTAATTGAGTTTGTTGTTGATGTTGTTGATCTTGATAACCAGCCTCTTGAGATTGGAGATATTTTTTTGATGTGGTTTTGGACACAACTCAATGCGTTGATGGAATGGTTCAACCAAAGGAAGAGTGTATTGATTTTGGAGTGAATATATCTCTTGGATAAATAATTCAATTAGATTGGCACGTGAAGCAAGTTCTTCTAGCAAAATTTGATCTTGATTTTGAATTTGACTCCCTTGATTTGGATTTTTTTCAAGTAGATTTGGGATGTACACTTGTGGTGTTTGCATGGGATCATGGAAAAATTGATTTTGGACAATGTTCTGACTTGGGATGATGTTCAAATTTGGCATTATGGGTTGAAAATGAACATTGTTGATGTTGGGAATCATATTGCCTTGATTTAGGTGACTTTTATTTTGCATGGTGTTACCTTGACTTTGATCAATACATGGAGTCGTTATCATCATGTTTGTACTTTGAACAACATTTGTATATTTTTTGAGCATATCTATCCCAAAGTTTGTCAAGTTTTGATTTGAAATGTTCATGTTTGGTAAACTTGTACTAGGCATGTATGGATTTGGTGGAATGATGTTGTTCACTTGAAGATTCATGGATTGATTGTTTGGTTGATAGACTTGTAATTTTGGACTTGGATTTAAATCTATCATTGGGAAAGGTGTCCCAAACTTTTGACTGGGCATACTCACATTTGTTGTACCATCGAGGTTTGTAGGAGATAATGATCCCATGTACAGATTGTATAGATGTGAGTGTTGATAATCAATCAGCATTGTAAGGCTTTGAAAGTCTAGTTGACTTGGATTACTCATGATGAATGGATCAAGCTTATATTCCATGTTCATCTTGTGTTGAGGTCTAGTTCAGACCCTAAAATAAGGATCAATTTTCAAGAATGTAGAATGTGAACCTCTAATTCTTTGGATTGATCTAAACTCTAGGTAAAAAAAAGAAAGTTTAATATTTTAAGGATCAAAAGGATGGTGATGAGATATGAAAGATGGATTATCGGTGAATGATTGGAACTCTTAGGAAACTTTGAAGAGGATACTAAACTTTAGGACTTGGATTTATGTTTTGATTTTATTTTGGATTGGTTTGATTTGATTTGGATAGTGAACTCATAAACTCTAAGATGTTGGATGTTGTCCTAGAGTAAATTTCTTCACAAGATGCTAATTTGACTAAATGTGTAAAGAAGGATTCATCTAAACACATCTAACCAAATAAGATTATAATTTTGATTTCATCTGATTTTGGATTTTGGATAGTGAACTCATAAATGACAAGATGTTGGATGTTTATCAAGGGATAGATTTTTTCACAAGGATCGATAATTTGACTAAATATGTGGAGAAGGATTCATCTACACAAATATAATCAAACAAAATGATTTTGATTTGGTTCAAATGATTTGCCCAAAGTTTAGCATGAGGGATTTTTTCAAGATTTCTAAGAATTGCTTGCGAGATGATTTTGATTTTGATGTTTAGGAGATGGATGAATGTTTTGATTTTGATCCTAAGAGACTTAGAGAGACTTTGTTTACTAGACCAAGATATTGAAGAACACGCTTTTCTCTAAGAATAGTTCAAACCAAAAGACCAATGTTTGCTCAAAAGATGATAAAAAGATAAAAAAGCACATGTGTGGGGTTCAATTTGAGTTAATCTTGGTTAATAACTTGCTTTTATCACAAACACACTTCTTGCTTAGTTTTCAAACTAAATGTCTATGTCTCAATTCCTTTTCATTCCACAAGGTCCATTATGTGAAAATCTAGGTTTCTAGAGCATAGTTTCCTATTCTTGACTTAAATGGAATGAACAAATCAAGATGTAGGTCTCAGTGTTTAGAAGCCTTCTAGGGATAAGAACCCCTAGGGACAAACAGTAACACGTGGAATTTTAAAAGGTATTTGTTCCTCCCAAAGGGTTTGAAATTCTTATGATTTGTTGGATGTTGGTTTCGATGTTTTGGATCCAAGCACTATGTTTTCAAACTGACTCACAAGCAATATAACATCCTATCTCAATTGGTACGTTTTTCTTGGTGGGCTTGCCTCATGCCCTTCGTATTACAAGAGATGATTTCACATGCAACCAAGGAGAAAATATAAAGGTATGCTAAGAATGAAGTCTTAACCTCCATATTTTAACCGAGATTAGACATGGCAAGTAACTTCTTAGAATATAAGTTCCAATGCACCACTTTGATAAACTCGTTGGATCGACTAGTTGGCTACTACAAACAAGGTTCTTAATGATGGGACATCTGGTACATGACACCTTGCGAGCATCCAACAAGCCACTAAAGGATTTAATCAATCCTACTAGGGGTGCTTATACTTTTTACGGTAGTAGCCCATTTTGAAAGAAACTGTACGACTAATGCCTACACACCATGAGGACTTGACAGTTTAGTCTCATCCATTTATATACCAGCTCGAGTGAAAAACCAGTTGGATTTTCCTTCAAGTTCTCCTTTCGGATGTGTCTCTTAGGCAAGCCCCTCTAAAGGTAAACAACAACAAGAAAGAACATCCATAGTTCGATCAACCTTCATTTAGAAACAAAGGGAGAACACATGTGATATACCTAACTCAAACTCGCAAGATTTTTCAATTTTAATTCCCAAAATGAAGTGTGGAGGAAATATTTTATGCAACTTAATGTTATCAAAAATATTTTTGATTCTTAAGATTGCCATGAAGTGCAAGAGAAGTGTATATGCCTTTTTAGATGAGATTATTTTGCAAGAAAGATTACAGAGCATAAAATACACATGTTCATTTTAAATCCCAAAGCAATGATGAGTTCATTTTAAAGCACCAAGCTAAATGTGAAGTTTGTTGAATTTTAGTCCAAGTCAAAATTCTAGTGAGTTCTAAGGTCAATTTTAATCAATTTGAAAAAATAAAATCAATGATTAATTTTGAAGCTCAAATTGATCTAGTCGGTCTAAAATAGAAAACAAAAGCAGTGAATGGATGCTCTAGATTATTACAATAAGCATTTAAAAATTCTTTTTACAAGTTCAAATTCAATGACCAATTTTCCAACTCAAATATACTTGTTTTTTCTTCAATGTACCAAAGAAATCCTCTTGCAAGATAAAAAGACAAAAATACGAGAATTAATTGCTAAGAGATGATTCAACAAATGAATATTGAAAGAAAATCATTTTGAACAGATGCGCAGTCAACGAAATTTAAAGATGAGACCATTGTTTCTTGATGCAAACCAGTCAAGTGAATGCCAAAATTTCGTTGCAGATTATGAAATTCTCGGTCTACACTTATTAGAAGTAGGAGTGTTAATTACTTTTATCTCATAATCAAAATATAAAATACTTCCACCGTAATGATAAAATTCTGAAAAATGTTTTTTCAAGCAGCTTAAAAATGGTTTTTGTTTTACTATCAGCTTAATAATGTGTAAACAAATGTATTCCATATCTGAGTATAACTCACCAAGTCTAAAACTTAATAATAGCAACTTACACAATGATATACCCTATGTTTGATGACAATGACCAACCTGCAGCTTTACATTAAGAGTATGATTTGACAATAACTAGCTTGTAGCAACTTGGAGCCGATGAGATAAATTTTAATAAATCCAACATTATTGTCTTGCCTTAAAGAGGTGTGATTTCAAATTGTGCTTCATACGGCTAAATTCTCACACATGTTAACATTAGTGCATAGTAGGTATGCAACATATCAAGATGTACCAGCGATTAATGGTAGTGTACCATCAACTAATAGCTTTCAAAGACTTTTAAGATAGGTGTAAAGCCAAAATTTATAACCATGAATTCCTAGACCGAGCAACATCAACCGTTTGACAAGAATCCTCAAATAAATGCATCACCACAAACTATAACAGCATAGCTAATGACTAATAATGACTGATCGTCAAACTATAGTAGTCAACGATCTTAAATTGTTTGATAGGACACCTCAACAAGATGCCAAGCTAGTTGAATTGATGCTTATAACAAAGGCACATTCAATGTATGAAATAAATATTGAGCATTTTGCAGTTGGAGATCTCTCATGGGGAAGCCGCTGCTAGTGCCAATCTTAATCTGGAGGTACACACAATACCAAGATTTTTTGGAGTTGGCGAGAGAGCCTCAACATAACAATAAAGTGTCTTGGATGGGCCCTACATGCCTCTATTGCATGAATTGTGTTGTTGCATAGTGAAAACCAAGCTCTGAATCTTTTTTTTTTGCAATAAGTTATGCCTGTCACTTCTCCACTTTGGCGAGCAACTGAGTCAAGAATCAAAAGAACAATCAAGCAGCAAGAGATCGAGCTTATTTACACTAAAGGAGGTCACTATAATTAGTGCATACTAAATTTATATTATTTAACAATGACATATTTGAAAAAATTGCATTGAAATATGGGGATTCGAATTTTGAATTTCACACAAAAAGAGCATCTAAAGTAAATACATGTGAGGCTGTAATAATTGTGTCAATCCACAATACATGTGGAAGCTTTCCATCAATTGAGGCTATTGAATCTCGAGCTTAAGAGGGAAATTGCTTGTAGGATAAATTTGACAATTTGTAGATGCTCATTCAATACTACCAGCACTAACATACTCTTTAATGCTACGAGCAAACTAAATAGATGTTATGATGGCACAATCTATATAGAATTTGGAAATTATTTCAAATTCTGACAGCGCAGTTCACCAGACAGACAAATCTTAAAAAATAAAATGAAATGGCAAATAGAAATCGATCACCATCGAAGCAAACTAACAGTAAACTCAAGAAAGATATTGCTATCTAATGCAATAGAAATTTAAATGCCAAACTTTGATGCACCAAGGGTAGATATCAAATTTCTTTTGTAAGTATATAATAGATTTTTAATGCATGCACTTGCCTTTGTGCATTTGTGAGTGGTTGCGAATGAATTCTACCTTGTAATCATCCCCAGAGTTGAAAGAAAAGGGAAATGTAGTTGGAGTGGGATGTCTCACTTACCACATAATTAGGCTATTTATGCCTGCTTTTTTGCAGCACACACAATATACAAAAGGAATTTTGTATAAAACTTGTGGAAGTAGATTCAAACAAACAAGAACTGGTACATTTCCCAGGCTAACCACCAAAAAATTTACTCTCTAATCTTATCGCTTTGACCAACATCCTCCTCTGCAAGCTGATGCAATTAGCGACTTCTCTACATGTGCCAAAATGGAAGCATATAAAGGGCACACAAACTGTTTATAGAATGCATTTTCCTACATTCTCATTTCCCACACCACTAATGAAGGCTCCATTTGCTGTAGGCAATAAAGTGAACAAAGTCTTGGATTGATCTATGTTTCAATATAACAATGCGTAATTAATATCAGAGCATTCAATAAAAATCATAAATTATATCATGGGGAGATTCTTCTTGAAGATTTGACTTGGCACACAATTTGATCTCAATCGACATTGGATTCATTCAAAAGGTGACTGGCTGTTGAAAATCCTTATCTCCAAGATTTGTGTCCCATGAACACTGTACATGACACTTGACAGAAGGGCCAACAAAAAAAGATCTGATGACAACATTCAAGAACCAAAAGATGGTATGACATGGTCATAGCAGATAAAGGAATTATAAATCCCTAAACACTCTACAAAATGGTTGTTACGAAGATTTAGGGATATCGAAACCTAGACATTTGGCTTGATTAGGCACAACTAACAATGGATAAATCTATAAAAAGAATATCTTCATGAAGAAAGTGCTTTCATGAACTAAGGCCAATAATAGTGAATGTAGATTATAACGATAGCATTTAAAGCTCGAGTGGTTGCATCTGCTAGTATTTACTAAATGATGTGGACATGGTCTGCAAATAATCAATGTTTGATAGCATAGATTTGTAGAGGTACACAAATAATGAAAGTCAATAAAAGATGGACATGATTGGGATGCTATTCAATTTATTGTGAAACCAATGATTCGTTGAGCATAAACAAAGACGTTACAATAGAAAGAGAGACTATAATGCAGCAATCAATTTAAATAGCACAAAGCACAATGAACACACATTTGAATGAATACATTAACTATCCAAGCATTGATTGTGTATCTTCCAGCTGCTGAAACAAATATTTGACAGGGTGCACAATGCTTAAAGCTTATTCAAACAAAGACAAAAACTTTGCATCCCTATTTGAAGCATTAATCGATCTTATGTAAACAAAAATGAAGAAAATGCATGAATGAAAACAAGGACTCTATATTTCTATCCAATGCATGAAATAAATGATTTTCCCTCCTTCTAGTGCCATATTGTAGATGCCTTTTTCTGCATTTTGCTTAAAAAACAAACATTAGCATTGTCATTTAAAAAAAATAAAAATAAAAATATCTCTATGAAATAATGAATCATGTAAAGTGAAAACAAGGAAGATAAATAAAACACACAATAACATAAACCAAACCCTATTTCATAGTGGATTGGTGCTTCTGTGGAAAGAAGCCCTTTCCCAATCCTTAATAAGCTCTAAATATGTTAATGATCAAGATGATGAGTTGTGAAGGATTAATACAATAGAGGAGGCCTCTATTTATAGCCAAGAAGGATAAAAGAATGCCAAACATGGAGGATGTGGGACTAAAGATCCACCAATAGGAAGGAGCCACTTGTCAACTTATGATAGGTTGAGGAATGAGCACATTTTGGTCAATGTGCCAAAGAGGGGGAGATTTGAAATTTGAATTTGAGAGTTAAATGCTAAGTTTGACCTTTGCAAGAGATATGTAAGAGACATATAAGATCTATTAAATGCTTTGTTGGATGTACATGTCAACTTGGGGAGAGATTCAAATTTGGAAGAATATTCTCTTTTTATGCCAAGTTGAAAGAAAATGATGAATTTTAATAAATCAATAAATTGATTTATTTGTGCAAGTGGGAAAAGTTAGAGGATGTGATGGGTGATTAGATTAGATTAATTAGGATTAGATTAATTTAGTGGGGGATTAGGTGATTTGACCCATTTGACTTAGATTTAGGGATTTAACTAAATCAAAGGGGGATGAAAGGTGATTTCAGACTTGATTAAATAAATATTTGATTTATTTAATTAAAGAGGATGTTGTTAGGATTAAATTAAATAAAGTTAATTTATTCAATTTAAATGGATGACCTTAGGATATTAATCAATTAAACTTAGTTTATTTAATTGATGACCGAATATGATTATGCATGATGTCAATTTTGTGTGTTTACAGTTACTCATCTCCAATTTATGGATGATACATTATTATATGGGGAGACCACACTCAAAGAGGCAAGTGAAATCAAAATAATTCTAGATGAGTTTTTTTTTCTTCTAGTCAACATATAAGTAAGGAAAAATCCAAAATTTATTTTTCTCATACTAAAAAATTGCACAAAAAGAAAATGACAAAACTCATGGGTTACTCAATAGATACGATTTTGTCCAAATATCTTCTAGTGCTAGTATTTGAGGGAATTATGATTTCCAATCTATGGGATCAAATAATTGGGAAAAGTAAAGAAAATTCGATGGCATGGAAAGGAAGGTGGTTAACTCTAGCTAGTCAAATAATGATGGTCAAAGTTGTATTGGCTACTATGTTTATCTATAATATTTCATATATGTAGTTAATAGTGAAATACTCTTCTTGTTTGGAGAGTACCCTCTTGAAAATTTTATGGGATAGATCTGATAAGTGGAAGCATATGCCCTCATTCATTTGGACAATGTGTGCAAGGAATATAATGATTGAGTATTAAGAATCTTGAATTCTAAAATGTGGCTTTAGGTACAAAATTGATATGGAAAATGTATCAATTGCCTAGAATACTATGGTGTAAAATAATGTAAAATAAATATTTGGACTCTAATTATTTGAGTAGGATTCTTACCATAGAAAATGCACTTGAGGGATCTCATGAATGGAAATTTATGATGGATAACCAACACATAATCATTGAACCCCTATCATGGTTAATCAACAATGGAAGCTTTTCTTATTTTTGGATTGATTCATGGGGAAACATAGATCATTATTAGAGTAGAAGGATTCCCAAGGTTTCATGAATACTCTTACGATCATAGTTGAAAATTATGTAAAGGATTATGTTCAAATTGACGTTTAGGGTGGCTATAAATGGATAAATTTTAACTCACTACCCATAGATGAAAATGCAAAGCAGAGCCAAAATGAAGTTGTTAGGGCTCGAATCATCTATCTAAACAAGAAGAATATAATCATCTAGTGTGGGACCAAGTCTGGAAGGTATACAGTGAAGTTGGTCTACCAAATACATGGTTGTGTGTCAAGGAATATTTGGCCAAGTAATTTATGTTGGGGCAAATTGATATTACCAAATTTTGGTGCCTTTGAGTAGAAGACACTTCATTTCCAAATATTGACTAGAGATAGATTGAAATAGACTAGGATTGCTAGTCAAAATTGGTGTATCATATGCAAGGCTAGTGGGGAATCAACTTACCACCTTCTCCTAAATTTCCCATTTGATGTAGCATGTTGTGATTGGTTGGCAAATAAATTGGGATCACTCAGCCCAAGACAAAATAATTTAATTGACTTATTTTTGAGTTGGACCAATTTTCATAAAGGGGCCTTTTGGGGTTACATTTGGATTGCTTTCCCTACCATCATAGTATGAAATATATGGAAGGAAAAAATCAAGAGAATATTCAATGAAAAGACTAAAAGTGTGGATGAAGTAATAGGGATTATTGAAAAAAATATAGTGGAATGGATGAATACATATGTAAAGGAACAAATAAAATATAAATTTACACTTTGGGATGAAAAGCTAATGAAAATTTCCACCTAAAAAACACTAAAATTCCTCCCATCCTTTCACTTTGCCCTTGATTTGAAATCAAAATGAAAGGGTGCTTGGTGGACATTTCCACCAAGCGGTATCCTAAAATTAAACAATAATGGTGCATCCCAAGGAAATCCAAGTAAATCAAGAGTGGGTTGCATAATTCAAATGAATTTAGAAATTTGATTTGGGAAAAGTCTATAAAATCCTAGAAGACATAAATTATGCAGTTGAAATTGAGGCCATCTTGATAGGATTACAAACTTGTATAGAGAAGGGATTGACAAAAGTTGAGATTGAATGTGATTCAATGATGTATAAATGCAATAAGGAAAGGTGAGATTGAAATTTAGGCTTTACAACCAAAGGTAATAAAAATCAATGTAATGTAGAGTGAATTTGACGAATTATCTATTGAACGTATTTATATAGAATCTAATTGTGCAGTAGAATTTCTTTCTAATTGGGGTGTGGTCTAAATAAAGGAAAATATCCCAGTGGAAAGTACTAACTGATGGGAGCAACTTGAGACAATTCTAAAAATTGACATTAAAAGTCCAATGAGGTTTGAAATGCCCAGGTAGTTGGGGATTCTGAGGTGACTAAATTATAATGGGGTCCTGATGTAGAACTCTAAATTTGTGCTTCTCCTATGTTCCTAATAAAATGAGATCCATTTAGATATGTTTTGAAACTAAGGTAGAATAAAATATAGAATAGGCCGCAAATTGGTTTCTCAACAACATGAATGGTAAAGCATAGTGGTGAAGAAATTAGTGATGGAGATTGCTTGTCGATATCTTTAGGAGCATGAAAGGATCAAATTAAGTGGTTGTTTCAAATCACGGATGAGATGGGAATCATCAAAATCATGGGGGTAATCAGTTGTAAGCCCTAGTCAAACAATCACATTCATGATAGAAAGGTATATAAAATATTCTTTGGCAATCTACTAGAGGCTATGGGTGAAAAGCATTTGGCTTTGGCCTTGGTTCCTACTATACTAAAATTGGACATTAATGCATTGGTGTTGAAAGACATTGAAAGGATGAAGATGATTTCAAAGGGGAAGCGTATTGTGGGAATTTTTTATGCTGGTATGGAGAAACATAGGTTTGCTACTATGGAGGCTCTCAATTTTTTTTGGTGAGGGTATTTCTAGGGGATATATGGGTCTTTTTCACTTCTATCTTAGAATTATGGATATCTTCTTAAATTAGAGCAATTTGTAAGGGAAAATGAGTTAGCCAATGGTATCATCAGCAATAAAGATTGGAAAGCATAAAATATGCTAAAAAAGAAATTGTAATTTTCTAGATTTAAGTATAAAATAATGGGAGTTGTCCCATTTAATAGTGCTTGCTAATAAAAAAATTAAATAAATACCATGTTAATGGCATAGGGATTAGGTGCATGGGTAGATCAGGTGGATTTGGAATGGCTGATTAGGAGCCAAGGAGAGCTACAAATCAAGAGCCACAAACAAAGAAAATGCAAGATAGGAAGGGAGTACATGTGGAATGACAAAACAAAGATTATGGTTTTGAAGGGAACACAACTCAAATGGGTGGTAGGATCTAACCTAGAAGATATACAAATACCTATAGTGAGAATGGGTGAAGAAGGTGGGACAATTCAAAATATTTTTCTCAATAATAGAGTTGCTTATAGAGATTATGGTGGAGGAGGTATGGTGGCAATGAAAAATAAGGATAGTGGTGATTGGAGGAAATAGAATTCAGTGTTGTGGGCGAAGTGGAATCAAGAAAGTAGGATGACATGGTAAAGATATCAGAGTTTTGGATATGAAAGAAAGGGACAATATGGTAATGTGACAAATGAGTGAATGAATAAGATGTGGATAGAGAGGTGTTTCCAAGGAAATAGGGGTGGATTGGAATTGATGGGTCATCAAAAGGACTATGAAAACAAATGGTGAAATTGGAACCCTAGGCAACAAAATAGGTCACTTAGGCTATGTGATAGACAAAATGAAGGATGACTATTAGATGGTGAAAGACTAGGGTCAAGTGTGAATTAAATTCCCCTTAACACTAGAGTTTTATATTAACCAATCATTTTTGAAAACTATTTTTTTATATTATATACAATTTATTTACAATAGTAAAAAAATTATCACAACAAAATAGAATATTATGAATAAAGAAGAAACGATTTTACAAAGACAAAACTATAATTTACAAAGAAAGAAACACAAACATAAACCTATACAATTACAAGACACATTTATCACAAAAAGGTAAATCACAAAGAAAATACCATTTCAAAAGGCATAACATACTATGATATAATCATCCATATACACAACTTATTACGAGCATAAATAAGAGTCAACCATTTTTTTCAACATATTTGGATGTTTCTATATTTGGAAGACTCTCCTCAATCATCGAAAGACAATCCTTAAGTATTCTACTTTTCGCCTCTTTACATGATCGTGAAATTTACCCAATCTCCTAAATAGGTTGTTAATTGGGAATGCCTAAGACATACGAAAAATATTAATATTGATGTAGAAAATGAAATGTTAGGAGAAGATTATAAATTTGACAAGGTTGATAAGGAAAGACTTTGATATTAGAAAAACTAAAAACCATCTACATTTGCACAATATTAAACTTAAGACAACAATAATATTATTAAGAATTGATTTTCAATATATTACGAAAAATATTAATATTGATGTAGAAAATGAAATGTTAGGAGAAGATTATAAATTTGACAAGGTTGATAAGGAAAGACTTTGATATTAGAAAAACTAAAAACCATCTACATTTGCACAATATTAAACTTAAGGCATTTGACTGTTTATTTAGAGGCTTTCAATAATCAGTGTATTATCTTGAGCATAAAATCACAGTCTCAACTTAAGACCACAAGACACCAACTATTTAATACAAACTATGATAAGAATATGTTGCAAAGCATTCCAAACCATGTATGAGAAAGTGATACAAGAACATACTAAGGCGGTGCCTTTCACCACATCGTCGTTATTGTCGGACAGAATTTCATGGTTGTCTGTTGCAGAGATGAGAACATCTATCAAATCTCGAGCATGCTCCCCCCTATTCTCTCGGTGATCGTGTAGCAATTTCTTCATAATCACGTCTCTCTTCTTATGTAGGTTCTTCATGGCAAGCACTAATCCATGTGGATCGATCCATCTGAGAAAAGGTAGGTAGTAGCCGATATCAAATGATCCAATTAGCGAGAATGTTTCTTCTATCAACTCCTTGAAGTGCTGCGCTTCTTTGAAATCCTCCGAACAGAGATCTGGCGAAAATCTCTTGCTAGCCACTACTCGCACTATGATATTAAATGAGAGATTTGAGAGCCGCGACTTCATGTTCACTGGATTGGTCTCTCGCTGCCAACTCGTGAAAAGCGAATGGACGAGAGCGGAAATTTCTTCCGTGCGGACGTGCCTGAAAGATTCGATTCTGTCTGCAGTGAATATCTCGAGCCTGGAAAATTTTCTGATGGTTCGCCAGTAGGAACCATATGGAGCAAAGCTTAAGCTTTTAAAATCATACCCAATATGCTTTCCTGCAGACATAAGTGGTCGCGAAGCAAAGGCTTTATCATTTGTTGTAAAGCATTCTTTTGCGAGATCTGAAGAAGAGATAACCAAAACTGTCCGGAAGCCAATTTGGAGATGCATGATGGGCCCATAGCGCTCTGAAAGAGAGGATAGAAGTCTGTGAATGGGCTGCTTGCTTCTACTTAAGAGAGGAAGATGCCCAATTATTGGCCACGATGGAGGCTGGGGTGGCCTTCCCTTTGCCGTGTTAGCAATTCTACGTCTGAGAGAGTTTGCAATTAGCCAAAGTGAAGCCAGTGCTACAGCAAGAACGATAAGGGAATTTGCTTGCAACGCCATAACTCACAGCCTACTCTCCCGCTAAGGCACGCTCTACCCTCTAATAAAGCGCTTGGCCTGTTTTAATTACTGTTCGTCTCGCCGAAGTAGAATGGCACAGTTGCCGTTGAATCGATGACTTATCTCACTCCAATAAATATAGTTTTTTCCTTTCTTTTACGTTTTTATAGACTAGCTAAGAGATTTGGTGGAGATTCTTTTGACATTTTTGCCGTGTTATATTCGAGCTACGACACTTTCCAATGCGGTTCAGTTTTTTCAACATTTTTGTACGACGCCATCCCAGTTTTTGAGTTTATTTATTTATTTTACCATGGTGTAATTGAACTAGGACGAAAGTAGGACGACTCTATGGTTGAGTGGTTTTTCAACATTGGTGAGTTTTTTATACAAAATAAACAATTATGAAAAGTTTAATATGCAATAGGCAATTTATTTAATATTGAAGAGGTGACCTTTCGTAAGTATACAATGCATGAGAAAGGATAAGAATACCTAATCCATGACTTCAAAACAAATATATATATATTTTTTTGATAAGTACTTTTTGTTTCTTGTTTCAAATTAGATGTTTTAGGATGTTATGTTATTTTAATGTTTATTGTATACATAGAATCTAAATTTTATAGTTGAAGTCATGAAATTGAATTATTAAACATGTAATTATAGTTTTATTGTTCATGTATATGGAATAGGTTAAGTAGATTATTGAAAAAATTACATTTTAATATTTATAAATTAACAAAGTTCTAGAAGATGTAGAGTTGAATATCCAATGTTGTGAAAAAATATCATTCTTGTAGACATTTAGGACTCTTCCTATATACAATATTGAACGAATGATAGTAGAAACGTTTTTAGAGTTTTTCATAATGCTATCATGATGGAAATTGTAGAATAAAATCAAAGACAAACTTGAGAGATATCCTTTAGGCATATAATGACTTAAATCCTTCCTTATAGTTTATAGAACTAGCCACAACCTATTGATTTCAACTACTTCTATTAAATAATTCCATTGTTAGAACACATTTTATATTGAGTAAAATAGTTAAATAGTATCTTTGGATAAAAAATAATAGCAAATTGTGTAATTTTGCAAGAGTATAGTATAGGAATTATATGAGGTTGAAATGTATAACAATTATCATTTTGATTGAAGGACCCATACCCAATAATTGCACAAGAAAAATTTTAAAGCAATGGTAGAGGCTTAAATTTTTGTATCAACAACTTTTTGTTGTATTTTTTATCTTGGTACCTAAAAATCTATTTCAATTAATAAAATTATGTTTACATGTGTAATTATAATTGCAACAAGAGGTGGAATGAAATGATTTGAGTGTACAAATAAAAATCGAAATACAACCAACTTATATTTAAAAGATAAAACTATATAATAAATCTTGAATAACTAAAGTAAACCACTTTAAAACCTCTAAAATAAATAAACTAAACTCTTCAAACAAAAGTAAAATAAATAGTATAAATAAGATGAAATAAATTTATTATATATTTCTAAATTAAAATAATATAATTCACATGTAAATAAAATAAAGTTGAAGTAAATAAAAAATAGTAAATAACTTGAATAAAGTAAAAAAAATCTTTAATAATATTATAATAAACTATCACAATTCTTAAATAGTTTCTAAAGTAAAATAAATTACTTAAAAAAGTAATAAAATTAATTCAAAATTGACATATGAGGTTGATAAATTTATTTGATATATTTATGCTAATAATGTATTTTAAGATTCAATAATCTTTGAAATAGTATATAAATAAATTGATAATAAATAATTGAAAGGAAGAGAGGAACATGAAAATCCTTTCCAAATCAATATTAGAAAATAATATCATGTAAATTTTAAGATTTTTAAAATTACATAAAGGAGAGCTATGTATAACATATAAATAAAATCATTCCACAACATTAGTATATGTGGGGAAAACCCCACACTCTAAAGGAGAATAATGTATTACTCAATAAAACAAGCACAATTGGAATATATTGATAAATAAATTATTATAAGAGCATCAAAAACTTGATATTTGGCCTAACTTTAGTAGGATAATATTTGCAAATTCATTCTATAATACCTAAATCTCAAGAATCCTAGTTAGAAAACCAACACTTAAAGCCTGATTTAATTTTATAGGGTAAAAAACATATTTCCTTCACTTATTACAAGTTTGTGATAAACCACTCACCAAATTGGACATAAATTTTTGATTTTTTTATCTTTATTCAATAATGTCTTATGAAGTATCTTAAAATGCACCCTAATATGGTTAAATATGTAACTCCCTCGTATAGCTCCTTTTCATGTATTAAATCTATTTCAATTTCTAATGGAGAAGGAATTTTTCTAGAGGTTATAACTTTTGATTCAAGAGGTTGTTGGGGCCTATTTTATAAATTATAGAGATTGAAGAGATCTACACACAAAAAAATCCCTAGAAGTGATGCAAAAAAGTCTACAATTTATATTTTTAACTAAAAATAATGTTTACCACCTAGAAATTAATTTTTTAGTTTTTCATAGTCTAAAAGTCATAACAATCATATACTCAACATTAGGATTAAGGTTAAGAAACCTTTCCTAAAATTCAACCACTTATCAAACACCTTGCAAGACTATAGGTAGTACCAACACTTATGCATTAATTATTAGTGATTGAGAGTCCCATCAATCATAGCACTACATAAAAGTTTATTTGGTCACTATATTTCTCAATCCATTTGTGTGCATAAATTTGTGTCAATGTGAATGATTAAAATAAGCAAAAACCCAACAAAAAATATATAAAAACCCTTAGATTAGACTAAGGAAAACCAAACAAGCATAAAATTCAACAACAAAACCTTATACTAGACTCCCTATTGCATTATATTTGCACAATTGATCAACTTGATATTCGTGCTCAAAAATTTGGCAACATAATATTGCATTTAGAAAGTGTATTTGAGTAATTGAAATGGATAAGTGTTGGGAGGTTTTATATATTGTGAGAAAATGGGTTTAGGATTGAGATGAAAAGATGAGATCAATGGTGGAGATGACTTGAGTTGTATCAAGCAAGGAGATGGTGCCAAGTGGCACAAGGAGGTGGGATGAGAGGGTGGAGGGGTACTTGAGAAGACACATAAGAATTTGAAACTCCCATTTATGAAAAAGAAGAGGATTGGGGGTATGGAAAAGTACTTTGACCCATGTGGCATGGTACCATGGCTATTTCACATGTATATAGTCCCATGCCTTTTTACAAATTGGCGGATGTGAGGGGTTTGAGGGGATTTTACAATGATTAGGTTATGCCTATAAGTGATTAAGGGGTTAGGTAGTTTTATACAACTTAATGAAAAGTGTACAAAATATGGATTTAAATAAATATTTTATTTATAAATTTTAGGAAATGGATCTGGGATTTAGGTATGTAAATAGATGGATTTATTTACCTAAGGTGAACTAGAGAAGGAATATGATTTAATGATTTATGCTAGAAATAAGTGTTGGTAAATAGTGAACTTACTAATTAATAATAAAATATTATTTAATTAATAAAGGGATGAAGAAAATATAATCAATTGAATAATTAGGGTTATATTCAATCAATTATAAATGAAATAGTTTGGTAATGATGATGTATCAATTTTAGGTGTTTACAACATCAACAATTATTTTAGTATCAATTTTCTCTAACATTAATCTCACATAATCTAGTATGTCACATAAAAATGGTATTTGACATTAATATTTTGTATTCTCATATGAAAGGTTAGGTTTATTTCCACACATGTGATATTCTACGTATCATATAAAACTATAATAGCTCCAAAATTGAGCCAAACATAGGCATAATTCCTTAACCTATATGGATTTATTACAACATTATTAACTATCATGTTCTCTAATTTGATAGTAGACAAAGCTACCATAGCATATTTCTAATTATTTCAATTGATCATACCACCAAACATAATTAGATAATATCTATTGGTAGATCTTACTCTCTCAACATATCCATCCCAAATTAAGTCCACATTTCCATCAATAGTCACTATGTTTTATTTCATCATATAATTAACATGATAAAAAATGAAATATATAGATGCACCCAAAAAATATCTAAAGGTATTATTCATTATATCTTAATTTACTTATTTAGGATTAGCCATGAAATAACTTAGAAATACCACTATTTGGGTGATGTACTTTCTGTTGTAGACTATAAAATATATTAAGCTCCCAAAATTACTAACTTAAGGTAATTTATCCATATAATTCATCTCAATAGAGAAAGTTGGAAACTACTCAATAGGAAACTTACTAGCCACTAAAATGGGAATACATAAGATCTTACAAGTTGATATATTGCATCTATCAAACACTTAGTTCGCACACTTAATCTATCCCAACCAAATATTTTTGTTAGATATCTCTCCTTTTATTGGCATCTCAAAGATGAACTTGGCTACCCTTATGTCCTATTGGTGAATTCTTGATCTATTCCTTCAATGTAATGTAGAGCATTTATACAAGGGTGTGGTTGGCAATAGTTACCAAATAGATTAGCTGCCTACTCAAACACCAAAACAAATAATGTAATATGTACCATATAAAAATTATACTAACATTACCCCCCTTATAATATTGTTCCTTAAACCAAAAAATAACCTTTCAAAGGGACCCCCATAAAGGCTTACATAACAAAACTTGCTCATTAGAAAAAGTGTGGTTACATTCTTGAGAAGAATTTCCTTTTGAAGAAACAAATCCTGAATCATGTGGAACTCAATCAAGATACCTCATGACCCTCAGAAAGGTGTAGCTCTAAGCTAAATTCCCATGTTCTTCCTCCCATGAACTCCCAAATCATAGATTCCCAAATTATTTGACAACAATCCATGTTGAGCTCTCCAATCATATGGTTCCATAAAGTTTTTTGATGACCCTCAAAAGGGTATAATTCTTGATCATAGTAATTTTGATCATAGTAGTTTAGGTTTTCTTTTATATTGCTTCTTTGGTTCAGTGTTCCTCTGCCTTCTGTTTGGGGAATTGTCCTACTTGCACATGTTCAACCATTTTATTATCTGGGATTGTTTCTAAGTATTTCATTGACGGACTTTAATCATGTCTTTGGAATTAATGGGTGAGATCTTTTGTTTGTGTCAATCGGTATTAATGTTTTATTTGAAGAGGATGGGTCATTGGTTTGGCTTGAACCTGAGGTATCTTGAAATCTTATATATTTTATTCATCTTAAGAGTCTTGAAGTTACTGTTTGACTCCTTGCAAGGTCTAGTCACATGAAAAATCTAATTTCTGCTTCAACACCACCGTGATTCTCAGCCCTCAGTGTGAGATTCATTGCTTACAAGATGAATGGGAAAGTTTAAAAAGATCTTAAAAGAATATCAAAAGAACAAGAAAAGAAAATATTTAAAAACAAAAGGAAAATATTCACCTTATCAGGAGTTTCCAAGTATCTCTATCGGGGCTATGGATGCCCAGCTAGTAGTAGAGCTATGCTTGGGAGGACCACAATGATAACCTCATCGGGGCTATAGATGCTTGACTGGAAGTGAGGCTCTATCCAGTATGCTTTTGGAGTTAGAATCCTTATGTAGCTTAATTAGACTGAGCTTGATTTTTGCAATCACTTGAGGAGGGAAATGAATTCACTTGGACACACTGGGATTTTTAGGTTATTGAAGGTTTGGTCTACCCTTGGTCTTGATTCTTTGATCTTGCATTTTGATTTTTTTTCTTGATATGGAGATTGAAACCAGAGATTCTAGGTTCATGATTCATCTTTTTCATCAAAATGCTCTGGAGCATTTTCCCAATAGTAGTCACCATTTGTTGTGCAATTTTTTTCACACACGCCCCACTGAAAGCAGGGAACCTCTCTTGGTCTAGTCTTTCTAGTTTTTTTATGCTTTTGGATCCTTTGATTGTGTGATTTAATTGCTTTTAGGTGTCTTTGGATGTTCATCTTTCTTCCATGAGTGATCCCCTAAGGTTATTCCTTGAAAATCCCAGTTTCTAGACAAATTCTGGGTTTTCTTCTGTTTTCGAGAATTTCCCTCTCCTTCAGAATTCCCTGGTTTTCTTGAAAATCCAACAAGGAGTGTTCTAGACTGCGTATCAGAGATTTCGGTCCTTTGCAAAATTTTGGGTCCACCAGAATTCTTTTAAATTCCTTCACCTCCTCAAATTCCCGAAACTTCTTAAAAATGATAAAATTGTAAGAATGGATGAATTGAATTGATTTACTACTGAGGTTCTTGAGATTAATTTATTTGCTCATGTGTACTGATGCAATCTTGGAAAATAGAATTTTCAGTCACTCTTGCACAATTGTGTGAGAAAGCTTGTTTATGCATTTCACCTCTTTGATCTTTGGTTTGGCCTTCTTTGCACACTGATATTGGATTTGATTCTATTGTAAATTTACACTTGACATGTGAATATGGGTTCATTGATTATCCATTTCTATCTTCTCATACCTTGCTATGCAAATTTTGTATAAATTGATATTACTTGAAAACACTTGCATGATTGGCACTCGTTGAAGATCTGAGTTTGGAAGGTAGAATTATTATGGTTCATCAGTTCAAGTGAATATCTGTGTTCAGTGCTAACCATGCTTTACAGGTTCTTGATCCATGTCTAAGGGGCTCTCAACCTTTGCATTTCGAGGACATTCAATAGCATTGTCAAGAAAGGGGCCTAGAATGAAATGTAGTCATGAAGGGACGATTACATAATTTGAACTACACTATGCAAGGAATCAATGAAGGTGTAGAGGTTCGGAGAATCCTGTGCAACACAGATTCCACAGAAGCATAGAATTCCCAAACATACAAATTTCATGAGCACTCGTGAGGATACCGAATGAGGATATTGAATCATCATTTGATGGTTCACAAAAGGAAATCTCTACAGGATAAAAAGTTGACAGATCCAATGGAATAAGGAAAAGAATTAATACCACTAGAGGGTTACCATGAATTAATGATGGTCAAAGAATTCAAACAACAGTGGATTTTGCAAGAAGGGATTCTTTCATGCAATGGATTTTATAAAAAGAATAAATATCGAGTACTCTGGACTCTATCAAATTCCTTGAAGTAACAAATTCTCTGAAGTCGTATATTCCCTAAAGGGTGAGCAACATTCAAAAAAATCCTTCCATGTAGGAATTCCTTGAGAGGTCAAATTTCCCGAAGAGGCAAATTCCCTGAAGGTGGAGAATCTTTGAATACTCCAAATCCACGAATGATGATGATTCACAAAACAAAGTGAATGAAATAGTAAGAAGGAAAAGTATGAAATAATGGGATAATTCAGGTAAACGATGCATGAGAAAGACTTGAGTTGCATATTTAATGGTGATCAGTTCTAGATAATCGGTGATTGTTTCAATTGTGAATACACTGGTAAGCATGGGGAGTGATCACAAATTTAATCATATGAAGAATGAAAAGTGGTAGAAAAACAGCTTTGAGGTAGTTTGTGAATGTTCAAGATGGCGCCCCTTACAACAATAGAGGAAATTTGAAGAGTTTAAAGCTCAGAGAATCCATTATAGCACGGATTCTTGGAAAGAGAAAAACTCAAAAAATCTGCATGGGAGCAGAATACGTGAAAACAGAGTGGTACGCCAACATGGTGAAATAAGGATTCACAATTTCATTGCAAACAATGGCAGATGAATGAGATCTGTTATATTCAGCCTTCATCAAATAGTGGTCGTGAACTAAAAATCCCTTCATGCAATAGATTTACAATGATTATTGACGAGTTACCAGCATTGTGTATTTTGTAGAAGAATTGATGATATGGTAGACACACGAAGGCAGTAAATGGTAGACAACAATTTAGTCTTGCAAGTGGTTGACTTTAATGATGAAGGACATTGATTCAATCACAAAGATGAAATCAATGTATGCCATGGCTTATGTATGGTGGGATCCAAATGAAGAGCTTGATTTTATAGAGATTGGGTTGGGGAATTCGATAGTCTTTAAGATGTAAATGGTATCATGTGGAAAGAATGTTCTGAAGCAGGGAAATCAGTGATATTCAAGTGGGAGCATTCCAACTCATGGCTAACTATGAACTCATGCATATTCAAAATGGGCAGTTCATGATTTCAATAGAGAATACCATGTCATCAAAGTGCACAGTGATTAAGATTCACAAAGGGGTGGCCTCTTTGTATTAAATGTGTAATGATGGGAAAGGGAATAGACAATTTGGTAGTTTGCAAATGTTACAAGAGAGCAGGATAGTTGATCTGAGAGTGTTGTTTTTCAGACACTGTGCTTAGAATCAGAAATTTAGTGGACAAATATGCTTCCTCAGAAGTCCATAATTTGAAATTAATTTAATGTTGAATACTTTAAAAATATGGGCTTATTCATGGTTATTTCATGTGTATGTAGGTTCTGAGGAGTTTTCTACAATGTGATATAATTTTGGAGGAAGAGTTATTTTTTTGGGAGATTCCTACATTGGACAATGTGTCCAAAGGGGAGAATTCAGAGGTTTATCCATCTACATATGGGAACATGTACCAGATGAGCTACCAACCAGATTTCAAAATTGCAACTCAAATTTAATATGTACTTGTCTAAGAATCTATGCCACCAATTAGGCCAACTGGAGGAATTTCTGAAAGATGATCATCCCATGAAGTTTATTTCTTCCACCAATCAAGAATTTTCATCTTAATCAAGTTGGCAGTGTATCATTTTCTCATCGTTCAAGAATGTAACTACTTTATGCTATTGGATGATGATGTATCTAGAATTGTCAAACCCTAGTGCAATAGCCTCATGCTTCTAGAAGTGAAATTATAGCCATTGGATTGATTTAATCCTAGCCTTCAATTCTAAAATTTAATATCTATAAAGGTTAGTGCCTTCTCACTAGTAAAGAGGTTAGACTGAGTTAGATTTAGGGGTTAGAAGGCCAAAATTGGCAAGTAAATTCTAGATAGTAGTTGTATGAGAGGAGAGAGGCTGGAAATTGTTATGCAAATGCTGGAGAAGTTAATACAATTGGATTGTTGATTTGGAAAGCTTTGTGTTGTACTTTGAAAGTTTATTGTTTCTTGTCCTTGATTCTCAAATGTTAGATGTTAGTTTTCAGTTCTTTTGCAATGATTGTGAGATGTTTAAAATGTTGATCGATCTCCAGTCCATACTTTTAGCAATTTGTCGATTGTAGATTGTTGTGTAAAGTTAGTATGGGCTTCATTTTGTGCTAAGTTCAATTGTGGATGCTTGTTTACATTGCGCCAATAATTGGGTATGTAAATGGATGTTCATAGTCTGAAAATACTTAGATTTCCCTAGAAGATTGTACCATTTCTATCTAGTTGCAGGTGTGTCCTTGATCAAGCAAAGATCAATTTTATTGGGGATTTGTCCATTTGTAGCATTGATTATTGTTGTGATTGATCTTAGGAGTTAGCTAGTATTAGAATCTCTCTAAAACCCTTTATCTCTTTTATTGTTTCTTTTAAAATCTAGGTTAGTTTAGGAATCAAAGCATCACCATATTTTCACATATGATGAAATTTTACTTCCAGCATTGTTCATTTGTAGGCCCCTTGTGATTACCAGCATTTTCACGTATTATTTGAGTTGTTTCACTACATTGTCAAGACCTGACATTAGAGACCTTGGGGTTATCTCTTGAGGCTTGATAGAGATTTAGCTTTCAAGAGAGATAGGATATCATATTCTGTATGAGTTGTTGCTATGCAAAAAACACCATCAATAGGTTCCATTAGATTCATATCCTTCTATTAACACTGAGTTTTGATGTGATTTTTAATCCATCTTGACACTTGCACTTTCGGTTATTTTCTTTAGTCTCTTGTTGTAGCACCTATATGCATTGCTCTTTGTAGATTATCTAGGAATATTCATTCATCTAGTATTGCATCAAAGTTTCCTAATCTTTCTTCATCCCTCATGATATAACATTTACTTCCAAACACTTTGAGGTATTTCATAGTAGGATTTGTTCCATACCATAGCTCATAGGGGATACTTGAACTTGTCATTGTTGTTTGTCCTATATTGAGAATGTAAACTACAATATGAATAGCTTCTCTCTAATAGACATCCGGTATATTTTATTCCTTCAACATTGTTCTTGTTGCATCCTGAATTGTCTTGTTCTTCCTCTCCACAACCCCATTTTGTTGTGTAGTCCTAGGAGATAATAAATACCTTTTTATCCCATGATCTTCACAAAAAATGTTAAACTCATTTGAGGTGAACTCTCCACCTTTGTCAGACCTTAAGCTCTTTATTTTTAAATCCTTTTCATTGTCAACCATATATTTAAATTCTTTAAACTTATCTAGAGCTTCTAATTTTCCTTTGAGAAAGGTCACCCATTTCATTCTAGAGCAATCATCTAATTACAACATAAACTACCTTTCACCTTGTGGGATTCTTGTTATAGTAGGTGCACATAGGTCTGTATGCACCAACTCTAAATGTCTTGTAGTAGAATGTTCCTTAGTTTTGAACCTATTCTTTTTTTTTCCAAATTGACACTCTTTGCAGATTCCATTGATAGGCTTTGTAATCCATGGAAAGCCTCTCGCAACATGAGTAGAGTTGATCTTCACTAGGTTATCAAAATTGATATGACCCATTCTTCTGTGCCATAGAAAACTTTCATTCATTTGAGTCATAAAGTACTTACCATATAAACACTTCCTTTTGTCCTTTTTCCTACTGCAACCAAGATTCTAGATCTTATTTTTCTAATTTCACAACTATCATCTTGAAACACCTGATTGTATCCTCCACTACACATTTTCATATGTAGAGAAGATTATGTCAGAGACCTTTGAAGTAAAGAACATAATATTTCTTATGCTTGCTATCAAAACTAATTGAACCTCTTCCACAAATCTTTGAAAATGTATCACAAAACCTAACACAACCACAATGATATTTCTCAATAAACTTACTCTTATCACCTGTCATATGATTTGAACATCTGTTGTCAATTATCTAGTAGTTTCTCCCATCTCTTGCATGAATGGAAATCAACATAGTTCCTTCAATACTATGACCTATTTCTAGATTAATTTTCTTTACACATCTCTCAAGGTTAGTAGAATTAGTTCCAACATTCAAACCAATGAACAAGCATTTATCACTTTCATTATTCGGGTAGTCTGATTCCTCATCATCACTATCTTATTTAACATAATAACTATTCTTGAGGGATTTACCTTTATGATCTTTTTTGTCATTTAAAACTTTATCTAGACATTTTGAACCATAGTGACTTATCTTTCCTTACTTGAAATAATTGAAAGGTTACTTACCTATGTATTTTCTAGTTCCCTTTTCCAGTCTTCTAACAAAATCTGCTTCCACTTCATTAAAATTGTCCAGATCAAATTCACTATTCCACTTTCTTGCTAACTTTAAAAGTGGTTTCTTTCCTTGGATCATCTTTGTCAATCTCTTTTAATTCAAAAGTAGTTAAAGCACCAAACAATTGATCTCTAGTATATTGATCCAAATTTTGAGCTTCCTTAAGAGAAATAAATTTAACACTATAGTATTTAGGAAGAGCTCTCAATACCTTTTTCACAACTTTATTTTCTTTCAGCTTTCCATCAAGACCATTTATGGATTTTACAATTTCATCCACCCTATGCATGTAGCCTACAATATCTTCATCCTTTGACATCCTTAAGGACTCAAATGTGGCCTTGGAATTTTTAATCTTTTCTTGCTTTACCTTATCATCTCTTTCATAAATTCTTTTCAATTCCTCTAAGACCTATTTAGTAGTTTTGTAGCTTATCAACTTCACAATTTTTGAATCTAAAAGCCCACTCAAAATAACATTCCTCATTTTTCTCTTGTTCCCATATTCCTTGATCTCATATTCACTTGTCAGAGGAGCATTAGGCATAGTATATCTATTTTTGACTAATTTCCATATGATAAACCCTAATACAGTGATAAAGGCTTCCATCCTAGCCTTCTAGAAGGCATAATTTATTCCATCAAACATAGGATATTTGACACCATTCCTATGCACCATCTGGATCTACCTCAAGAAGTTAATATTTTTCCAAGGAACCACTACTCTGATACAAATTGTTAGACACATAAGACAACCAAGAGGTGGGTGAATTAGTTGTACATTAAAACCTTCAATCCCTTATTGAGTATTGCAAAAAATGTAAACAATTGAAATAGCACATCTACAAACATTTACAATAGAGCGCCAAATATTTATGAGGAAAAAACTAGAAGGGAAAAACCAATATGAGGATTAAATCACTATATGAAAACCAAAATTGATTACAAGATGCTCACTGTATATGGCTCACTTCCTAGAGGACTCACTATCTAGAAAGAAAAATTCTCACTGCTCAGGAAGATCACTTCTTCTAGATTACAAAGAAATAGTTATAAGAATCTTCACTACCTTAGAGAAATTGGATAAACCACCACAATATCGCTTTACCATATATAATCTTTGGCTCACTTCCTCTAACAACTTATGGCACACTAAACTAAAGACTCCTTCTACTCACTACTTCTTATAGTATTAGGAATTCTTTCTCACACTCAAATCACAACACATGATCATACATTCATCATTCCATACCACACACATCTCTAAATATTTGGACTTGCGTATATATCTTTAGCAACCTCAAATAACCTTCTATAGGCTGACTCCAATGAAATGTATGCACCTCAAATTTGCAACCACAAAATAGATCAACACCAAACACCTCTGCGGTGGAAATAAGTGAAGGTGGACAACAAAAAGGGTTAAATAGGACCCAAATCTACACCGCCCACTACAGTAGGCCTCCACAAACCACGAAGCTCAACTGCAAACAATGCTAACACACTAGGTCATCCAAACTAATATTAACACTATCAAACAACTAAATTCATAGTTCCAAAAATCCAAAACATCCTACAAAACATGTAGAAACATTACACAATGCCAAAAATATATTCAAAAATACTGGCACAAACACATAAAATTGATTTTATACTATCATCGTGTGCAACTAGTCAAACTTCCATAGAGATACTACTCATGAACCAAGCTTGTAGAAAAATTGATTTCTAAAAAATCCAATGCAAGGTAGATACAATCAATATTAAAAAATTCCCAAATTTAAAAGATAAGAAACTTCAGCCTGGAAAAATTCAAAGAAATTTCATTTCTCCCAGATATCCTTCATAAGCCGAAGATAGACTAATACACTATCAAACATATCTTCTACTACCACACAATCTAGAACTAGAAAATTTTGATGTAACACCTTCAAAGACCTATAATCACCACTTTCAAACCACTCAATCACATCTTCAAGAATGAATAAATGTGGAGCAGAATACATAATAGTTCCTAGTCACCTTCTATAATATTTACGTAAGTTTTCTCAAAAGAACTTGGAAACCAAGTAGCCCTGTTGTATTTGAAACACTTGCTCAACACCATACACACCATATGCAACAGCTACTCAACACCATACACACTTCAACATGTCCATACCAGAGGTTGAAATCAATGGCAACACTAATGGCAACATATTCTATCAAACATCGTGGGATCATGCGACAGTAATGGTGAAGTTCCATGAAGCTGCAAAGGGCAAGGCAAGTGGTGGATGGGTCCACATGATGATGTTCTTATTCCAAAGAGATAAGCATGGGCCTTAAATATTACCTAATATACTATACTGAGAATTCAAATTAAGGCTTTGGTGCTAATAAAAAATAATTGTAAATCAAGCCTAACCTATATCTTAAGAGGAATGCTAGGATATAAATATAGGGAAACTAATTCATGTAAAGTCATTTAATTATTATGTCATTATCTTGTAAATTTGGGAAACTTGTATTCTAATTTCTTCTATGGATGAAATCCCATAGGATTTGTGTTCAGTGGATGAAAAACTAGTGTTTACTAGAATCAAAGGATGAAACCCCTTTGGTTCCTAAGGGAATTCTCATTTAGGGATTGCATCTAAGCTTCCAATATTTTGTAATAAATTTGGTACTTTTTCTATTTGATGAGTGGAAATAATTGTAAATAATTTTTTATCATTGTTCTAAACTGTAGTCAATATAATACACATATGTTTTGGATTTTTCTTCATATTTTTGGAGTAATATCTAGTGTGCCTATTTTTTTTCATGTTTAATTCAATCTGCATATTAGTTTTTGTTAAAATTATATGTTAGGGACATTATAGTGCTATCAAATAAATATTCTACCATCCAGTAGATTTTTCTAATGGTTAATGTTGTCAAGTGAAAGGGAGATCAGTCTTCAAAGGAGAGAGCTAAAGAAAGTGGACCAAGGAGAAACCATGGAGGAAGATGAAGAAAAAGAAAATTTTGAGGAGATGATACAAGTGAAAAATCATCTTACCAACATGTTCAAATATATGTTCCAATTGATTCTTGAACTAACACAATGAAATAGAATGATAGTACTAATGGAGTTGGTTCCTTCAACAAATCAAGTGGTGAGAAGGGGAAGGAGAAGGAGATTGCTACCCAAAGTTCCAAAGTTCAAACTTTAGCAATAGGCCTCTTAAGCCTAAGTTAATTCAAGGAGTGGAAGAAGTGTTGTAGGAAGTAACTACTCTCCAAGATGACATCTCAAGATCTTATGAAGAGTATAGGGATTTCAACCCTTCAATCAAAGATATTTTTTTTGTGAAAAATTTCATGTCAATAAAGAAGAATAAAAGAAGAACTTACCATTCACACCTCAAGCCAAAAGAATTGGAGCACTCATTAGGAAAGCTATCTATTTTCTCCTTTTATGGATTAGAGAAGAGTACTACTAGGTCATGGTTTCCAAAAACTTTATACATATATAGCACTCAAGACAATGTTTGAGGAAGATTCCATAAAATTTTCTACCCTACATTTGGAAAAAATTGATCATGATTGGTGGTACCATGGTTTGATCACTCAAGGCCACAAATTGATCAAATCTTATGATGAATTCTATAGCATATTAGTTGATAGATTCAATAGAAGAGATCTAGAAGAAAATTTTAGAGAATTGGATTACCTCAAGCAAAAAGGAAGCATGGAGGAATATGTTGCTGATTTCCAAAAGTTATTACTATGGTAACTAATATCTCAAAGAAAAGACTTGTAGTCCTTTTCATAGAAGAATTGATGGAACAATTTAGAGGCTTGGTGAAGTAATTCCACCCCTCATTCCAGCCCTCAATACTTTAGGATACTATCCAAAAGTATTTTGATCTAGAGGATTATGTTCCTTAGCAAAAATCAAAACCTTCAATATGGAATAAGCCAAAAGGAAATTTCCAAAAGAATCCTTGGACTACTCATAAGCCAGCTGCCCCTTCCACACCTAAGAATAATGATAATGAGACCAAGAATGAGATTAGAAGGAAGAAAATTTGTTTCTCTTGCAAAGAACCACAAGTTTTTGGACACGAATGTCTTGGAAAAAGGAAAATCGGCTAATATAGAATTCATCTCTAATAAAGAATCAAAATCCTCTGGGTTTGAAGAGTCTCATGATTTAGAAGGCATACATCTAGAGGAAGAAGATACAGATAAGGACAATGGAATTATCCTAACATCTCTATCTAGTGCACATGGATACCATTCTTTCAAGGTCTAAGGAGTCCTTGCCGAACAAAGAGTGACTATACCAATTTATGGAGCAGCTACTCATAACTTTAATGATGGACTTGTGAGGATAAGGAGGTTGGAAGCAGAATATTTTTAATGCTTCACTATCATTGTGGAAGATGGATATAACTTACCCTACAAGGAGAAATTCAGGAAGTTGGACATAACATTTGGAGATCATAAAGTTTGTGATGATTTCTATGTTATTGATTTGGATGAAATTGATGTGATTTTGGGTGTGTAGTGATTATATTCTTTGGGTGAGTACACTACAATATACCAAATGATGGAGCTCAATTTCAAATACAATGGGAAGGATGTGGTCCTAAGGGAATGGCGAATGGTGGTCCATAACTAGTATCAGCTAAAAGAATGGAAAGGATCGTCTAGAATAACCAAGTTTACTAGTTTGATAGTTTTTTGGTGATTTCAAAGGACTCTTATTAAGGTAAGAATGGTCAAGTTCATATTTAATTACAAAATATTTTGGTTAAACATAGTTTTTTTCAATGACATGCCTCCTAGACTATAATCAGATAAAGGTTTCCATCATATCATAAAGCATTAACCAGCATCAAAATTGGCTACCACTCCTTACCGCCATCCCTAGTTGTATAAGGAGGAGATAAAGAAAAAAATAAAGGAGATGTTGGATAAGGGATACATCAGACCAAGTTCTATCCCTTTCATATCTTCTATGGTGAACATTGGTAGAGAAGAGAGATGGTACTTTATAGGTGTGCATAGACTACCATGAATTGAACAAGAAGACCACTAAGAACCAATACTCAATACCATAGATAAATGATTTGATTGATGAAATACATGGTGTGATATACTTCTTAATGATTTATTTGAGGTCCATATACCACCAAATTTTAATGAGGGAATAATATGTTCAAAAGACTATTTTTCAATGTCACTATGGGCATTTTGAGTTCCTAGTTATTCCCTTTGGTCTCACCAATACTCCAAAAACTTTCTAATAATGCATGAATCATTTTTTGGTAACCACTTGAGGAATTTTATGTTTGTTTTTCTTTGATGATATTCTAATCTATAGTAAAACATGGGAAGAACATTTGAAGCACTTGGATATAGTCTTGGGACTTCTAGAACAATAGTCTCTCTTTGCAAAAATGTCCAAATGTGAGATTGGGTCAAAAAATATATTCTAAATTTTGGAAATGTCGTAAGTGATAAAGGATTTTAGGTTGATCAACATAAGACCCAATTCATTCTAGGCTAACCACCTCCTACAAACTTATCTCAGTTAAGAGGTTTCTTTGGGTTGTGTAGCTACTATAGGAGGTTTGTTAGAGGGTTCTCTCAATTTGTGGAACCTCTCATCAATGTGACTAGGGAAAGAGCCTTTGAATGGACATCAAAACAAAAAAGGACCTTTAAATAATTAAAAGAGGTAATGAGCTCTTATCTGGTCCCTGCAATTCCTAATTTTTCACTCTCATTTATTGTAGAATGTGATGCTTCTAGTGAAGGGATTTGAGTTGTACTCTCTTAGAGGGGACACACCATAGAGTTTGAAAGTAGAATTTTGAGAGAAAATGGAAAAGGATATCAAATATATGATAAGAAAATTCTATCTATAATGCATTCCTTGGATAAATTACACCAATACCTTGTATGAGGAAGATTTTTTGTCAAGAAAAATAATAATAGCCTAAAATTCTTCTCGAGCCAACAAAATTTGAATGACAAATAGAAAAAATTGGTTAGAAAACTACAATAATATGATTTTGATATTGAATATATCAAGGGAAAGAAGAATATTGTGGTAGATGTACTCTCTAGGAGATCTACTCTGTGCCATGGGTCCATCACATCAACTAATTAGAAGGATTCCATCATGGAGTATACTGAGGATCCTTTTGCTACCAATGTTTGGGAATGTGTAGAGATAGATGACCGGTATGTGGTGGAGGAAGGCCTAATACTGTTCAAAAATAGGGTATTCCTAGTTTTAAGATCTAAGGTAAAGGAGAAGATATTTGAGGCTTATCATAATGTGACAACAATAGGGCACCCCAAATTCTACAAAACTTACTAGAAGATTAGGAAAATGATCACCTAGAAGGGCTTTAAGGAGGATGTTTTCTTACACATCCAGGAATGTGTCACATGGTAGAAGAACAAGGGGAAAAATATTTTCCATCCAGATTACTACAACCTCTTCCCATTCCAAATCACAAATGGAAAAGTATCTCCATGGATTTCATCACTGGATTACCCAAAGCACAAGGTAAGGACTATACCTATGTTGTAGTGGATATATTGACCAAGTACACTCATTTCCTTGTCATCTCCAATAAATACAAAGCTCCACAAGTTGCAAAACTATTCTTCAAGGAAGTTTTTTTGGTTACATGGATTACCCAAGAACATTGTTAGTGACAAATACAGTTGTTTCCACAACACTTTTTGAAAGGATTTTTTCTTTTTCTAGGCACCAAAATCACCCAAAATAGCACAAGTTATCATCCACAAATTGATGAGAAATCTAAAATTATAAACAAGTGGTTAGAAGGATACTTGAGGAACTATGTCACCAGTCAACAAGCCATCTGGATCAAATGGCTGCATTTGGGATAATATTGCTAAAACATAATTCATCACATTTCCATTGGCATGTCCCCATTCAGAGCCCTCTATCGATATGATGCATTAATCTTTTTAGAATTAGTGCTCACAAATAGTAGAGTTCCAGTAGAAAGTGATATGGTTAATAAAATTCAAGACATCTTGAGAACTCTCAAGGATCATGTGCAAGTTGCCAAAAATTAGTAAAAGATGGATGTAGATAGAAAGCACATAGAAAGATCATTTGAGGTTGCAGATATGGTGTTTATTAAATTGCATCCATATAGAAAGACTTCCATCATGGAAGGAGGAGTAGAGAAGCTCAAGCTTAAGTTATATGTACCATACAAGATAATCCAAAAGATTGGAGAAGTTGCTTATGAAGTAGAACCTTTGATAGATAGAATAATCCATAATGTCTTCCATGTTTCATGTCTAAATAAGGTTTTTAGGTTGAATATATCTCCTACTACTGAGTTATCAACACTTGATGTTGAAGGGAAAATCATCCTTATTTTGTAAGTTGTGATTGATAATAGGGTAAAAACTGTAAGGAACATGAATATAACTAAGTATATTGTCCATTGGAAGGACTTTCCAATTGAAGATGATACCGAGGAAGTACTTGAAATCCTAGAGCTTCCATGTTTACATTGTTTGAGGACAAGAAATTTTGGGAAGGGACAATTTTTCATGTCACTTTCTCTAGAATTATAGTTGCAGAGTCGAATACAAGAATTCTACTACATTCCTCAATAGAAGTTCATCTCAATGTATGGTTTGGGATGTATCATATGTAATAAAACTCCCAGAACATATCCAAAGCTCATGGAAAAAGGACCATCTACCAAAATGATATCACCGTCAAAAGATCAATAGTTCAGGTTCATTGTGTCAAAATAGAGATGATTCAAGGAATCTCTATGCATTCCTCTATAGCAGCATGTTTAGGTGTAGTTTTTGGAACATAGCACCTATGATGACGCTTGCACATCATATTGATCATGAAAAAAAGGGAAATATGGTTTCCAAATTTTGGGAGATGGAACTAGATCTATTTCACACTTTAATTCATTAAGAAACTTGATCCCTCAACCAAGTTACTTGATTAAGCAATGGCTAGTGGATTCCTATTGTAATTAGACGGGGGTTCACTATTAAGTAATTCTTTAAAAGAGGAAATTGAATGCACTATGCAAATTCACTATATGACATCAGAATTTGAAAGTATGAAAAAATATTGATAAACTAGAATCAAACAGTAAAGTAATTGGGGGAAAGAAGATGCCAAGAGAAGATTTGCAAACTCTAAACATAGTTTTTTAGGGTTCCACTAGGACTAATACACCAGGTTGGGAATATGAGTCCTGTTATAGGGATTTTCAGGGTAGAATCTAGAATTTTTTGAAAGCTTATCAGGGTTTGTTGACTAGTGATAAAATATTTTCTTGGGACTAATAGGATAGGTTGGGCGTATGAGTCCTACTATAGGTTCTTTCGATGATCTTTCTTAATCTTCTAAACCTTGATTCGACACTTTTGAACGCCATCAAAAAGGTCTTATCAAGGACTAATTTTCTAGGTTGGGTGAATGAGTCCAATTAATCTAGGTCTACAAAACACACATCACAAGATTGATAAAAATGTTCTTTTGTTAGGGGATAGTGGTTTTCCTTGGTCAAACCCTATTTTGATAATTAAACCTTGAAATGAAATAGAAAGGCATGAAGGAATGATGAATGAAAAAATGCATGTAACAACTCACCAAACCTTGTTGAAACCTTTGATTGTAGATCTGAAACTTGCATGAATTGGCTTCAATGGATGTAGATCTTGATCTTGGATATTGATATTAGATATTTTTTTGATCACCAATGTTGCATCAACGCATTAGATCAACAACATGTATCATGCACTTCATCATTGACATGATAATATGGATCTTGATTCCTACAATTTAATCTTCTATAAATTTTTCCTTGAATGCCTTCTTGAATGCTTGTGAATACTCTATGATTCTCTTGTGAATTATTAGGATGCATGACTCAAATTTTCTAAGTGAAACTATGTGAAATAGCCTTGTATTTGTATATGGTTATGCTTAATTTCCTGAAATTACAACACTTGAAGCTGAAATTTGAGAATTGAAACTAAGAAAAATAAAATCACACCAAGAATTTGAATTAAAATAGGTCCTAGGTTAAAGTAGGACTCATATACTAGGTTGGGTGTATGAATCCCAAGCCCTAAAACCTAGAACACATACTTTGGAAAGCGTGATTTTTAATGTTGCATTTGTATTTTGGGGCCAAGACTTAGGGAAGATGCATAGGACTAAAGGGATGTATGAGTCCCAGGTCCCTAAATATGGAACACATAGCCAAAATTATTAAATTATGAAGTTCCATTTATTAAATATTAGGATTCTTCTTAGAAAAATGCAATTTATCAGGCTTGTGGATGCAAAATAGGACCAATTAAAGGATACATAAGCCCAATTTTAACAAGGAGGCCCCAAACAAGTGTGAGAATGTAAAGGGATACATTTTTATCTGCTCCATTGAGCCCCCACTTTAGTGAGAGGATTACCTTGTGTCAAACTCACACTAAAGTAGACAAAATATGCATCAAGTGGGGTCCAAGTCTACCAATGTGGATGGTATAGGATGTCAAAGATAAAATAAGGTTCATTGAGCCCTCAAGATCCAAGATCCTATGTCAAACAAACATAAGAACAAAGGGACACATGGAAGGTGTATAATATGCAGTAGCAACACAAGATATGCAAACATACAATGTTAGAGACTTAAAGAAAGGAAAGAGAAAAACAAAAGTAAAAATAAAAAGGGGTGGATCAACCCTCAAAAGTCTATCCAATGCAATGTGGACTAGGTCTTGGCTATTTTTTTAAAAATACACTCACCCTAAGGCAACAAAACTTTGGGCTATTTGTTGGGTGAGTATCTAAGAAGGGCAGCTTAGTGAGAAAGACATGCCGGCTTCTCATCATACAATGATAAATTGATGCCCTCATTTAGGCTTCTCATCCACTAACCATACCAAATCTATCCCTTTGATAACTTCAATACAATTCCACAAAATGAAACTTCAATTTTCACAAGGCCTAACAAGTTGGATTAAGCAGTTATGAACATTTATTAATGTAAGGGATTTTTTTTTTTCAAGGGAGTTTACTTAGTTTGTGTAAGGTATCTCCTTAGGGAGAATTGTGTCTAATGTCTCAAAGACATGAAAATTCAAATAAATATCATGCTCTCAAAGGAAATCAAACCCAATGACATCACCAAGAAAATGAAACATCACAAGGATAAAGAAAATTTTATAGTGAAACATGAGTGTTGATGTATGGCCCCACATTAAAGTCGTTGCTAACAGGTCATTTCTTTGAGAAAATCCTTTAAAGTAGAAGAAGATATGAGAGATTATTTAAAAATCCCTATGTCAAGTCATATGTTCTCGAATGAAAATACATCATGAATAAAGGAGGGAAGGAAAGGGACATTGCCCCAAAATGCAATACTAAAGATAACATAGTGTATCACATATGGGCCAACTTAAGGCATGTCATCCACAACCCAAGCTTGCTCCTATATATACATGTGGAAGGTGGCCATCTAGCTGAAAGAGATAATGACAAGTGCCATACAAGGACAAGGCTTCCTAAACCCTTGCAGGACAAGGATGGGCCGAGATGATTGATGAAAATTAGTATTTATTAGAGGAGCTAGGTGCTTCACACAAGGAAGGGAACCACAGTCCTTAAGATGTAGAATTCTATCACTTAAGTCCTTACATTCATTAGTAGAATGGCCATGAAATCTATAATATACCCAAAATGAACTCTTGTTGTATTGTTTCTTTCGTGTTCTTAGACGAAGAGATATCAAGTGATCTTGGAGGAGTCTTGACAAGATACTCTCTTGGTTACTCATACTTAGAAGATGTTCCTTCATAGTAATCTCCTTTGATGTCCAGGGCATAAAATCTAATGAAATCCAATCATTACTAAGAGATGTCTTAGGAGTGTTTTGTGTAATGAATTTGATGTTAAGGTTGGCTTAGAAGAATCTTTTGTAATAGTGTTGGTATGGAGTGAAGGCTTTTTTGATGTTTTTATTTCTTTCAAAGGACAATAACCAAGACCACTAGTGGTTTCTTGTGTGTTATGATGTATAGGGACACAAATACCTTCTTCTATAGCACCACATCCTTTTCCTCTATAACCAAGTTGTTTTATAAGTTCACTACCTCTTCCATAAAAAAATTTCATTTCTTCTGGATTTGGTGATTGCTCATAATCAACTTCATCAAATTTTTTTGTGTATGTTGTCTTTTTTCTAAAGTGGTTGGGGTGGATCCTTTTGAATTTTTTGTTGAAATTATCACTTTTTCTTTTTCCTTTTTAGACTCTTTTGTTGTGATCTTGTATTCGCTCATGAATTTAGGTGTGAAATCTAAGGAACCCCAATCATCTTCTAATAACTTTGTGACTTCTTCATTATTATTTTCTTTTTCTTTATCTTTCACAGGTTCCACTTGTATGGTTGGTGTCAATGTTTTCAAAGTTCTTTCTTTATCTTTCACAACATGCAAACAAATTTTAGGTTTAGGATTGGCCTGGACTATGTAAACTTTATTGTTGTAAACATACTTCATTTTATGATGAAGAGTAGAAGGAACTGATTGTATTTCATGAATCCATGGTCTACCTAAAAGAAGATTATATGAAAGATAGTGAGGCATAATATAGATATTAGAGTATGTGCAGGATCATCATGGAAAATACAGGCCCTTAAGTGACAAAAATTTTAGAAAAATCAAAGTTAGGCAACTTGACGTAAAAATTTGAATAAGTTATCTATATTATTTAAAAAATATGTAAGAATAGAATTTGTATCAAATTGAATGTAGCTTCTAAACTACTAGGTTTAAAAAAAATCTATTTGGTGAAATTTTGAAATTTCAATGTAGTTGTACTTAAATTTCAGGGAAAAAATAAGAAGTAGGTGCCTATCGACCACCCTAACCACAATAAAATGATAATATTTTTTATAATATTTTAGATATAATTAGAGGACTCATGTCCTAATGATGCATATATTTTTATAATTTTTTTCCAAGTAAATAATTAATTATGATTTTTTTATTAAAACTTTTAAAAATATAAAACTCGTATGTCTAACCACCTTAACTTGGTCAAAACTTCATGCGATTCAATTTTTCTTTTTTTAATCCTATTGTATGTGAAGCATAGAATGTGACACATGTTTTTGATTGAAAAAATGTGATACCATCTGAAAGCTATAGATGTTTTTCAATCAGCCTATCAATCAGGAATGTAGTCATAATTCAAATAGAAAATGAATAATAATTATTTATTAAATTCAAAGTAAAACATAATTTATATTTGTGGAAAGCTGAGAATCTCCTTTAAAACCCTTTTCGTTTCATCAATTTTGGGCAAAAAAAAAGCCACATGGGACATCATATCACTTACATATCGCCACTTTTTGGCCCATCATGATCCTACACATACCCATTAGTTTGCAATGTGGCCTTCCCAACTATAATAGGTAATGTGATCACACCAAGTGGTTGTTTCCCTATGTTATCAAACCCATGAACAGATAAATAATTAGGTTGAATTTGTCTTTTCTCTACTCAATCTAATCAAGAATGTTTACACTACACACATTAAGTGTCAAACTATTGTCAATCAAAGTTTGTTTTATGATCTTTTAGCAAAAAAGAGTTTACATTTACCTCATCATTTTCATAAAATGAAGCCACATTACTATTGTTTGAAAGACATGCATCAATTCTATCATTCTATTGTACCATGATATCTACCCTAGTAGAAGAGTTAAATTAGGAGAGGAGAAAACAAGATGTTGATCACATTCCATTGTTATGTTTTGTAAGGTAACTTCATCACAAGTAGGGGAGGCATCAAGAGAAAAGGAATTATGATTGATTGGATCCTTTTGTTGGGTATTTGCAGAATCATGATGGGCTAAAAAGTGGCAATATGATGGGCATGTGTAGGGTATGTGGTTGACGACCTTTTTTTACCCAAAATTGATGAAACAAAAAGGGTTTTTAAAGGATTTTTTAGCTTTCCACCAATATAAATTATTTTCTACTTTCAAATTATTAAATAATTATTATTCATTTTCTATTTGAATTACAACTAAATTCCTGATTGATATGTTGATTGAAAAATATCTATAGCTTTCAAACAATGTCACATTTTTTTAAATCTGAAACATGTGTCACATTATATGCTTTGCATACTATAGGATTAAAAAAATGAATTTCATGAAGTTTTACCAAGTTAAGGTGGTCGGACATACAAGTTTTATATTTTTTAAAAGTTGTAATAAAAATTCATAATTAATTATTTACTTGGAAAAAATTACAAAAAATATGCATCACATTAGACAGAGTCCTCTACTTATATCTAAAATCTTATAAAAAAATATTATCATTTTATTGTGATTAGGTGGTCAGACAGACACCTACTTCTTATTTTTCTTTGAAACTTAACTACTATTGCATTGAAATTTCAAATTTTCACCAAATAATTTTATTTTTTAAATAAACCTAGTAGTCTAGAAACTAAATTCAATTTTTTATAGATTCTATTCTTACATATTTTTGAAATAATATAATAACTTATTCAAATTTTTACGTCAAGTTGGCTAATTGTGATTTTTCTAAATTTTTCGCCACTTAAGGGCCTGTTTTTCCCTGATGATCCTACACATAACCTATTCAATTAGATATTTCCAAGTGGGAGAAGCATTAGGAGAGGGAGAAACAAGACTCTCATGACTCTCAATGAGTGTATCTTCTAACACCAAACTATCTTCTTCACAAATAGGAGGAGAGATATTAGAAGAACAAATGTGGTTGTGGTGTTTATCTATGATTTCGTCCTCTTTCACTCAAACATTCTCATAAGAAAGATATTAATGGAGACTAGGTAAGGTAATGTTTAGAAATATGTCTATGATATCATTCTCTTGTGCCATAATATCTTCCAATGTAGGAGAGTTTATATAAGAGGAGCTTTCAACATTTTCATGATTCTTAGTGGGTGTATCTTCTAACACCAAAATACCTTTGTCACAAGTAGGAGAGGTATTGGGAGAAGATAAACTATGATTATCATGATTGTTTATGCTTGCATCTACATTATTCTCACAATTAGGAGAGATATGAGGGGGTGTGGAATTAAGGAATGTGTCAACATTTTCACTCTCTTGCATTAAGAGACTCATAACTAGGAAATATATTGGAGGAATGACTAAGATACTTGTTGATGATATTTTTCTTGGCATACTTTGAAAGGAAATATACTAACATTGTGATTGTGTGCCTAAACTGAAAAGTAAGCTATCCAACAAATGCCAGTGATTTTTGCTACTAAAATGATTTTGGAATGATTTAAAAATGGCAATACTAAGTGCATGCAAATTTTTGAATTTTTCAAATTTAAACAATGCAAAACAATGTAAATTTAAACCACAATAAGTAGTGCAAATTGATGCAATTGTTAAGGAAACCTAAATTTAATGCAACTAATGCACACCTAATGCAATCCATTGCAAACTAAACATGCAAGCTCAAACAACCTCAAACAAATATGGATTAGAACAATGCACATGAGTAGAGACTAAAAGTAGGGACAAACATAAATCTAAAAAATTAGATAAGACCCCTAATCAAGGACCTCTACACCCAAATGGTCGTATCAATCCCACTTTTTTGCAAGGTGTCCCACCTTTTCGATAAGTGTCCGACTTTTTTGCAAAGTGTCCCACTTTTTAGGTATTTTGATTGATTAGGGACCTATATGCCCAAATGGGCATATTAGTACCAGTTTTAGGGTTTTAAGGTTGAATCACCAAAATTTGAGTTGATTTATATGTTTCTGGATTTTGTATCGAATTAATTATTTGCAATTACATATTTCCAGTGAAATTGAATGATGTAACATCCAAAAATGTAACCTATATGAAATTTTCACTAATGGAATATTTAACAGTCTTAAATGCAATTCAACTAATGCAAATATAATACAACCTAGATCTAGGGCTAGAATGTTCTACAAATCAAAAATTCAATGGTCCAAAGGGTTGGTTCACCAAAATGAACAAAAGGGAAATGGGGTTCCACCTTTTGGGAGATGGAATTGGACCCATTTCACACTTTAATTCATTAGGAAACTAGACCCCTCAACAAAGTGACTTGATTGAGGAATGGCTAGTGGATTCCTATTGTAATTGGATGGGTATTCACCATTAAACAATGCTTTAAAAGAGGAAATTGAATGCACTATGCAAATTCACTATATGACCTACAAATTTGAAAGCATGAAATGAGATTGATAAACTAGAATGAAATAGTATAGTACTTGGGTGAAAGAAGATGCCAAGATAAGATCTATAAACTTTGAAAACTGTTGTTTAGGGTTCGACTAGGACAAATACACCAAGTTGGGAGTATGACTCCTGTTCTAGGGTTTTTAGGATAGAATCTAGAATTCTCTGAAAGCTTATCAGGGTTTGCTAACTGGTGATAAAATATTGCCTTGGGACTAATATGCCAGGTTGGGCATATGATTCCTACTACAAGTTTTTTTGGGGATCTTTTTGAATCTTTCGAACCTAGATCCAACAATTATAAACATTGTCAAGAAGATCTTATCAGGGACTAATTTTCCATGTTGGGCATATGATTCTAATTCACCTAGATCTGCAAAACACACATCACAAGAGAGAACTTTTTTATTTTATTAAGGGATGGAGGTTTTCCTTTGTCAAACCCTATTTTGGTAATTAAAACCTAAAATGAAATAGAAAGGCTTAAAGGAATGATGACTGATCAAATGCATGTAACAACTCACCAAACCTTGTTGAACCCTTGGGTTGTAGATCTACAACTTACATGAATTGGATTCAATGGATGTAGACCTTGATCTTGGATTTTGATATGAGATAATGTCTTGATCACCAATGCTACATCAACACATTAGCTCAAAAACATGCTTGATGCATGAAATCTTTGACATGATAATATGGATTTTGATTGCTGCAATAATCTTCTACAAATATACCCTCGAATGCTCTTGAATACTCAATAATGCTCTTGTGAAATCTTAGGATTCTTGACTCAAAATTGCTAGGTGAAACTAAGTGAAATAGCCTTGTAGTTATACTTGTTTATGCTTAATTTCTTGAAATTACAACACTACAAGTCAAAATTTGAGAATTGAAACTAAGGACAATACATCCCCACCAAGAATTTAAATTTAAAATAGGTCATAGGTTAAAGAAGGACTCATATGCCAGGTTGGGCGTATGAGTCCCAGGCCCTAAAACCTAGGACACATAGTTTGGAAAGCATGATTTTTAATGTTGCATTTGAATTTCAAGGCCAAGACCTAGGGAGGACCCATATGCCCAAAGGGGTGTATGATTCCTAGGTCCCTAAATCTAGAACACATAGCCAAAATTATTAAATTATGAAGTTCCATTTATTAAATATCAAGATTCTTCTTAGAAAAATGTAATTTATTAGGCTTGTGGATGCAAAATAGGACTAATTAAAGCATAATTAAGCCCAATTTAATAGGGAGGGCACAAACAAGTGTGAAAATGTAAAGGGATACATTTTTCTATGCTACATTTCCAAATATCAAGAAGGCAGAATTGGGCAATGGAAAGATATTGCTAACAAAAGACGACTGTGCTAGTCAACTAGTATCCACTTCTACAAGCTTGGAGGTTAAGACATTGTGGGATCATGCAAAAATAATGATAAAGTTTCAGAAAGCTAGAAAGGTAAATGGCAAGTGGTGGATGGGTCCACCAGATGATGTGCTTATTCTAAAGGGATCAATGTTGGCCTTAAGGCTAACCTAATGTAGTGTGCTAAGAATTCAAATTTTGGCTTTGGTGCTAATAGGGCTTAAGGCCGGCCTATTTCTTAAGAGGAATGTTTGCATATAAATATAGGCAAACCAATTCATGTAAAGGAATCAAATTATTATTTCATTATCTTGTAAATTTGAGAGACTTGTGTTCTAATTTCTCTTTTGGATGAAAACTCATAGGAGTTGTGTTCATTAGAAGAAAAGTATTCACTAGGATTAGAGGATGAAACCCCTTTGGTTCCTAAGAGCATTCTCATTCAAGGATTGCATTTGAGCTTCAAATATTCTATAAGAAAGTTGGTATTGTTGCTATTTAATCAGTGGAAATAATTGTAAATAATTCTGGATCATTGTTCTAAACTATAGTCAATAAATCATACATATATTCTAGATTTCTCTTCACATATTTGGAGTAATATTTCGTGTATGTATTTTTTTTGTGTTGAATTCAATTCTCAATTTTTTTTTGTTAAAATGAAATGTTAGGGACATTATTGTAAGCTTAAGTAGCTAGAGTAAAAAGTGACTAATGTAATTAAATGACTGATTAGGTAAATACCCTTTTATTCTAATTAGTTAATCCTTAAAATATTTTTTAAAATTGTGTCAAGTTCACTTGAAACAAACCCTAATACACTATATGGATTCATCTTATTTACTTGTAGATTTTGAAGGAACTTTATCATAAATAATTTTGGTTACATAGGGAGATGCTTTGGTATCATCATAGGGTCTATCTTATGGTTTTCAAATGTATATATAGTCCTCATGTTCTTACACACATTTATGTTTGTCCATAAGACTAGATGTTTGACTTCTGGCTATATGGTCAAGGCATAACTTTCTATAGTTTGTACATCCTCGCCATTCTTAAATAATTAGAATACTTCATTTCATTTAAATTTTAGAATTAGATGTACCTCCATATATGAAAGATTTAGTTTTATAAACCTTGCAAAATCTTATGTAAACTCATACTTGAATGATATTCATAAGATTGCATATGGGAGTTTTGATAAGATGTATATGTTAGAATAACAACATATGCTACACCATATGAGAACCTTTATATAATAAACATATAGAGATTTTTAATTTTTCTAAATACAAAAATATGTTGTTATTAACTTTACAAATTTTTGCTAGGTTCTGTGTTGTATTTTGCTAAAAAAAAAAATTGTTGGTTCTAAAAATAAACACAAATTGAAAACAATGATTTGAATTTTTTTTTAATAAACTACACTCTTTTTTAAACTAAACATGAATATAACTATCTATATGTTTATTAGACCTTGGTTCTAATATGATGTGGGATAAGTTGTTATTATCAGTTATACATGTGAGTACATCTCATATATGCTAGACTAACTAGTAAACATATTCTAAATACAAAAATATGTGCACAAACAAAATAATTTATATATCGACAATTTTTTTTACAACTATTATTATAAAATTGTTGCATGATATTATTTTGATATTTTTTTTCATTTATTTTCACAAATATTACTGCAAAAATAATATATAAAATATCGACAAACTTTAAACACCAAATTTCAATATTGATTTACTATTTTTACAGGGTGTTTTTTTATATACAATCTACTAACATTTACTGTATTTTATATCGAAACAAAATACAATACAACAAATTAAGAAAAATAACTGAAAGTAATAAACTGTTATTCGGAAGCCAAAAGCCTAAAGCATAAACATAAACAGAGCAAGGCACAATTATTACTATAAAGATAAAAAAGAAAAGAAAAGCAAAGCATCTCAAAGAACAGATCATTATGTCATATAGCCATCCTATGCATAACCTATTACGAACATAAATAAGATTTAATCATTATCTACAAAATATTTTGATGCTTATGCACTTGGGAGGCTCCCCATCGATCAAGGGAAGATATTCCTGAATACAGTGTATTTCTCATCTTTCACAGGACCCTGAAATTTAGGCAGATGTGAAGAACATTAATAAATTATCAATCTGACAGGACTTACTACATAGTAGGGGAAGACATTGCCCCTTAGGAGCAACTGCCGGTAAATTAAATGATAGAGGACCCACAATGTGGAGTAAGCAGACATATCAGTACAGATGTAGGGGAAGTCGAGGTTTAATAATGGCTTCCAATGGAATTGCTTTGGACATTGTGAGTCCAAGCCCTTCCGTCATGTCAATCACAGTATCCTCTGGAACAAACCACTCGAAGCTCTGAAGCAGCCGCCCCAATGTATAGGTGACCACAATCAATGCCAAAGACATGCCCGGGCACATTCTTCTCCCTGAACCAAACGGAATCAATTCAAAGTCTTGCCCTTTCACATCAATCTCTTTGCCGCTGTTGAGAAAACGTTCGGGATTAAATTCCGTGGGGCGCTTCCACACGGCCGCATCCCGATGAATTGCCCACACATTCACTAATAGTTGCGTTCCCGCGGGAACATGATACCCTCCAACATTGCAGACCTCCATAGATTCATGAGGAACCAGAAGAGGTAACGCTGGATGAAGCCTGAGAGTTTCTTTCACAATTGCCTGCAAATATTTCAGGTCGTGTATATCTGATTCCTCTATTAATCGGTCCCGTCCGACATGTGTATCGAGCTCTTCATGGGCTTTGCCCAAAATGTTCGGGTGCTGCAGCAGAGCTGACAGTGCCCACTCGATTGTCACAGATGATGTCTCAGTACCTGCATTTATCATGCTCTGCAAAAACAGAAGACAAATCTTGTAAGCAAAAGCTTAAAAATCTATGTATTGTGATCAATTTTTTCATTTAGTGATGGGGTTTCCATCAAAACAATCAGTGCGATGACAAAAACTCATCCCCTAAGGACATTTAACTGTTTATTTAGAGACTTTCAATAATCAGCCCCTTAACCCCAAGACCACAAGGACACAGACTCCACTTAGACCAGCTCTGCCTTGACCCCAAGACATCAACTGTTTAATAGAGACTATGATAAAGAAGATTTCACAAAAAATCCAAACTATGAAACAGAAAATGATTCAAGAACATACATGGGCTGTGGCTTTCACTACATCGTCGCTATTGTCAGACTGAATATCATGGTCTTCTGTTGCAGAGATGAGAACATCAATGAAGTCTTGGGCATGCGCCGTTCTCTTTTCTAGGTGATCGTGGATCAATTTTTTCATAAACACCTCTCTCTTCTTGTGTAGATTCTTCATGGCAAAGACTATTCCATGTGGATCTATCCTATTGAGAAAAGGTAGGTAGTAGCCTATATCAAATGCTCCAAGTAGCAAGAAACTTTCTTCTATCATCTCCTTGAAGTTCTGGGCTTCTTTGAAATCCTCGGAACAGAGATCTGGCGAGAATCTCTTGCTGGCAACCATTCGTACCATGATGTTAAATGTGAGATCTGAGAGCCTCGATTTGATGTTCACTGGATTGATGTCTCGCTGCGAACTCTCGAACAGCGAACGGATGAGAACAGAAATTTCCTCTGCGCGGACGTGCCTGAATGATTCGATTCTGTCTGCAGTAAAGAGCTGGAGCCTGCAAATTTTTCTGATGTTTCGCCAGTAGGAGCCGTAAGGAGCCAAGGCTAACATTTTGAAATCATACCCAATATGCTTTCCTGCAGACATATGTGCGCGTGAAGCAAAGGCTTTGTCATTTTTTGTAAAGCATTCTTTTGCGAGATCTGAGGAGGCGATAACCAAAACTTGGCGTAAGCCTAGTTGGAGATGCATGATGGGCCCATAGCGTTCTGAAAGAGAGGATAGGATTTTGTGAATGGGTTGTTTGCTTCTATTGAGCAGAAGCAGATGCCCAATTATTGGCCATGATGGAGGTTGCGGTAGCTTTGACTTTGCCGTGCTATTCTTTCCACTTCTGAGAGAGTTTGCAATTAGCAAAAGGGCAACCACTGTTACAGCAAGAACGATAATGAAAGTTGCTTCGAACGCCATAGTTCATCGCCTACCCTCCTGCCGAGCCAGGCTTTACCTTTTAATAAAGCACTTGGCCTTTCAATAATAGGAGTCGGAATTTAATAATGGGAGTTTTTATCGATTTGGACGACACCATCACAGTTATTGAGATATCTTTTGGCTTTGCCGTGTTATAATTGAGCTACGACTATTTTGTGGTCGACAGTTTTTTCAGCATTTTTGAGTTTTTAATACATAATAAATGATTACGAGAATTTTAATATGTACGCAATATATTTGTTAGTGAACGGGTGACGTGATGTATTGTTCTTGGATTATCACTGAAGGGGTGACATTTTATAATGATATAATGTACGACAAAGGATCACAATATGTCATCCATGACCTCATAGAATAGTAATGAGTAATATTTTATTTTTCGGTGTAGAGTAAAGATATCTGTAAGAAAAATAAAATAATTGTTTTTGATAAAGAGTAAAACGGGTTTTATAGGGACCCAAAACCACAAAGTTTACAAAAATAAGGAAAGGAAACAAAAGTCCAATAGAAAACACCAGCTGTCAGAAAGGAAAAGGACAGAGCAAATAGTAGCCAATCGTAACAGACAATAAAAGTCAAACAAAATAAAATAATTGTTATATTCTTATTAAACTTTTATTTTAATAGTAAATTGAGACTTTTTTTGGTAAGATGTTAAATGTGATTTTTTGATGAATATATATGAGCATTATCATTTATAAAAAAAAAAATTAATACACATTTTATAAAAAATGGTAGGTGGATATAAAATCACACCTCAATAGTCTAAATGAAGCTACAACTCAAATTAGAATACATTAATATAAATAGCTTCTAAGCGGCAAGAACAATCATTTAATGGGGAGACAAAGAGTCCTAGTTACTCGGCTTGCCCCATACATCAACAAGGTTTGGAGTGTTCATGGGAGGTTCCCACCCCTCATTATCTTTGTCTTTATCTTGGTCATTGTGGGGCAAAGAGATAGCCAATACCAAATGAGGAAACTTGCTAGAATCAAACTATTATGGTGAATAGTGGATCTAGAGTTAAATCACACCTTTCCACATATCACATTTGAGAGGACACAAAAATGATCATAAAAGACCACTTGGCTACTATTCTCAATGAAGAACCAAAATGGTTGATCTAAGTTTTAGTGACCCTCCTTTTGGGGGTTGATGATTGATGCATTGATTAGGAATTAAATTGATTTGATTTTGTAAACTAGGTCAAATATGCAACTATAAAAAAATTATTTGAATATAGAAAAACCCATAATGAACAAGAAGAAATTGAGAACAACAAAGTAGAGAGCAGAGATAGAGGAACTTTTTATTCAAATTTAGGTTGAAACTATCTGGCCAAAGACATGGGTGCCCTAGACTGAGAATGATGCTTTCTAGAATTTTTGAATAGATATTAGTGGGTTATAGTATGTAGGTGCTTCCCTATTAGATTCAACTTTAGAACTTTTTCTATTGATGAATAATATGATCTTTCCCTAATTTGATGGATGAAATTAATGCAATAAATTTTTTATAATATCTGAAAGATTTTAGGATCAAGCATATGTGATGCAAGCACAAAATGATGTGAAACCAGCTTCATAGGTTGATTGAAAGAGCAACCTCTAATAGGAAAGAACAAGGAAACCAAGATCCACAAAATGTGGATAGGAGTGGAGTGCTGGCAGATTTCCAGCCAAGAAGATAAGGTGAGACTCCTAACCTCCCATGAATGGAGGGAAAGACTCCTTCAACATGGAGCAATGGCGAATAGCTACCCATGAAGATAGCGTGAGGTGTCAAAGGCCATTCCCTTGACACCTAAGCATAAAGACACCTAAGTAGGCTGAGGTAAGCCATGTGTAGGTCTATGTGTACACCAACACCCTCCTTAAAGCATAACTTAGGTGGGCATAATAAAGATGGGTCCCAGCTACTAGGCCATGTTAGGTACCCATATTTGTGGAAACATTGGAGTCTCCATGTATTTCCGAAATTTTGATCCATAATGCATGTGGACTTTCAATATCCGTGATGGCATACAAAGATGCATCTGGAATATGTAAAACGATTAATCCACAAATATGATCATGATTATTAAACCATTTATCCTTCTGAGATTGTTTACCTAGCTCAGGGATAAGTCCATACATATATGGCATGAGATTATTGAACCTAAGATGTTTCAAGATGCCTTCACACCAAGACTTACAGTTTCTAATTTTGAAGTTGATTACAGAAGAGTGAGTCTTATATCCCATGATTACAAATAGGTTAATTCCTTTAGACAATAGTAAATCAACACATTAAGAACCCCTCCAGATTAGATGACCCCCAATTTTGACACTTTATAAGTTAGTGCCTAACATCATTTTACACGTTTTGATGATTGATTTTCCCCCTAATAAAATTTGCATTTTATAAAATCTATAAAGATCAAAAATTTTAAAAAAGAGGGGAATTATAGAAATAGAAATCTGCCTTCCAACGCCATGGATTGTGCCACAGGAAATTCCAATGCCCGCTCACAAAGACTCCACAAACAGCCAAGGGTATATCGACCTTCCCCAATCGATCGATCTGCAATAGAAAATCGCATGCACCCTGTCAAAGAAATATGTCACCTCTGAAAATGAGATTTGATGCCTCTCACAAAACACAGGCGCCTTCCAACAGGTGATTCGCACCATCAACTGTCATGGCTTGAAGATTGGTGCGGTCAAACAGCAAATCGTCAACCCACCCAAGCTTCATGCAACTGGTCAAGGCATCTGATGGCGCTCTGTTGTCTTCTTCTCTGTGGCCTAAGAAAGGCATATCGGCCTACCAAAACCAAAATAGTGGACCAATGCAGAGATACGTGGTAACCATCTGGTGAATTCACTGAAATGCTTGAGGATCCTTCGTTGGGCTGCAGATGAAGATGTGGCTTGCAGATGAGAAACACGGGCATGCACCAAAGTTTAATGGGCGAGGGATAACTTTAATCGTTGTGTCCAACCTTCAATCATAGCCTGCAAGGTTTGAAAGGTGGCCTGGACAGGTCGATGAAAATCGGCAAGAGACAATTTGTGAAGGGTGTGGTCTGCCCTTCCCAAAGAAATCACATTGGAGAAAGGCTTCCAATGAACCCAAGATAAAGCACTGAAGAGACAGGACCACTCAAGCTACAAAGATCAAAAATCAGATAGTTGATAGAATACAGTAAGACATACAAAGCAACTGACCCAGATGCATAGAACGACTTCCACCACCACTGCCAATCCTCTACACAGAGGTGCATGTATTTAAGCACCACAGAGACCTCGGCACATATGATAACAAGCAGGATGAATCCGGTTGAGATGTATCACGCCTTTGTGAGCAGAGATTAACGTCAACCCGATTCAAGGGATGGTCAATCTCTTCCTCATGTGAGTAGATTTGCAGTTCAAATCCCAGCAGCGCCTCATAATGCTTTAGAAATGCTTATCCATCTTCCTACAATTGTTAACTCACAACAATGGAATCTAACAAAATACAATAAATTTGTTCACTTTTGGCTTGAACTATCTCCCCCTATGCTCTGATACCATATAAGGAACTAGGAGATCAAGGAGATAGAAATGCAAGCACATGAACAAGCATCAAATTGTATTAGCCATTGAATAGAGAGCTAAAAACCTTAATATATATTATGAGGATGAGCAACTACATAACATAAGAATAGGCACAAGTGCCATGGAATGAGGAGAGGACTCCTCATCCTGTAGTGGTGGCGAGTTGCTCTCCTCTATGCAAGGGAGAGGTGTCAAGAGGGATTGGACACCTCTCAAGACACCTTCAACAATCTTGACACCTCATGGGGAATGAGTCAAGGGTTCACTCCAACACCTAACTAGGCTTAAGTTAGCCTAACTAGAGTAGAATACACTAACAATATCAAATATGTTACAACTGTTTACTTGTTCCTATTCAATCTATGTTTATGACTTGAAAAGAAGAAATTTGACAAATATAAACATGGCAATTAAAATTCACTATAATTTAATAACATGAACTAAATGCAATACACTTTCAAAGTATTAATTTAATAATGCCATTAAAGGTATGCATAGGGAAATAAATAACTTTTGTAATGACTTTCCAAAACAAACCAATAGGAAAAATAAATTTAAAGTTATTAAATCAAGAAAATATTTTTGATTATAAAATTGTTACTGTTTTTATTATACCATTATTAACTAGTGGATGCATGAGTAATCATGCCTTTGACATGAATTAATTAACATATAGAGAGATATAATTATGTGGATTCAAATACCATATGCAAAAAGGCATATTTAATGGGATTCATCTTGAGTAATGTTACATTATTTTATATCTTCAATGCAAATGCAATCTATTCTATCTTATTTTCTTAATCGAGCATCAACAAGGTCTTAAATTTATAATTAATATAGTATTAATTCTCGAGTATTTAAGGTATTATTTCAATTATGTAAAAAAAAATTGTATTTTTATTTAGTTACCATATTAAGTGGTCTCTAAGGAATTACCCTCCAAGGTTTATTAAATCATGAAGAAGTATTTAGTCTTTACTACCAATTGGCTTGTAGTTGTCACTTAGTTATTGATGATCATTCACCTAGTGAGACATGGAGCATCTATTGTAGGAGTTGGAAGCAAAAAACTATTTAAGATACCACATTATAATTGGCTATAGAAAATCTTCCAAAAGTTTCTACCAATAAGGTATTTTAGAAAAGTATCAATTTAGGCTTCATATTTAGAATGGTCATTAGTAGGGCTTTCAACATGTTTTCAATATCCTTCTTTTACTAGTAAACTCTTCCAAATATCACTAGTATTTTCTATCAAAAATATCAAGAACACTAAAGGGTTGTAGCTCAATTGGAAAGAATGATTATATGTTCTTTTATTAGAAATCCACCAAGTTCAATCCCCTTAAGGTTCAATTTAGCTAGTTTGATCATTGATTAGCTTTGATGGATTAGATCCCCCTACTTGTGGTAACTTAATCAAAGAACAACTTCTAGTTTATATGTAAGCTCAATCATAATGTTGTGATCCACTATATAGAGCAAAAATTATCAATATCTATGTAGTCCAATTATATCCATTAGAAAATGGAGAACATATGAACAATTGTCTTTTTTAAAAATTGATTATGCCCAAGTAAACGATTAGCTTGAAAAAATTGTTAAAAATTTGTGTGCCCAATTTTGCTAGATAAGACAAGCTGTAAGAATAAAAATAAATTGCAAATAGTAACTCAATGAATTATGCTTGAATAAACTATACAAGGTTTTAAACTAAACACAAATATGACTCTCTATATGTTTATTAGACCTTGTTTCTCATGTGATGTAACATAACTTATTACTTATTATTATAAGCGAAAGATGTGAGAAAAATACATATGTTAGATTCACCTTCAAACATGTTCTAATTAAAAATATGTGCACATACAAAATAATTTATATACTGACAATTAAAAAAAATATAATTATAATATAAATAATTATAATATGTGCACATATAAATAATTATAATATTTATCTTACAAAATTGTTGTGTTCTATTTTATTTATGCATTCCTTTAATCCATCTTCTTTATTTATTATTACTATTATATTTTTTTTTAAATAATAATAAAATTTAAATATGAGAATCCAATATTAACTAATCATTTTCAAAAATATTTTATTTATATTATATAATATATTAACATTAATTTACAATTAATTAAACAGGAACAGGACTGCAAAAAATAAACTATAATTCACAAGCCAAGAACCCAAAGCATAAACCTAAGCACTTACCAGGCAAATTTATCTCTAGAAAGGTTTTAAAACTAGCAACTGCACCTCAGGGTGCAATGGGTATGCCGAAGACAATATAGTGTACTTTATGTTAAATTTCTTTATTAATAAATGGGAAAACCGATTTAGAGTCGTAAAGTATATATATATATATATATATATACTGAATTTCTTAAAAAGTTGAAGTCCTTGGAGTTGAGTAAGCAAGGAAAACTTAAACCCCCTTAATAAAGAAACATTAATTGAAAATAGAATTCAAGTGGCAGATATGCTTTTTATAATAGACATCGAAGAAGCAACTTAATAATATGTTGTGATTATATTCAAAACAATGATTCAATCGTGTTTCTTGAATATATGAGCTGCATGAGAGGCCTTGATTTGCATCCAACTAAAATCCAAACACTTAATAGGAATGAACCCTAAGCAAGGAAGCAAGGAATGAGTTCAGAAAGCTCAATAGATTTTGACTAATGAACATAAACCCACAAGTCGAATATATTCCTCTGGAAATATCCCCAAATCTAAAAAGCATTCTAGGATATCTTTATCCAATAAATCTATACTTGTCTTCAGACAACTGAGAAGCCCATCTTTGTGATAATCTGATATTGCTTCTGCTTGAGAAAGACTGTTTCTCGCATCCCTCCACAGTGCAGGAGGCTTATCACGTAGAGAGCTTCCAATCACCTTAAGAGCAAGTGGTAATCTCCAATTATTAGCAGTTGGTCAGCATCTCTATGACCGTAACATCTATATAGTGTAATCCTCAATTATACACAATACAAAATTTAAATTTTTGGTGTGTTGCATGCTTGTTGATATGGGAAAGAAAAATACGTGACAGTATTTCTAGAACTATTTGTTGTCCAAATGCCCAAAAACAGAAAAGGGATAGAGCATATGCTTCTCTTAATGGCTATCTCTAGTTGTCATCACAGTCTTGTATCCTTCTGCTTTAAACAATAGTTTTTCAAGGTAATGCTTTCTCCAAGTTTCATCCAGTACAACCAAAGTTGTTCGAGATTTCATTTGGCTAGCCTTTGTTGGAACTGCATATGGGCATCTTCAACAGTTTGAAAATCAGGTATGTAGCCACGAACTATCTTATCCCACATTCTCTCAATAGTTACCTTGAGATTTGGGGACTGCAAAACTGTTTCGAAAACAATGGTGTCCTTAAAGTGATATGTAACAAGACAATAAAATGAAATCAGTTAGTAAATCTTTGTAACTAATTGAGAAATCCCCATAGCTTAGCTCCCACCATCTACTTCGTAACTAATTGGTAATAACAGGGTCAATATTCAAGATTCACATAGTTAAGATGTAGAAACATTGAGAAAAATAAAAAATCCTAAGCTAATATGTGTTTTTCAGACCCAAATTTTTGCTATGTGGGTTTTGTATGCAATTATCCAAGATTACACATCTTAAATCGCATATAATTAAATTTAATATACAAGAGCCAAGAGGCATTATCCACAAAATCACAAATCAAGATCTCCCCACCAAATCAAGAGGCCACAAGAATATGGATTTGAATGAATCTCAAAATTGAACTTGCAGCTAATTTAATAGGCACAATCTGACCTTCAAATGTCAAGTGCCTATGACATTTTTCGTAATACTAAATTTCAATAACAAAACGTGTAAGAGATAAATTGGGTATTATGACAAAACAAGGAATAAATTTGAGAAGTTTAATGTAGAAGATTTGGAGATAATGGTTCAAAATAATTAATATCAGAGATTAATTATTTGAAATCATAGTATCAATTGTTGCTTTTATTAAATGAATACTCATTGGCCTAGCAAATTATTGTAGAATCTTGTTAACCTTCAAAATAGATACCTGGTATTCATTAAGCATTAGAAAACTTATAGGAGATCAACAATCACACTCAAATCAATTTATCCCATAAGCTCAAATAAGTTATATTCATTAAGCATTACAAAGTTACAGGAGATCAACAATCACACTCAAATCAATTTACCCCATAAACTCATATAAGTCGGTACTAATTCCATAGCTCCACTTTCTCCAGTTGCTTGTCCAGAAGAGCTAGTGGTTGCGGGGGAGAGAAATATTGATCATGAGGGTAGCAATGGTCAAGAAAAATCAAAAGAAGAGCATCCCATGGATTGATTATTATTAAATATATGGAAAGAGTTGGGATGTCCCCAGATAAAATATCAATATAGGAGTTTTGAATGGCTGTGCAACTTTTGCAAAACAAACGTATGTTTATTCATATTCCAAGGCTTGCATTGCAAGGCCTACATATTCTACAACACCTATAACACTCATTGTACCTCTTTATACATTGCTGATACCTATTTTGATTTACATATACTGCTTATAGATGTTTTATAATGCTTATGGATTTTATTAATGTTCGATAATTCATCTATGCATTGATATCCAATATATATATTTATTTATTTAAAATAGCTTTGATTAGATGTTGGTTCTAACCCTAATTTAGATGATTATTGGTATTTAAATTTAATGATGTTTAAGATGTTGATTTTAAGTGAATTATGAATTAGTCCATGAGATTTTGAATTAAGTAACGGATAGTGGATTTAATGTGAATTTAACATTTTGAGATAATGGATTTGTGCTTGGAACATGATTATGAGATTTAATTATCAATAAAATGTTTTGTACACATTGCAAGTCAAGATGTGTTTATACATTGTACTTATGCTTGTGTGTATATGGATGTATGAGCATGTTATTATAGCACTTCAGCTATGATTATCATGAAGTATTTAATGGGTGAATTGAGTGTGCAGAAAATTACAAGTTAGTCCACTGTAATGTCCCTTTTTAATTAATTAGCTTATTGGAACCTATGTTTACTTTCCCGTTAGGGATATAAAAATATTTTAATAAAGGGGCCATGGGTTAGTAGCAACAAATAGAAATAACAAGTAATATGGGGGTGTGGGTTTCCATCAAAAGGTTGTGGTAACCCCCAAGACACTTTGACAGCTTCTTCAAGACAAATTCTATGAGACGAAATTAATGAGTTACAAATTGGTATTCATAACAAAGTGAGGGTCAAGAATCTCATTGATATTTTAGTTGCTATCTCATGATATTGCGGGCATAGAATAGAAGCAGCATTTCTGGGTTCTCTTTTCATGGCCATCTCCATCACAGACCTCACCACAGCTTCTGCCATGGAGCAGCTAGCTCTGCAAAATCCTTTGTACAACTGCTGCTGCTTTTGATGCCTATTTTCATCATCCACAGGAAATGAAGTTACTATTATACAAATATACAGAAACTTCATTTCTGCTATACAGGAGAGATACAGAGAGACCGGGATAAAGGAGCATGAGGTTGTGCTCAACTTTGTATAGGTAGATTGCTGCTATACATTATTTGAATTGCATAGGTGTTTCATCATCACATCTTTACTGATTGATCCCAATTGCTAATATCAGAGGGCAAACGGGCCACAAATAATGAATAGCTGACAAACTGGAACTATGAATTGTCCTTGTAATCACGGCTACCACGATACCATTCCTTTGCAAAATAGGTAAAAAGAACAAAACAGTATACTAGCACTGCTGTGGTAAACTGAAAAACCTAAAGATCTCTCAAACTATACTTCAACAATAATATTCTCTCAACACTGCCAAACTGTCAACGTGACTGTATTGTCATATCAAGATAGTATTGAGCAGAGTGCAGGAATATCTGGATCAACATCATATATATCAATGGAACTTATAATCTGCAAACACTCACCTTGTATTCTCACAATAAAAAAACTTATACCAAGTGAAAGCTAGAACCTGACAGCTTGACCATACATACTGGGAAGAGCACTGGCAAAGTTTGACAGAAATATGAAACCATGTATTGAGCAATTCAATGAAGAGCACTGTCAAACATTGACTGTGATCACTTGTATACTGTGAGAGAAAAAAACAAACATGGAGATCATTGTATGTTGTCTGACTTTGACTAAGATCTGCGATCCTATATGTTGAGTTATGCAATGAATGTCTCTGTTAAACTGTGACTGCCTTCAGTGACTGAGAGCATATGCTTTGGTAATGTCACAAACTTTGACAATAAACATCAACCACTCAATGACTACAATCATAAACTGCAAAAATAATCATAGCCATTACTCCCTTTGGACAAACCAATGCAAATCATTGGCAAAGAATAACTAAGAAAAACATAGTAGCATTGTAACATTTTCAACTATAGACTGCCAACAACTTTTGAACCAAAAGCACCAAATCAGTGTCTAGGCAAAACACAGCACTGACATCATATCACTGTCAACAAGATACCTCCAAAGCAACTGAAAGCATATGCTGTTAATCTATCGACACCAAACCCATGCATTAGTATCCACTGGCAAGCAGTGCACCATCAGTCCAGATAACAAACACTAGAATGAGAAACATCAAGCCACTGTACAGTCATTATTGAAGAGTTGCATTATCATAAATAAGGCATGTCATCAAGATCAATGTTTCACTGTAATCAAACACCATAAAAAGCAAAGTGATGATAAAAGAAGAGTTACATATCTAACACTGTCGAGCAAATGTTGTCATGCTGTTCACTGTGCAGTAAAGAGCAAAGTCACTGAACTCATACAACATTAGGTAACTGACCAAGATACAAAACATGATCACTGTATGAGCAACTCCTTGACATCTTGTAGTGTATTTGTTTTGGAAAAAACTCTTGTGGGCAAATCTAGTATTCTCCTTGTAAGCGAAGTCTTGTCTACACAATGAGATTAAAAGTAAAGCACTGTATATACCAAATATCAGATATGAATCTGCTGAGCATCACTCTGTCCGTTCAATTCAAAAGATTAAGAGTCAATTTCCAACTTCAAAAGTCTGGCTACATATTAAAAAACTCAATGGCAGGGGTTCCATTGATGGTCTGAGGCAGTGTCTAAAATTCTTTTTTGTTGGCTGGATCTAGAGTTTAAAAATCTTTTTGAAACTTGCTAAACATCCAAAACACCCAAAAACAAGGAAAATGAATAAATTGAATTTTTTCTTGACTCAATGCACATTTTTGCATCCAAGTCAAATTAACTTCAATGACTTCATTTGAAAATATTGACAAGCTTGCCAGGTACACCAAGCCTGACTCAAGGTTCAGTTGAGCTAGTTTCGAGAATTTCTTCTACTATTTCAGTTGTGTACTACAGTAGCAAATTAGCAAACATTGGACAAAAATAATCAATGGTAGGATTTAAGACAAGACAAACTTTGGCTGCTCCCAGAAAAGATTAAAAAATTATGATACAATTCATTTAAAACGAGTACAACTAGCTGTGCATATTATGTGCCAGACATTCAATCTTCTTCATTGTTCCCCTTGGTTCTTGTTCTTTTTTTCAAAAAGGAGTACAAGCTCATAATTTCAATCTTCATTGAGTTAGTTTGAACACAAAGTTCAGAACTATCTTTTTGTGTGTTTCCTTTTGTGGAAAGACAATATTAGGGATTGAAAATTCCTGAACTACACAACATTGTTTTATGGTGAGGTAAAATGTGGTTGATTTGATATAAAACTGTTTGTGCTGGTTTGAATTGTTTTGACTCAACTAAGTTGATTCATTGAAGTTGCTGTTTCATTTGGACTCAAATAATCCTTGTGGGATACTCATCTTTTGTTGGTAGGCTTCATCTGCTTGGTTAGGCATTCTTTATTTGATAGAACCTATATGTTAGACAAGTGTAATTACGACTTAATCCACTTTTGATTACTAATTAGATTGCACCTGAAAGTTGCACATGCTATGAAATTTTTGAGTTAGATTGTGTAGTTATAATGTTCATTTTCTTATTAGTCTTAGCTTTAATGTATTCTATAATGGTTTGTGAGTTCTTATTGTTAGGCTACTAATAAACCTTTACTGTTAGTGGTGGTTGGCAAGCCCTGTCCCTCTACTCAGTCAATCTAGCAGCAACTCAATGAGTAATGCAAAACCGATAGCTATGTTGGACTAATTTGTACACCAGTTTAATCTTTTTGTTTAGATTTCAAATTTGCTTCAGTTTCCACTTCAGATTTTCTGTGTAAGTTAATCAATTTTATAGTTGAGCTCAACATCTTCTCAAATTTTCCTCTTACCTCTACTTGTACTCAGTCAGTCTAGCAGCAACTCCGTGATTAATGCAAATGAGGGAATAGGAGATACTGTGGATGGGAGTATTATTGTGATGGATTTTTCTGAAGTAAATGTGTCAGTGTAGGGCATTGTAGGTTAGATGGGGGCATTATAGGCTGCTTTTATCAGCGTAAAGTGAGTGTGTTAGTTTTTGGAGATTGTGTTTTTCCTGTAAATAGCACAAAAAAGTAAAATAATGTGTAGATGGGGTTTTATGTTAATGGTTATTCATTTGCAGGCAGCAAAGCTCAAATGGGTAGACGAAGGATACAATTTACTTGTGCTTATAGAGAGTATTTTGACTAAACAAGAAAAAGAGGCCAAACTAGTTCTTGCTCGAACTGATATTTTGATCATAATTCATGTCCAGCATCAAGATTCTGTCAAGTGAGTTTCGCTAAACACTGAAATGATTCCTACCATTGTCTGTTTTGATTGCTGCCCCGCCCTTCAAAACAAGTTAGGAGGATTAAGGGAAAAACAAGTTAGGAGGATTAAGGGTCTCAAATAATAATCAGACCATGATTGAGATATTTCTCTCTTCGGTGCAAGGAAAAGAGATTAAAGAGTCTCTTGAAGTACTAAGAACTGTACAAGAGGCATGGGGTTGCCACAGCAGTGATGACATTTGGTTCTCGCTGCTTTTACTGATCAGTTCATATGTAAGGCCAGTGGCAATATTACAAAACTTACTTGCAAAAGGATTCTCAACTCTCTATTGTATGATAAAGAACTGTCGCACTCAATTGGTAGATTGTCTTCTAGATCCCAACTGCAGAAATGCTCTTGTTTGTCTCAATAAGTGTGCTCCAACTGCAGTTATCATTGCATTGCATCATATGAGAGCCCTAAATTTGAAGCATTTTCTCTATGTGTGTTGCAGAAACACAACTGTCTTGGCTTAAATGTTGAAATCCCAGTGAATCCCAATGTTCAGCCTCTTTACTTTTTCAAGATTGTTTTAAGCATGTTGTAGCTAGGCCAAAATCCTGCATATGATCAATTTCCTTGCCAATATCAACTCTTCTATTGAGGTAAAGCAAAACGGACATTTTGGTATGAGCCAGTATTTCAAGTCAAGACCTTGGATGGGAAGTTAGTTTGGAGACAAAGGCGATACAGGGTTAAAAGGGAAGATATTCCTGGGACTTTTATATTCACAGTTTTAGATAATGGAGTTGTCTCAAGAGAGTTTTGGAGAATTGTAGATGTTACAGATGATTTAAGCTAGGGCCTATTCTATTACGGTGGGGCTGCTCAGGCAGTAGGGCAATGTTACAGAGGGGCAGTTCTTGTCACTCCAGATGGAAGCTGGCCTTCTAAAAATGAGGCACAAAGACTAAATTTTGCTTTGGAAAGTTGTGGGATTAAAGACTGGGAGTTGTTTGGAGTTGATAATACATGTGCTAATCCTCCATTAGGCATACTTGAAGGCTCAAGTTTGCATGTCACACTTCAACTGAAAGATTCCAATGTTTTATCACGTGAATGATAATAATTGAGAAACATCTGACCATAGTAGATGCAAAATTAATATCTTCGTTGGCATGTAGTTTCACTCTCTATCTACAATTATTATGGAGAGGGTAAAACATAACATCAAAAGCAATCTCAGTTCTATGAATCTGCATTTTGATGGTAGAAAAATCTTGATGGCGCTTCCATATAGATTGGATGTGGATATTAGCATGAACAAGCAGCTTAAGCGGCCACAGAAAACATATCATCAACTACAGACGTTACTCTATTCTTTTTTATGCAAATCCAAGCTAAAGGGTGTCTTGTGTCTGTATAAAAATAAATAATGGTATGACTTCCAACAGTTGTGAATCTACAGAAAACTTAAAACCTGAAAATTTAGTGCAATGCTTGATAGCAAATCTACATAAAGAAAATGGCTGAGACTGAACGATGGAATGTTTTTTCCTTGTGAATAATATAGGCCTTATTGCCTCTATGGTGTGCTGCATTTACTACTTCCATTTGAGACCATGTTACACTGCTTATCGGTTTTCAGTTCATAGGTTTGTGAAATGCTGGACTTATTATTTAAAGGACAACTCTATTGATTCTTAGGTTTTTGGTAAATGAAACAATCTCTTAAAAGTGTTTCAGAAGAGGTATATTATGGATAGATATAATTCCAGATTACCTATTATGTTTTTCCTGATTCCTCAAACCAGTGACAACTATTTCACCCCTGAAACTCAAATTTCTGTTATTGCAATATCTTGAAGCATTTTCTTATTGAGGTGACAAACATCAGGATGAAGGGGAGACTGAATAAATTACTGTCCCGTATATCTGTTTTATTGCCATGGTACAAACTGTTTGAAAAGAATTAGATATTTCAGACAGTTTGTTTTAGAAACACTTACTTTTCAACTTAAAGTATTCCATGGTTAATGTTGCTTCAGAATTTCCTTATGGTCAACCAAAAATTCAAGGATGTAACATGGAGCAAGCTTTATTAAAGGTAACAAATATTAAGACACAAATTCTCTGGAGAGTGTTAACTACTGCAGTAGATCTATATATTACCATCAAGGATATGTTCTCTGAAACTAAAAGACAAGCGCCAAGCTGAGAGATTTCATTTTTAAATTAGCTTGCATGAATGCCTTCTCATTCAGCTTAGAACCTGTGATGAACATGTTTAGCAATGTCCGCATAGCCAAATCTCCTATACTGTCCCTTCTCCAACGAACAATTCTTTATGGTTATTAGACTGCCTTATATATGGATCTCACGTGACTCTACCTCTTTCCATACAACTATAACTGCAGTATATGACTCTACCTCTTCCCTGAAGATATTGCTTTTCAGAAATTCACTGAGAGTATTGTTAATGTAGCAGTCCTACTTTATTTAGATCAAAGATTGATCTTCTAAATATTGGTTTCAAAAAATTCTATTATTGCAAGAGAAAGTTAGTAGGCTATTGATGATCAGTGGAATTTTTATTTCCATAGAAGGAAAATGAATACTACTCTTTCCAATAGTTGATACTTTACTCTTTTCTCTGCAGGGACTATGCGTATCCACAACCAGTGACAATTGCAGTAGCTCAAATTCTAATGGCTATTGGGCATTTTCCTTTTGCAATGGGTTGGCCTGGATCTCTTTATACAGGGACTTTGCTTGTTGGTCTAGGATATGATTTCAAATTCAAAAGCACATATAAATAACAAGTCTCATGGTTTTCTTACTCAAATTCAGAAAACTATTGGATGTACAAAACTGAAAAATATAAGAAAACTGAAGTATCTCAGAGCAAGCAAGCTTCGATAAATTGTACCCATTTAAAATATGAAAACAAGCAGCTGTCACTGTCTGGACAACAGAAAGTCACAACCATTGAATTAGTATTCAGTAAGGCATGCTCATTTTCAAACATACTAAAAAAGTTTGGACTCATTCAATAAAAAGTAGCATGTATATATGCCAACTGGCATAAATGACTTTGTGAGTGCATCGAAAAGTAGGTTTCATTAAGAGGTTGCAACTACATCATCTAACAAAATTTTGCCTTCTAATATGCCTTGATCGATGTTCATACCCTGTTCGAAAGCTCTCAACGGTGTCCATACCCTGTTTCCACATATGCTTTCTAATTATGCAAGTGACTTACCTCAAGATTGTGCACAAATTGTGTCGTGCTCTCAACGATGCCGATGACAAAAATAGGGCAGAGTTTGCAGGAAAAAACTGTAGCAAATTTAATCTAAAGGAAATTTAATGTTCCAATTACACTAACAGGTTACGACTAAAAAGATTGTAGCAATGGAACAGAAAGCTTAATGGCACCAAACGCAAATGGGCAAGTATAAGTAGAGTTGGTAAATAACTAACTTCCATTTTGAAATCCTGTGCAATCTCTCTGGAATGGCAGCTTCCTTATGAGCAACTCTGTGCTCTTCTGGTATTTACGGATCTTCCGAAGAGCAACAGTGCCAGGCCTGAAGCCATGAGGCTTCTTCACTCCACCTGGGCACTCTTTCTAGCCGCCTTGGTTGCTAGCTGCTTGCGAGGGGCCTTCCCTCCTGTCGACTTCCTTGCCGTCTGCTTTGTGCACGCCATTTGATACAAATCTTGCAGAGTAAAATCCCTTTCAACAAGCGCTAGAAACACAGAATTTGAATGCTTTGATGTTGTCGCGGTAGATATTTACGCTGACTCAACTATCGGCAACAAAAAACCCCACGACCTGATAAACCGCTGGGATGCATTCCGTGGTAGTCCATTGCCTCTCGATCAATCTGCACCATCGGACATGAAAAGGGCTCGAAAAGTTAAGCGTGGGGACGCCTTCGGCGTAAAAATACCATCGCGAAAGATATAAACATAATGTTCTCCTCTTCAAAGACAAATATACAAAGGAAGCTATAGCTATCCATAAACATTGCCTATTGCAAGTCTTAATCATCTTTTAAGATATTTTCATGTTTATGAACATGAAAGCTCCCCCTTGACCACTGTAGCATAATCCTAGAAACATTTTACTTCTGATCTCTACACAGAATCCTCGAATTTAGCCAGTCGTAAATGCCTGAGACATATCAAGAACATTAATATTGATGTACAAAAGGAAAAGCGGAAGATTATAAATCTGACAGGACTTACAATATGACAAGAAGACTCTGCACCTTGGGAGCCCTTCCTAGTAATTTAATTGATTTCGGACCCACAATGTGTACAGGGGTTAAAACTCTTTCCTCCATGGAGTAAGCAGACGTATCAGTAGAGTTGGAGGGGAAGGCGAGGTTTAATAATGGCCTCCAATGGAATTGCTTTGGGCATTGTGAATCCAAGCCCCTCTTTCATGTCAATTACAGTGCCCTCTGGGGAAAACCACTCGAGGCTCTGAAGTAGACGCCCCAATGTATGGGTGACTGCAATCAATGCCAATGACATGCCCGGGCACATTCTTCTCCCTGAACCAAACGGAATCAATTCAAAGTCCTGCCCTTTCACATCAATCTCTTTGCCGCCGTTGAGAAAACGCTCAGGAATGAATTCCGTGGGTTTGTCCCACACGGTCGCGTCCCGGTGAATTGCCCACGCATTCACTAACAGTTGCGTTCCTGCAGGAACACGATATCCTCCAACAGTGCAAGCCTCGTTGGATTTATGAGGAAGCAGAAGAGGTGCCGCTGGAAAAAGCCTGAGAGTTTCTTTCACAATTGCCTGCAGATATTTCAGCTTGTCGATATCCGACTCCTCCATTAATCGGTCCCGTCCGACATGTGTGTCGAGTTCTTGCTGGGCTTTGACCAAAATGTCCGGGTGTTTTATCAGAGCTGACAGTGCCCACTCGATGGTTACAGAGGATGTTTCAGTACCTGCATTTACCAAAGTCTGCAAAGCCAAAAGATAAATCTTGTAAATAAGAGCTAAATACGCTTCTGTTTTTTTATCAACATTTCTGGGTGTGTTGTGATCAAGGCATCGACTGTTGACGTAGAGATGGGGTTCCCTCATATACAGTCAGTGCAATGACCACAACTCATCCGCTACTGGTGAAGGCATTTGACTGTTTGTTTAGAGACTTCAATACAAACTATGATAGAAAATCTTGCAAAACATTTCAAACTATGTATGAGAAAGTGATACAATAACATACTAAGGCAGTGGCTTTCACCACATCGTCGTTATTGTCGGACTGAATTTCATGGTTGTCTGTTGCAGAGATAAGAATATCTATCAAATCTCGAGCATGCGCCCCTCTCTTCTCTCGGTGATCTTGGATCAATTTCTTCATAAACGGCTCTCTCTTCTTGTGTAGATTCTTCATGGCAAACACTATTCCATTAGGATCTACCCACTCGAGGAAAGGCAGATAGTAGCCAATATCAAATGATCCAACGAGCAGGAATGTTTCTTCTATCAACTCCTTGAAGTGTTGCGCTTCTTTGAAATCCTCCGAACAGAGATCTGGTGAGAATCTCTTTCTGGAAACCATTCGCATTATGATATTAAACGTGAGATCTGCGAGTCTCGACTTGATGTTCACTGGATTTGCCTCTAGCTGCCAACTCTCAAACAGGGAACGGATGAGAGCAGAAATTTCCTCTGTGCGGACATGCCTTAAGGAATCGATTCTGTCTGCAGTAAAGAGCTGGAGCCTACAAATTTTTCTTATGTTTCGCCAGTAGGAGCCATAAGGAGCGAAGCTTAATATTTTGAAGTCATATCCCATATGCTTTCCTGCAGACAAAAGTGGACGCGAAGCAAAAGCTTTGTCATTTGTTGTAAAACATTCTTTTGCCAGATCTGAAGAGGTGATAACCAAAACTCGGCGGAAGCCAAGTTGAAGATGCATGATGGGCCCATAGCGCTCTGAAAGAGAGGATAGAAGTCTGTGAATGGGCTGTTTGCTTCTACTTAGTAGAGGAAGATGCCCAATTATTGGCCATGAAGGAGGCTGCGGTGGCTTTGCCTCTGCCGTGTCATTATTTCTACTTCTGAGAGATTTTGCAATTAGCAGAAAGGCAGCCACTGCTACAGCAAGACCGATTATGGAAGTCTCTTCTAACGCCATAACTCACCGCGTACCCTTCTGCCAAGGCAGGCTTTAGCCTTTAATAAAGCGCTTGGCCAGAACAAAGACACAGTTACAGTTGAATCTATAGCAATTTACTTCTCACACGGCATTCAATTTACTTCTCACACGGCATTCTTTGGAATAATTTTTTGTCCTTTTTGCACAGTTTATGGATTAGATGAGTGATGTGTATGACAACATCGCAGTCTTGTCTTAGCAATTTTTTTGGTACGACATCACAGTTATTATAATTGAGGTCGGTAGATGTCTTAGTCGTTGAGACTTTTGAGAGTTTTTTCAAATTTTTATGGGTTTTTTTTATATATATTAGGGGTGGTACGACAACATCGCAGTCATTAGAGATTTTTTTCTCTTTGGCGTGTTATAATTGAAGTAGACAGACTTTTTTTCCGTTCAGCCTGTTATAATTGAGATAGGGGAGAAGACCCAGTAGCTACCACCCATTGAATAACCGCTATTGGGACCCCCCAAAAAAAATTTAACTCTGATCCACTAAAAAACTTTATGTTATTGAATAACTAGTTACAAAAACACCAATAGCCGATCATTAAGTGTTTAAGTGACTGATTTAAGTGGGATTTAAGTGCTACAACAGCGCTAATTGATTGAAATTAGAGCGAGCAGCTACTGGGACAGCCCTCTAAAAGGTGATTTTTTTATCTCCACGCGCATATCCAATGCTCCCGCATTCAATCGAATTGCCCAGAAGCTGAAACCTTAGTTATAAGCACTTAACTCATGTGTGAAAAAAACCCATAAATTTTTTTTCCAATTCGACATACGGTTTGAATTCTATGGTTGCGCGAAGTTAGCCCTGGCGGCGACTGGGTCTTCTCCCCTACGACGTTTTAGTTGTCGAGATTTTTTTCTAACATTTATATTTTTCTAATACATGTTGGGGATGAGGATATATAGCTCTTATTCATTTGTCAACAAGTTAATTTTTCAATTAAGTCATATACAATAATTAATGAAAATTAAAAAGTTCAATTAAGTATCTCAAATATATTAATATATGTTTAATTGTATATGTGTTATTTATTATTGAAGGTGGACTTAGTGCATTTGTAATAGAAGGTAAAGGGAGCTCTTCATGTACAAGCAACATGTTGCACATCTAACCCTTCTATTAATTCCTTGTAAATAACAAGTACAACAAAATTAAAAATCCATTAAGTATTTGGCATTCACTAATACACGTTCACTTGTGGATGTTTATTATTGAAGTGCACAAAATGCATGCATGTGTACTTGCTAAATAAGACAAGTTGGTCCAAAATACACACTCTTTTTAATTACTTACAAAATTGATGTTTACAATAGCTACTCACTTTAAGAGAGCACAAAATCCAACCAATTTATTTTTACACATCTTAGTGCACACTTAATGATGCTTAAGTTACCATAAATTCAAGCCCTTATCAAGTACATGAGCTCTCAAATGCACATTGTTTCACACTTACTCACATCTATACATGGATTAGGTCCATTTATATAAATGTTGTAAAACTCCTTTGTTAAATATCAAAATAAATATATTTCAAAATTCAGTCATGTCATCTTAAATTTTATACAAAAATTGTTCAAATTTCAAATTCAAATGATTGAATACAAATTCTATTAATTCAAATTTAAACTCAATAATCGAATTGAATGCATTGTAAACATTTTAAACATTAAATCATTTATATAAAAAATTATCAAAAAATCATATTCTCAAGACACTAAACTATCAATTTCCACAATTCCGTCAATTGCTAATATTTGTTTCTCCAAATTGTTTTGATTAGATTAAAACACGATAGGCCTCTACCCATTACAAAACGGTCATAGAGGTCAAATGAGAGGTTCACAAAAAGTGTAACGCCTAGAAAGTAAAAGCAAAAGAAATAATAATTAACCGATCAACAAGAAAAACAAAAACAGCACACAAAACAAAATCAGTAGGGAACCGAAACTGTTACTAATCTCCCAAAAGCTTGAGACCACTAATTTCCTCCAAATGATTAACTTCCAAGTAATAGTTGAGAATATTGCTTTTATCAACCAAACAACAAAATTCTATGTTGAAGATAGGACACTCAATATGATATGAAGGCATTTAAAATTTCTCCCAAAAGACAATAATGTTTTGTTTGTTGCGGAGAACCACCTCATACAGTAATAATCAAATATGAACAATTGATAATATGCTAGAGTGACAATGAGAGGGACAATAAAATTCCATTGAAAAGGAAAATCCCTGCGTAAACATTAACAAATTTAGCTTGATTTTTAGTTATTCCTTTTTGTACCATGGCTTGAATGTGGATGAGAGTAAAGAAAAATTGAGTGGCAATGGATACGTTTTGATGGTTACTGTACTACTTCCACGTGGTTGTAGAAGGATTATTTAATCATAAGTATACATTACGTATTACTGCTCATTAAAAATCTTTTGAAAGCATAGGAAAGATAGAATGTATTAATGTGCTAAGTGGAGAGGTATGAGAAAATAAGACTCTCCACATCAACACAAATATTTTATTTTATATATATATATATATATATATATATATATTAATCTAATCATAAAATAGTATTTTGTCGTTATTTTTATTTTTTTAAAATATATTATATAAGGATTTTTTTTTTTTTTTTAGATAATAAAATATTTTATGGTCATTTAAACAATTTGAGTTGGAATTTATGGATTTACTACTTTTTATTTGAAATAATATTAAATGATTTTAATTGTTCTTTGAAAGATAATGTTAGCAATTTATTAATTATATTTTTATTTTTACAATTTTACTATTTCAGTGATAAAACACATTTGAGAGTTTTAAAAATTAATGTTAAAATGAAAAACATATTTATACTCATTGTTCAATCACCTTAATCTGAATTCTAAACTTTTATGTTCAAATTGCTCACAAATAGTGTCAATTATTAAAAAACCAATTGTGTGCACTTAATAGGAAGTTGGCCACATGCTCAATTTTTGTCCAAGAGATACCAAATTTGAAATAGGGGTCAATGATGAATTATCGAATCTCTCATTCATTTGTCAAATTTTTAAATTTTGGCATTTAATTCTAACTTGTTTGGAGATGCTTTCAAATGTCAAATTATTGTTTTGAGGATGCTCTCGATTGTCCAATTATGCATTTCTTTATCATAAGTCTTAAATTTTTTTATCTAAATACGTACACATTTTCTAACTACATAATAAATATAATCCATATATATATATACTAATACTAACTATTAAAAAATAAAAATCACATTTAAATTTTTTGTCTAAAATATAATAAAATAATTCATGATAGAACATACATAGATTACATTTATTAGATTAGTTATGCTCAGTTACATTACAAAAATTCACATCAAAGAAATGAAAGCAAAATTGAAAAGCATTCACATTTCATTGAATAGGGATAATATGAATCGTAGCCTCATGAATTAAGATTATATCAAATTTTAAAATATCATTTTGTATTTGCTTGATTCTAGGTTTGATAAGAATAAATTTCACTTTCTAATTGATAGAGTGAGGCTTTAGAAAATTGTTAATATGGGGTGTTCAAATTTAAGTTTTTTGGTGTGTTAGTTGGAAGCTTGTTAGCTTACATTGATATGTTAACATGCATCTATTGAATGCATTTTAATTTTAACTAAATTTTTAAATTGTGTTCAATAAATATGTTGTAAGTTAACTGATTATTGAATATTTTCATCATGTTTTTTGAATTTAGTTTAATTTATTGATAAACCAATATACTCTAGTTAAAGATGGATCTAGAATTATTATTATTTTTTTTTTTACCAAATTGACTTTTGAATTAGTTCTATTGCATATTCATTTGAGAATCAAACATTTATCTTTAACTTCTTATAGCATTCAAATAATTTGTAATCGTTGTGTACTTTTCCGCACTCAATTTTCTTTAGTGTATCTTCACTTGCATATAATCCTTATGTAGACTAAATTGAATGCATTGTGCGTGAAAGCCTTAGTTGTTGTTCTAAAGCATCCCTTTTATGACAATATAAATGTCTATAGGATTTATATAGCATTCTTAGGCATCAAAATTTAAGGGTGTCAATATGTTTGTTCCATATGCTAACATTGTTAACTCAGTTAAGGTATGTTCATATATTTTTTATTGATGAAACAGAAGTTGTCAGCGGGGTCTCCATCTGTAAATCATACACCATTTGAAATCAGTAAGGAAATTTGTCGATTCGCATTCAAATAAGATGTCAAAATACCATTACCATATGATTGCTGCCTCAATGCAAAAAGCAGGAAAGATCTGGAAAAATATCCCTAATATTGAAGATTTCCACAATCTTCCCGACCTCTGCATCAAGTAGGAGGTAAAGATCTGTAAGAGCTTCCTCGCACAGGACAAACATTATATAAAATTTAGAGGGATCTATTGGGAAGTGATGCATGAGGCTCACCGTCATGTAATGTGTTGACCACCATTATGCACTGTCATGCATTGTGCCTTTTCCGCGACACATAGTTATGGAGTTTTTTAGATAGTTAATGTTAACTACAATTTTGCATGGAGATAATTGAAAATAGTCTTTGGAATTCAGTTTTATCTCTTAGTCAAGAGGAGTTAATGCATCTATGGTAGATGTTATGAAAAGAGGCTACAAGCTATATAAAAATATTGCCTTAGTGTACTTTGAAATATATAGAAAATAAAATTTAATCCTTTCTAAGAAGTTGAATAAAACATTGTGTTTGTGTATTTTTTGTGCAAGTGCTTTTTCTTATGTTTTATTGGTTGTCTTTTAGATTCTATAGGATCACAACCAAGGTTAGGTAGTAGTAGCAAATTGATTCTAAAAGGCCTCATCTTTGCTAGGAATATCTTTGTAGTCATTTGCTACTTCCTCCATGGTTGTCGCCTCCTATCCTACATCAACTAGAATTTTGAGTAGAATAATGTAAGAATAGGGTGAGCATGGGAACCCATAGAGTACAGTTTCCCCCCACTATTATCACTTTGTAATCTCTAATAAAAAAAAACTTACCTAATGATTTCTATGTTATGTTGATTGACTTAATTCCAAGCATGACCATGCTTAGGTTAGCGAAGGAAACTGCATTGTGCCATTAGTTTTTATCTCTTAGATATATTCCATTTCTCCATTGTCTAAACCCGTTGCAATAGTTTAGGCCTGCTAATTGTGAAGTCATAGTTCTATTGTTTGGGAAACGCACGATAAAATCATTAAAAAAAGAAAATTGTTCTTGTTTGGTTTGTGACAATTGGCATGACAATAAGACTAAGTTTTAGAAAGTGTTGTTAGATGTTCATGGAACATCCCCATGTGATTTTTACGATGCTCTTTAGCCTCTTTAGTGTTGCATTGTGTCTTGAGTTGGCTTTATGTGTTATTTATGGATATCTAGCTGATAGGGTTTGTTCCTTTACTTCATCCATGTGCTTGGGGGTCTTTACCATATCCCTTTTGGTGGAATGGAACATCGTGGCTTGGTCCTTCAAGTCAAAAGGATGGTTCTACCATCTATTCCAAACTCTTAACTGTACAACAAGACAACTCCATTATATGACTCTAAACTAGGGGATTCAAAAATTCTAAAAGATGCGGAGGATGATGCAACTATTTATCGACTATAGTTAACCTGGTGTTAATTTAACATTGATCTTTTGTTGATATGCTTTGTAGTCTCCATAGGAATTAACTTATGAGTTAATATGTTGTTTCTCTGTAGTCTTCGCAAGAGTTAATTTAGAAATTGACTACTGTTACTTTGCAGTCTACATAGGAGTTAAATTAGGGGTTTTTTGGTGGATAAAAGGGATAGTTTGTAATGGTAGAAAGGGGAGCTTTTTTGGAGAATGTAATGTACAGATTTTGGATAATGAAAACATAGTATCTTCATTTTTTTTTGTTTATGTTCATTTATGATTTTTTTCATTTTTATATAGATGGTGAATCATTTAATTTATAGGATTTGAGGGTCACCTGCATCATGATCTTGCATATGAAAAATATACTTCATCTGAGAAACATAGAATTCTCAATCATGAGATATAACATTAACAAATCAACTAGCAGACAACTTCAACACATGAAATTGGAAATTTGGCACTACACGGACATTGAGAACACATTCACCAACCCATAGGAGCAAACACATCAATGTGGAGAAATGTAGAGCATTTTCTAAACCAATATAGACAATGAACAATAGTGTCAACCTTTTGCAATTCACAAAAATCTCCTTGACAACACTAGTGACCTAAAAAGATAGGAGTACAACTTCTACAAAACACTAAATTTGAATCCCAAACTATAAGACCATACCTTCAATAGTGGAGGAATACAAAGAATTCTCCCAAGAAAAACTTAAGCAACTTTGTGAACTAAGAACACTTAACCAACTTATGGAGGCAAAAAAATTCTTTTAGTAACTCATGCTACATCAAGAACACCAAGAGAGAGAATATTATATATTTTAGACCTTCAACAACATCTCTCCATTATCAAGAACACTTATAATCCTCATCTTAATATATTATTATGAAATAAACTCTACTAACAACAACTATAGTCAAAGCTTCTTTGATTTTCATCAAAGAAGGCATGCCATCCAACCATGAACTTCAGCAACAACACCATATATCAATGTGGGCCCAAACTAAATGTTGTCAACAATGACAATTAATGCCAACAATCTTCCTCACTTCTCAAGTGTACCATATATCAATGTGGGCCCAAACTAAATGTTGTCAACAATGACAATTATAGCCAACAATCTTCCTCACTTCTCAAGTGCAGACAACAATGACAACCATAAACATATCACTAATTGTTGTCATTAGACACTGAAAACAAGTTTATCAACCACTACCAAACATATAGCAATCTCTATCAAGTGTTGACACCAAATACAACAAACAATTAGTGTTGACATAAATGGCAACAATTGCCAATAATTTCCTCAAGTGCTAACATCAATGACAACAACTACCAACAACAACAAAGTGACCATGAGGAGAACCATTAATGATGATTTAAAATGATGAAGTAGAAACAAAAGTTTCTAACAATCTATGGATCTTACCTTTGAATCCAAAACTCTAAAGGAATTTGAACAATAAATGCCAAGAAACCTTGTCATAGGCTTTAGAGACTCTAGCTTGAGGACCATACTTTTGTTGTTACTTTTCTCCATGGAGTGAAGACTTTCATAAAAAATGTTATAAATAAAGAGGATATTCAAAATATAAATCTTTCTCCATGATATAATTGTCTTCATGATTATCTAGATGCATTTGAAGAGATATGCATATGAATTATTTTCTAATGCTACATTTTCTAATCTAGTGTTGTAGAATTAGTTAATCCTCATAGGGATTTATAAAATTATAGGCCACCAATCCTTATTCTAATGAGTTTTATCATTCATAGAAATTATATAAGTCAAGTGGAGATGAAAACTTTAAAGATTTCTTGATGATATAGTTTTATCCATGATCATCTAGATGTTTTTGAAGAGGATATAGGCATACTCACTTCGTTTCCAATGCTACATTTTCTAGTCTAGTGATATATAACTAATTAATCCTCATGGTGATTTGTAAGGTTGTGTCAATGTGTACATGAAAAAATTATTTTAATGCATTGAATAGATTCATCTTGTTCACTTGTATATTTTTAAAGAATATTTACTAAATTGTGTTCTATATGAAGAGATATTTTTTTACCATTATAAAGTTGATCTTATCAGTTTCAAATGAGTATATAATTACCATGTGTTAACCTACATGTATGTTTATCTACAAGTCTAGATGTTATACTTTTGGTCATATGGTCAGGGAAATAACATAATATTTTTACATCCCCAACAAATCTTAAATTATAATATTTTTTTATTAAATTTAAGTATTAAATTCTACCCCTATATGAAGTATTTAGTTTTATAAACCTTTCCAAATATTAAGAAAATGCATTCTTTAATCATATTCATAGGACCACATAGAGGAGTTCTCAAATTTATTAACATATATGATAAGTTATGCTAAATTATATTTGAAACTAGGATATAATTTTAGCATAGGAAATTGTATAACTTTACAATTTCACACTATGTTTGCATCCCTTAATTAATTGGACTTAATTAAGCCTCTAATTAACCAAATTATGCATTCCAAAGCCTTATTATTCCCATTTTTAGAATTGGAAACCTATATTAAAAATTTTCCAACATTAATTAAATTACTTTGGAAATTGAGTCCTAGACTTAGGTCCTAGGACCCATTCACCCAACGGTGAATGGGTCCCCTTTATGTCCCGGGACACAAATTTTTTAAAAAATTTGGTGGCATTTTATTGATTCAAATTCAAGTTTCAAGTGTCATATTTCAAAATCTATTTTTTTGGGAAATTAGATAAACACCTATAAATATACTCTTTTTATCAATTCAAAGGGGAACACACTTTTTGGAGACTTCATATGAGAAAACATTATTGTCAAGAGCATTGAAGAACATATTTATTAGACATCTAAAACAACAATCAAGATCATATGATCATGTAAAATTTCATGTGTATTCATATCATGTTTTGGAGCTAACATTGGCATCTAGCTTTCAAGTATTCAAGCATCAACCAATCAAGCCAATTAATGAAAGATCTAGGCCCTAGAGTGATGTTTTTAACTTCAACCCTCTAAGGGCAACCATTAAGGGTTTGGTGAGTTGTAACAAGCTTTGTTCATTCATCAATTCCTTCATTTTTTTCATTATTTCATTATCAAGGTTTAATTACCAAACATGGATTTTGACTAAGGAAAACCCATGTTCACCCAAAAACAAAAACAAAAATTGATTCTCTCATTGTATGTGCAGATTTACAGGTGAAGAAGAAATGGAAGTTGATCAACGGAGCAATTTTGCAAAGTTGCATAAGTTGTCATTCTTGTCAAGCTACAAAAACTCATTTATAGATCTTAGTTTTGGCTTTACAATAGTCAAACCTTGAGAAATTAAAAGCTTAGATCTAGGATCAGAGGACTACAAAAAATGATTTTGGACACCCTACCTAGCGCCCATTTTCCTAGGGGCACACCAGTCCTGCTATAGGCCCTAAAACCCTCTTTTTATCATAGGTGCACACTATCAGGCCTTTGTCAGATCTACCTACAAATTGCCATTTTTGTTTCTATTATCATAGAATTTAATATTTAAAATGTTAGGTAATATAACTCATTTGGTTAAAAATCTTTAAATAATTCTAAAACATTACAAATAAGTCAATTTTATCATAAGAAACTAGAGATCCAAGGTCCAAAAAAGGCTTGACTCACCTCAAGGTTGAAAGACAATCCTATCCATTTTTTATCTTCTCTCCTTCAAATGAAATTGAGGAAAGTTGTGTTTGAATCCTAGGCCATTTTACCATTCCACATTGGTTGAATTCATTCCCCTCATTTTTCCTTTCATCTCAATAATAAACATAGAGAGAGTAATAACTTTTTGGATTTAAATAGAAAATTCTACTAGCATGATAAAAAAGAATGCATATTTACTAATGCAACTTTATTTCATATTTTTTAATGCATATTAAATCTAATATTATTCATTTTATTAATCAAACAACAACTTCTTAATATTACTACTAGTATAATGCTAGTCAAATATTACTTAGGATGCTATCAGAAGGGTGTAAAGTTTTATTGCATTTCTCTTTAATTACCCTATTAAGAGGTCTCTAATCAATCAACCTTTGAGTTTTAGCAAAACATTAAGAATAATTATTTTCTTTCTTGTAAATTGAGATCTATTTTTCTTTTCATTATTTATGAGTCTTACCTCCTTGTATACATTATGTGTTCACCCACCTTCATATGGATTCTATACTTTAGAAGAGTGGAGAAAAAAATCTCTATGAGGCAACATGATAACTAGCTATAAAATATTTTAAAAAGGTATCATTTTAGGATTCATACTTAGAATGGCCATTAGTAGGGTTTTCAACACTCTTTCAATATCCTTCTTCTACTATTAAACTATTTCCAATCTCAATAGTATTTTATAGTTAAATATGATGATAACACTAAATCGTTATAACTCAGTACCAAGGATGATGATATGTATATTGATTATACATCCACCAAGATTAATTTCCTTTGACATGTAATTGAGCTAGTTTGTTTAATTGATAATTTTGAATGAATGGATCTTCCTACATGTAATAGCTTAACCAAAGGATAATTTCTTCTTTAGATGTAATTTCCCTTATAATCTTGTAGTGCACTATATAAAGGAAAGATATCGATATCTATGTAATCTAACTATTTGGATAAAACAAAGGACCTATGAATAATTGTAATTTTTGAAACTTCATTAGGCAAAAATAAGTCATTAGAATAACTATATTTTTAATTAAACATTAATTGAAAACATTAATTTAATAACTCATTTTTGAATAAACTATACTCTATTTTAAAGTATATACAAATATAACTTTCTATATGTTCATTGAACCTTTTCTCTCATATGATGTAACATAAGTTATTATAATTTATATATGTGAACAAAACTCATATTTGCTAGCTCCACTCTTAAACATGTAGTTCTGAAAAAATATATGTGAACACACAAAATAATTTATTTATTCAAAAAACACTTCTAAAATATTCTCCTATTTAAAATTGGCGCATGATACTTTTTTCATGAATTATTTTCATCCATCTTAACTTATTGATATTATATTTTATAAAATAAATATATAAAATATTAAAAAATATTTCAACACAAAAATTTGATATTAACTAACCATTTTTAACACTATTTTTTATAGTATGAATTCTATTAACAACAATATAATTTGAATTACAACAAAATAGACTATTGTGAATCATGAAGAAACAAGTTTGCAAAGAGAAAACTATAATTTACAAAGAATGAACCATGAGCATAAACCTAAACACGTACAAGACATATTTATCACCAAAAAGGTAAACCCCTAACAAAAGACCATCTCAAAAGGCATAACATGCTATCATATAATCATCCATATGCACAACTAATTACAAACATAAATAAGAGTCAACCACCCTCAATCATTGAAAGATAATCCTTAAACATTCTACTTTTCATCTTTCTACATGATCTTGAAATTTACCCAATCTCCTAAATATTATGTTAGTCTGAAAAGCCTGAGACATATGAAAAATATTAATATTGACGTACAAAAGGAAATGTTAGGGGAAGACTATAAATTTGGCAAGGCTGAGAATATAATAAGAGAAGACTTTGATATTGAAAAAATTAAAGAGCATCTACATTTGCACAATATTACACTTGAAACGATAATAATATTATTATGAGTTGATTTTCAATATATTACAATATGACTTTTATAAAGCCTCTCCATAATAACTTTCCAAACAACCAATCTATAAAAATGTAACTAATTATTAAATAATAAAACTAACCAACAAGTCACTAAAGTGACTTTATTAATACAAACCTTAATATTCTAACATCTTGATCAACCCAATTAGCTAGCATTTCAATAAAGATGGAGGGGAAGGCGAGGTTTAATAATGGCCTCGAGTGGAATCGCTTTGGGCATTGTGAGTCCAAACGCATCGGTCATGTCAATTACAGTGTCCTCTGGAGCAAACCACTCGAAGCTCTGAAGCAGCCGCCCCAATGTATAGGTGATCACAGTCAATGCCAAAGGCATTCCCGCGCACATTCTTCTCCCTGAACCAAATGGAATCAATTCAAAGTCTTGTCCTTTCACATTAGTCTGTTTGCCGCCTTTGAGAAAACGTTCAGGAAGGAATTCCGTGGGACGGTCCCACACAGCCGCGTCCCGGTGGATTGCCCACACATTCACTATGAGTTGCGTTCCTGCAGGAACATGATATCCTCCAACAGTGCAGGCGTCGCTAGATTCATGAGGAAGCAAAAGAGGTGCCGCTGGATGAAGCCTGAGGGTTTCTTTCACAATTGCCTGCAAATATTTCAGATTATGCATATCTGATTCCTCAATTAATCGGTCCAGTCCGACATGTGTGTCTAGCTCTTGATGGGCTTTGGCCAAGCTGTTCGGGTGCTGTATCAGAGCTGACAGTGCCCACTCGATGGTCGCAGCTGTTGTTTCACTACCTGCATTTATAATGTTCTGCAAAACAAAAAGACAAATCTTGTAAGTAAGAGCTTAGAAAGCTTGTGTATCTTGATCAACGTTTTTGGTTTTCTTTTGATCAAGGGATTGGTTGTTGGCGTAGAGATGGGATTTCCGTTTGAACAGTCAGTGGCATGACCACAACTCATCGCCTACTGGTTAAGGCATTTAACTGTTTATTTAGAGGCTTTCAATCAGTCCATTAGCTGAGCCATAAGGAAACAGTCTCCACTTAAACCATCTATGCCTTAATTACATGACACCAACTATTTAAATACAAACTATGATAAGAATATCTTGCAAAACATTCCAAACCATGTATGAGAAAGTGATACAAGAACGTACTAAGGCGGTGCCTTTCACCACATCGTCGTTATTGTCAGACTGAATTTCATGGTTGTCTATTGCAGAGATGAGAACATCTATCAAGTCTCGAGCATGCACCCCTCTCTTCTCTCGGTGATCGTGGAGCAATTTCTTCATAAACACGTCTCTCTTCTTATGTAGATTCTTCATGGCAAACACTAATCCATGCGGATCGATCCATTTGAGAAAAGGTAGGTAGTAGCCAATATCAAATGATCCAAGTAGCAGGAAGCTTTCTTTTATCAACTGCTTGAAGTGCTGCGCTTCTTTGAATTCCTCGGGACAGAGATCTGGAGAGAATCTCTTGCTGGCCACGAGTCGCACCATGATATTAAATGACAGATCTGAGAGCCTCGACTTGATTTTCACTGGATTAGTCTCTCGCTGCCATCTCGCGAACAGTGACCGGACGAGAGCGGAAATTTCCTCTGTGCGGACGTCCCGGAAAGATTCGATTCTGTCTGCAGTGAAGAGATGGAGCGTGCAAATTTTTCTGATGGTTCGCCAGTAGGAGCCGTATGGAGCCAAGCTTATGTTTTTAAAATCATACCCAATATGCTTTCCTGCAGACATAAGTGGGCGCGAAGCAAAGGCTTTGTTATTTGTTGTAAAGCATTCTTTTGCAAGATCTGAAGAGGAGATAACCAAAACTGGGCGGAAGCCAACTTGGAGATGCATGATGGGCCCATATCGCTCTGAAAGCGAGGATAGAATTCTGTGAATGGGCTGTTTGGTTCCACTTAGGAGAGGAAGATGCCCAATTATTGGCCACGATGGAGGCTGTGGTGGCGTTGCCTTTGCCGTGTTATTAATTCTACGTCTGAGAGAGTTTGCAATTAGCCAAAGTGAAGCCAGTGCTATAGCAAGAACGATAATGGAAGTTCCTTCCAACGCCATAACTGACCAAGGCACGCTTTACCCTCTGATAAAGTGCTTGGCCTGTTTTTATTACTGCTCGTCTCGCCAAAGTAGAATGACACAGTCGCCTATGAATTGATGACTCCATCTCACTCCACTAAATTTTATTTTATTTTTTTCCACGGCGACTAACTCCACGTTTTAATGGACTAGCTAAGAGATTTGGTTGAGATTCACTTAACATTGTTGCCGTGTTACACTTGAGCTACGACAATATCCAATGTGGTTCAGTTTTTTCAACATTTTCATGACAAATCACAGTTTTGTATTAGAGAATATTTTGGTTCGACACGATCCCAATTTTTTAGATTTTATTATTTATACCATGATGTAATTGAAGACGATTCTCTGGATTCGTGAGTTTTTTTTTTTGCAATATTCAATTTATTTATTGAAGGGGTGACATTTTGTGAAGTATACAATGAATGACAAAGGATAAAAATACCTAATCCATGATTTCATAGAATAGTAATAAGTAATATTTTATATAGTGATAAGTATTCTGGTGTCTTGTTTCAAATTAGATGTTTTTAAGGAATTGCCTATGTTATTTTAATGCTTATTGTATGGATAGAGTTTAAATTTTGTAGTTAGAGTTTAAATTTTGTAGTTAAAGTTATCAAATTAAATTATAAAACATTCAATTATAATTTTATTGTTCATGTATATGAAATAAGTTAAGTAGATTATTAAAAAAATATTTTTTAATATGTATAAACTAGCAAAGTTCTAGAAGATGTAGAATTGAATATCCAATGTTGTCTATTGTTTGTAATAAACAAACATAATATTATTGCAAACATTCATGACCCTTCCTATATACAATATTGAGCGAATAATAAAAGAAGTGTTTCTAGAGTTTTGCATAATGTTATCATAATGAAATTTGTGGAATGAAATTAATGACAACCTTGAGAGATATTCTTTAGATATGTAATGACTTAAATCCTTCGTTTCTTAAATTAGTCACGCCCTATTGATTTCAACTACTTTTATCAAATAATTCCTTTGCTAGGACTATATTTTTATATCGTATAAAATAGTTAAAATTGGACAGAAAAGAAATAATACATATTGATTAATTTGACAAGAGCATAGTATAGGAATTGTATGAGATTGACCCAAATATTGTACAAGAATAAATGTTAATCAATAATAATAAAATTATTTTTACAAATATAATTATAATTACAACAAGAAATAGAATGAAATGATGTGAATATACTTTAAAAAATCAAAATACAACCAATAAAAACCTCTTGAATAAATAAAATAATCCAACTATTAAATAAGAAAATATACCTCTTCAAACAAAACTAAAGTAAGTAATGCAAATAAAATGAAATAAATCTTGTAGAATTCTAAAGTAAAATAATATAATTCATAACTATCATATTTTTGTAATGTTTCGCTCGGCTACAAAACACTTCTCCCACGCTCCCGCACTATGCAATGGCGATCCTTCCCTTCACTTTGACGTGCTGTCGAATGATGGTAAGGATGATTCTATTCATTACACTGTTTCTCTTGCCTCTTCGTGGCCATGGGGATTGAGTAGGTCTTCACATGGGATAGCACTGTTAGGGCATCTGCATGTTTGGAGCCGACTAATCAGTAGTCCAATCCTTCCTCAAATACCCTCCCACCCTCTACTCCTCCGGGGGCTTCAGTCAACCTAGGCAGTGCGCTACCATTTTACCATTTAGATTTGATCCCAAAGATATGTCTAGGCAAGGATACATATGTTAAGGAGGAATTTCTAATAGAGTATGCCCTTGTTTGTAGACTCACCAAATCATGGTAGAAACTATGTGATCTCCATGCATGGATCTCTAAATTTTGGAAGGAAGGCATCCAAGATGAAGTTAGCATATGCCAAGGGCTTCTTCATCCTTGAATTTGAGTCTTTTGAAGATAAAAACAAGGTGCTGGAAAATGGTCTATGGTTCCTCAATGGTGATTTTCTGTGCCTGAAGCATTGGTTTCCATCTTTTGAAACAAGATCTAAATCCTTCTCTTCTGCATATCTTTGGTTATATCTTTGGTTGTATCTTCCATATCTTCCCTTGGAATTTCGGGAGCTTAATTGTCTGTGTGATTGGTAATGGCCTTGAGAAGTATTATTGTTCCTTTGAGAAGACAATCAATTATGCTGGCTCTACTTTTGCACACATATGCATCGAAATAGAACATTCCAAATGGGTTACTAGCTGAGATAGGTTTGAAAGTGGGAAATAGAACTTGGAGGCAGTTGATAGATCCCTTTTACGTGTAGGAAATGCTTTTTAGTAGATCACACTACTACACAATGCAAAAAGGAAATTCATGTGAGAGGTCTTCAAGCTTCAAGAGACAAGCCTACCTAGTGGATTGGGGTGGAACTTCACCATTATATCATTGCTCCTAAACCCCATAATGTTATGGCTACTTCACATAACCTTCTCGAGATCGCAGAAAAATCTTATCTACCACCTTCTCCAATTGCATAGGTTACTTCAAGAGATTCACTTGGCGTAAATATTAAGGGAGACATTCTTTTGGTCTCTCCATCTCTTCTAGTGAAAGACAAAACTTTGAATCCTCATCTTTCAAAGGATATTTTAGACTTTCTTGAGTCAATTAATACTTTTGATAGCAAGGGATTTGGGATTGAATTGATGCCTGCATTTTCTTTAGGGACTATGGCTCTTGAGGTAGGTGATAATGCCTCATTGAGGTGAAACAAACTTTGAAGCCCACCTCACATTCAAATAAAGATTGGATAATGGTTAAGAGGAAGAAACCTCACAACAAAAGCATCAAATGATGTTAAGATCATCAAAGAAGAAGGAAAATGTTTGATTTGAAATTTATCTTTGAACCCATGTTTTCATGGGTTGGTAGTTATTTTAAGGATAATAGTTCTTTATCAGATGGCAAGCATTATAGCTTGGTTTATGCACCCCTATGTTTAGGGCATGGACTTTTTTTTAATTATATTAGCAATTATATGGGTTACAACTCCCTTATGCTTAGCTTATGAATAAAAAAATGATAATATAATTCATACATAAATAAAAAATAAAATATAACTTGAAAAAAATATAATTAATAATTTTAAATTAGAATATAATAATTTTTATGTAAATTAAAATATTTTATTAAATTGCTCCAATGGTCTTTGACAAGGGGATTTTCTTTCTTTGTGTTTGTTTATAATTATGGTATATGCATTGAGTAGATTTATTGATAGTGCTAGATGGAATGGGAACTAGAAGGGTTTGAAATTTCCAAGGAATAAAGATTCAGTTACTGTAGATGTCTTTTTCTGCATTTTTCTTAAAAAATAAGCATTAGCATTGTCATTTAAAACAAAGCAAAATAAAAACATCTCTAGGGAATAATAAATCATGTAAAATGAAAACAAGGAAGATAAATAAAGCACACAATAACATGAACCAAACCCTATTTCATAGTGGATTGGTGCTTCTGTAGAAAGAAGCCCTTTCCCAATCCTTGATAAGCTCTAGATATGTCGATGATCAAGATGATGAGTTGTGGAGGATTGATACAATAGAGGAGGCCTCTATTTATATCCAAGAAGGATAAAATAATTCCAAACATGGAGGATGTGGGACTAAAGATCCACCAATAGGAAGGAGTCACTTGTCAACTTGTGATAGGTTGAGGAATGAGCACATTTTGGTCAATGTGCTAAAGAGGGGGAGATTTGAAATTTGAATTTTAGAGTTAAATGCTAAGTTTGACCTTTGCAAGAGTCATGTAAGAGACATGTAAGACCTCTTAAATGCTTTGTTGAATGTACATGTCAACTTGGGGGGAGATTCAAATTTGGAAGAATATTCTCTTTTTATGCAAAGTTGAAAGAAAATGATGAATTTTAATAAATCAATAAATTGATTTATTTGTGCAAGTGCAGAAAAGTTAGAGGATGTGATGGGTGATTAGATTAGATTAATCAGGATTATATTAATTTAGTTGGGGATTAGGTGATTTGACCCATTTGACTTAGATTTAGGGATTTAACTAAATCAAAGGGGGATGAAAGGTGATTTCAGACTTGATTAAATAAATATTTGATTTATTTAATCAAAGATGATGTTGTTAGGCTTAAATTAAATAAAGTTAATTTATTCAATTTAAATGGATGACCTTAGGAGATTAATCAATTAAACTTGGTTTATTTAATTGATGAGCGAATATGATTATGCACGATGTCAATTTTGTGTGTCTACATTTTCCCCCTCTTTCAAGCAATGTACTTATTGCATTAAAGTTCAAAGAATAAACTTGCCACAATCAAAATTCAAAAAAATTCTAAATTTTTTTTCGGATGCTCCAGCAGAAAGAAGTACACTAGTACATTGCCCCCTCAAGAGATCCAACGAAAAGATTCGATTTGAAGGTCGATCTTGCAATAAAGAGGTTCAAGATGGGCATATGGATGGTCATGATGCTGATGCAAATGAGATGGTTTTAAGATGCTTAGAATAGCCAATCTATATTATCCTAAACAACCTAAATGATAATGCAATGCACGTGAGATGGATGATGCGATGATGCCTATATGATTATGTAATAGATGTTTTATGTAAATGTATGAATTTATGAGATGCTTAGACTAGCAGATCTATATTACGATGATGTACATGCACGCAAGATGATTTGTAGAATGTTGATGGTTTGTGGATGCATGATGGATGCACTGGTGATGATGATGTTAGCGTGGAGAGAAGAAATGAGATGATGACAAGAGGATGCAACAAGCCCATGATCTGACATGATTTTATTAGAGACGATGAGAGGTGATACATGATGTTGACTTTCTTATCAAGGATTAGGATTTTAAAAGAGCCACTCACCTTATGTTTGATTACACATGTAGATACGATGCATCAAGGTATAAAGAACCAGGATCGTGTTGTACCTAGTGATGAGTTTAAATATGCTCATAGTTTGGATATTGTGATAAACTTTTAATATCTTTACTTTTGTTATTTGTGGCTGTTTAAACTTTGTTGAAACCTTTTATGAGGATATCCTGTAGCAAAATAATTTCATATTCCTGCAGCTTATTGTGTTGACTTGATTGAATTTATTGCCCCATTGACTCCCTAAATGACTAGTATATCGCATACAGTTTTTGAATGATGAAATAGATTTAAATGTGTGATTAATGAACGTATATCGTGTATGTGCCATACGCCTTTTCTTTTGCATCCGTTACCTTTTGTTTCACAGGTTGTCAAAGAATGATCAAGTCAAGTGCAGCCGATCTCGTCCTTGCAGTAAAGTCCATTTCCTACACGACTTCGAGGAAGCTCCGGCGAAGACTCTTTGACCGAAACCGTTGGGAAATATTTTTAATGATAGTCAATCTGGAAAGAGTGGAGCGCTAGATTCTCTCCAGATTGGGTTGAACACATAAATTCATTTATGAAGGTTGTTCCTTGATTCTGGGAAACACTTTACTTCCACGTCTTTCTTTGATAGGGTTAGTTAGTTAGTTGCTCTCCTGATTTTAAATAAAGTACTCCTCCTGCGCGAGTGAGAAGAGGAGATGATAGTTAGAGTAAGATAGAAGCATAGTGATAGCAGATATCATGTAAGAATCAGTATGATAATGAAAAGCAGAATCTGTTTGACAAGAGACAGAATTTGTTGTTAGTTTCCATATCAACAAAGCAATGTATACCATTCTATTTTCATGAATAAAGTTTAATGAAGTTCTGAGTTTAGCACCTGTGTAATTAGTAGATGCTTGCTAAGGGGACCCACTTAGTAAGTATCTATAGCTAGTTAGTTAGTTGTTTATTTTCTGTTGATCTTTAGTTAGCTTTCATCTTTGAAGTTTTCATACAAACTCAGTCTTGTATTGCTCATGCAGCATAGAGAATCCATCCATGTGCCTATTCCTGCAGCATAAGGCCAGTTCATAGTTTGTGTTTCAGTCATAGCTATTATGGTTTCTATTTTAATCAAATCATAGTTGAGTTAAAGAACTTTGCATTACCTTCCTATGGCGTAGATAGAATTCCTTTCCAGTATTTATCTCTGCTAAGGTTTGACCGAAACTAGTTCTTAGTGCATATATTTTGGTACGCCATTTAAAGTATACGTCCCCTAGTTTGACAAGTAAATGAACGCCCATAGAGAGATATTAGTCACCTGTTGGAATGTCCAATTCCCAAGAAAGGTTTTACTGTGATTTTCATATCCTTTTGTGGACGCGACCATTTTTGGCGCTGTTGTCGGGGATGGCGTCCAGCTAATAATTTGTCAGAAGTCATTTTTAGCATTAGTTTAGTTTGTTAGTCAAAAATTTTCAAAATCTTTCAAGCCACTATTCATTGTATTGCATGCATAGAAGAAGAAGAGACACATTGGGAAGGTTCATCCCTGAAAACTTGTTTATTGAACTACCATTTGACCCAGCTGACAATGAACCTGAGGAAAATCCATTCACTCTGTTATTCCAGCAACCAAACATGGCAAATAATCCACCTAATAATCCACCCCCTACATTTGAGTTTCCCATTGTTCCTTAGAGAGATACTGACAATCTTAAAAACATTCCCTCTTCATTGCTTCCAAAGTTTTATGGCCTAGTTACGGAGGACCTAGAAAATTTTCTGTTTGAATTTGATGTCCTCTGTCGCAGTTATGACTACAACATAGATGCTCATAAACTGAAATTATTTCCTTCCACCTTGAAGGAAGGAGCTCTCAGATGGTTCATGAGTCTGGGAAGAGGCGTCGTAGATAGTTGGGCAGCCATGCAGACGAAATTCCTTGAAAAGTATAAGGAATATTGTAAGAGTTCCAGCAAAGGTGATGACATATTATGAATTTAGCAGAAGGAGGATGAAAGTCTAGAAGATTATATTTCCAATTTTTTGTTTTCACTAAAGAGGAACTCAAACCATACTCTCAACAAGAACTCTCAGAAATTACTCTTTCTAAGGTGAATCAGTGATGCCTGTATAGACGCCTTGGACCTAATGGGAGGAGGTGATATAACCCAACTGCCTTGGGATGATATAAAGAAAATATGTCTTAACTACTCTCAAGCAATAGTTAAGAAAGGTCGAGGTCATCATGCTACAGTGGGGAAGTCTTCTTCTGGTGGATTTTCTTGGATGGAGATAACAAATTTGCTATCTGACTTCAAGCAGGACATCATTAATAATATGGCTACACAACTGGACACTATGCAAGCTCAGAAGAAACATGAGAAAGTTGAGGTAGTTTTGGCCAAGTTCTGTCCATACTATAGATAGAAAAAGTGTGACTGCAGATGCAAGATGGTGGCTAATTTGGAAGCTAGGCAACTACCTACTAACTTCAAGCCAGTAGAAGGTGATGATGATCAAGTGTTCTTTGTTGCGCAAAAGAGACCATGGGCCCAAAGATAAGGTATGCCTCAAGATCCTTTAACTTTTGGTAATCCTTATTCTGGCTATGATAACCAATGACAACATGCATATGAACCACCACCACCCTGGAATCCACCTCAACCAAGTTGGCCTAATTATCAGAACCCACAATGGCAATCTCCTTAAGGAGGTTGGCAACAGCCACAAGGGCAATGGACCCCACCTTCAAGAAATTGGCAGCAAAATCCTCAATGGAGAGGCCCACAGCAATGGCAAAACTCGCCTACAGGATTTCTGCAGCTTCCACAGCCACAACCACAGGCCCTCATGCCACCTCCTGCAGCAACTACCACAAATCCTGGCCCTCCAAAGCCAACGCCTATGCCTGCCCAGCCATTACCAAATCCCAATAATAAGCAATAGCAGCAGACACAATAGCCTGTGTATCTTGCCGAAGAAAACCAATATCAAGCTTATGCCTTAAACATAAATGATATCCATTTGAGGTCTGGAACCACTTTACCTGCTCCAAAACCACCTTTAATTAGTGAAATACCAAATTCTCCCATTGAAGAATCTACTGCACTTGCTGTTCCTACTGAGCATATGCCTATACCCGATATAGTTTTTAAGGAGCCTATTTTGCAAAATCAAGACAACCCACCTTTTCCTTAGAGGTTGCAAAGTACTGCATCAAAATCCATGGAAGAACCCACTTTTGACATCCTAGATCAACTCAAGAATGTACAGATTCAGATCCCTTTATTTCAGGCTATTAAAGATGTTCCCATCTTTGGAAAAGCCATTAAAGAGGCCTATTTGAAGAAGCCTAGACGAAAGAAAAAAGATCCTCAAACAATTCATGTCTTAGGGAAATTGGCTGATATAATGTTGGGAAATGTAGTCATCCCAAAGTATATTGACCCTGAAAGTTCTGTAGTGCAGATACATATAAATGGCCAAGTTGTAAAAAATGTTTTGATTGATTTATGTGCTTCCATTAATGTTATGACAAAGCATACTATGGACTCCTTGAATATTTCAAACATTAGGTCTACACCCACAGTTCTGCAGGTTGCAGATAGCTCCGTAGTTAAACCCGATGGGATGGTGGAAGATGTAATTGTCACTCTTGAATCTTGGGAGTATCCTACTGATTTCACAGTATTATTAGCTAAGGCAACTTTAGGAGGGTATCCAGTTATCCTTGGAAGATCATGGTTAGCCACTGTTGATGCTTGTATAGGATGCTATTCTAGAGATATGACCATTTCTGATGGACAGTCCACAAAGAAATTGGCTTTGTATCTGCCTGCTAGACCTCAACCAGATTCGTCCCAACCTGTTTGGCCAGATATGGGGGAAGAAACTAAAGAAGACAATTCTTTGGCTCAATTAATGATGCTTCAAAATGACCCATTCTCACAACTTTAGAGTGAGGATGCCTTTCTTTTTCAAATTCTGCAGTTTAACTCTGATACGAGTAGTTCATCTGATCCAAATGGCAGTCATCTACAACGTTTCCTGCAACAACTAAATTCTGAGAGTTCAATGCCTAAACGTCCAGTGATTTTTCATAACTTACTTCTACAAGAGGTACAAACATCACCTGTAGATTCTATAAGTAATCTTACTAAGCAAATAGAATTGTCTCGAGGTCATTGTTTGAATGTCAATAGCAAGTTGTCACAATCTCAAGAGGCTGACTTATTAAAAATGCTACAAGAACAACATAAAGCTTTTGCATGGGAATATGGGGACATGCAAGGAATGGATCCTCGAGTTTGTATTCACAGGATCTATATCAAAAAAGATTGTTTACCAGTTAGACAACCTCAAAGAAGAGTAAATCCAGCACTTAGAGAAATAGTTAAAAGTGAGCTTCAAAAGTTGTTTGATGCTGGTTTTATTTATCCAATCTCTGACAGTCAATGGGTTTCTCTATTAGTCATTGTCCCCAAGAAAGGTGGAAAATGGAGAGTGCGTGTAGATTACAGAGAGTTGAATAATGCTACTAAAAAAGATCACTTTCCATTACCTTTTGTAGACCAAGTACTAGACTCACTGTCTAGCAAAAGATATTTTTCCTTTTTGGATGGTTACAGTGGGTACAATTAGATAAAAATTGCCCCTAAAGATCAAGATAAGACCACTTTTACCTGTCCATGGGGAACATTTGCTTATTCAGTCTTTCCTTTTGGTTTATGCAATGCACCAACAATATTTCAGAGAGTAGTAATTAGTATATTTGCTGATATATCTCATGACTGTATGGAGATTTATATGGATGATTTCACTACCTATGGAGTCACATTTGAAGAAGCATTGGTGAATTTAGAAAAGGTACTGAAAAGGTGCAGAGAGAAAATTTGTCTCTAAACAGTGAAAAGTGTTTTCTAATGATGGAAGAAGGTATTGTTCTAGGTCATCATGTTTCAAAGAATGGAATTCAGGTCGATCTTGCTAAAATTGAAGTAATTTAGAATTTACAAACTCCTGCAAAATAAAAAGATGTTAGAAGTTTCCTTGGCCATGTAGGGTATTATAGAAGGTTTATAAAAGACTTCAATAAAAATGTCAGTCCACTTTATGCCTTGTTAACTAAGGATTCTCAATTCGAGTGGACAGAGGTCTGTGAAAAATCTTTCCTGCAACTAAAGGACTTGCTTACTAAAGCCCCTATTCTTCAAGGTCCAAAATGGAATTTTCCTTTTCACATACATGCTGATGCCTCTAATTTTGGTCTAGGAGCAGTTTTAATTCAAAAAAAATTCAATCGAGCATGCTATCTACTTTATCAGCAAGAACCTTCAAGGTCCTGAGCTCAACTATACTGTTACAGAAAAGGAATTGCTTGCAATAGTGTATGCTTTGAGTAAATTTAGGCATTATGTCATAGGTTATCAGATATTCATCCATACTGACCATGCAACAATCAAGTATCTGATGAACAAACCTGCCATCTCTGGTAGGTTGTCATGATGGCTCCTGTTGTTAAAATAATTTGACATTACAATAATTGACAAACCAAGAAGAGCTAATGTTGTAGCTGACTTTTTTATCAAGACTTCAATCAGCTGCACCTGTTGAATACAAGGTCACTGATGATAGGTTCTCAGATGAACACTTGTTTTCATTTGCTGCACATACACCATGGTATGTAGACATTACCAATTATCTAGCAGCAAACAGAATACCAGCTCATTTCTCTCCAAAAGAAAAGAAATTATTAATAGAGAAAAGTTTTAATTTTTTATGGATTGCAAATTGTCTGTTTTATACTGGACCTGATCAAGTAATGTGAAGATGTGTAAGAGAATATCAGACTTATGATATCTTGCATGCTTTCCATGATGAACCATGTGGAGGACATTTTGCAGCAAATAGAACATCAATGAAGATTCTTACAATAGGGTACTACTGGCCAACATTACACAAGGATGTTGTGGCTTATACAAGGAAATGTGACCGATGCCAGTGTATAGGAAAACCAACCAAGTTAGATGAAATGCCACTATATCCATAGGTAATAGTCACCCCTTTTGATAAATGGGGGATGGATTTTGTGGGACCAATTGATCCACCATCAAATGGAAAGTCATACATTCTAGTTTGCACAGACTATGTAACAAAATGGGTCGAGGTAAAAGCTATGACTCATGCTCGGGATAACAAAGTTGTTGAATTTCTATATGAACAAATTTTCACTAGATTTGGAGTTCCCAGAGAGCTTGTAACTAATCAAGGAGCTCAGTTCACATCGAATCTTATCACAACACTAATAAATGACTATAAAATCAAACATAGCAAGTCCAACCCCTATCATCCTCAAGCCAATGGTCAGTCAGAGGTAACAAATAGGGAAATTGAGGTGATCCTAACAAAAACAGTGTAGATCCATAAAAAAGATTTGAGCAATAGACTTCCTGAAGTAGTTTGGGCTTATAGAACTACATGGAAGACAACAACTGGGTTTACATCTTTTGAGCCGCTTTATGGGAAAACAGTCATGTTGCCCATAAAATTCGAACACAAAACTTTGAGGACAACTCTTGAACTCAATATGGAAATATCTAAAGCACAGAAGGACTGTCTCCTATAGATAAATGCTTTGGACGAGATGAGAAAAGCCGCCCTACAGCATACAGAAGCAATCCAACAGCAAAGGAAGAAATGACATGATCAACACATAAAAACTAGGAAATTTTCTGCTGGTGATTGGGCTCTGTTATATGATTCCAGATATCAAGAGAACCAGGGTAAGCTCACAACACACTAACTTGACCCTATGAAGTTGAAAATGTGTTCGACAACAGAGTTGTACAACTGATGACAATTGATCCAGTCCACTTCAAATTGTTAGTTAATGGCCACCGACTCTAGTTGTACCATAAACCAGTATCAAAAGAAGAATTCATGCAGCAGTTCATTCAGGTTCCTCCCACTACTCTTTCTGCAGCCGAAGGCTTTGGCCTTTCTCCTACAACTTCACTGTAATTTTGAAAAAAATATGCCCATAATAAAAGTTTTCTTTTAAAAAAGGAAACCCTTTTTCTCCATTTTCATTTATCGCCCCATCTCATTTCTTTATCTTCCATCCATCCATCCATCCCATCCATCCATTCCATCCATTCATCTCATCTGCCGATGTCACCCATCCACCTCATCCATCCACATCAACTTTCATTAAGATATCAATCCCAACTGTCAATTCATGCAGACGTCGTCATCTTTTTTTACACGTATGTGCAATTATCAAAGGTATGCCATATCTTTTCTTATCGCATATTTGATTTATTTTATTCTATCTGTTTACTGCTATGACAGTACCAATCATTATTGCAAAATCTCTACCTATTATGTAGTACATGTGAGGACATATGTCATACTCTAAGTAGGGAGCGGGGTAATCCACCTTTTAAAACCTGTCTTTTCGCCACTGCCGTAACTGCACAAATAATCTTTCTTTAATACTTTTCTGGTACTTTCCAAATGTGATTGCATGTCCTTTATTACATTTCTTTTTTGTAAATTACGATTAAGACTGCTTGTTTAAAAAGTTTATTTTTTTAAAAGAAAAGAAATGTGACGGCACGACAGAAGAAAAACTAGAGCAGAAAGGGAAACAGAGAATTTGAATTTTTAGCAAGGAATTGAGTTCAGCTACGAGAAAACTATGAACATGGGTGGTTAGTTGGTGCGACATGAGCCTGTAGCTCATGAACTATTATTGCAAAATCCTCAAACAGTCCATGCATTCAGCCTATGTGGATGGTTAAATTACTTTTTGAGTTTAAATGATTTTGATGAGGAGGCTACTGGAGAATTTTTGAGAATCCTTTCTGAAGGGGAATCCACCATATGGGGTCTAACGATTGTTGCAACTGAAGACATAATTGATGAGGTAACGGGCTTCCAGCCGTTGGAGAAAACTTTTCTTCAAACGCTGCAGCTGCAAGGGCTAAGTTTTCAATGCCCACTGATGGACCTTTGGAAGTCTCCAAGTAAGGATGCAAGCGCGTATCGTTACCTCCTTATTCAGAGTATGCTGCTTACATAATCAGGTATTTAACCTATGAAGGCCGTTTCTCCTACTTGCATTCTCATCATTTCAAATTATTAAGCCATATGAGGCATGGGTTAGTTGTAAATGTTTTGAATTTTCTATTAAAATTTCTAGAACAAAGCACCCACGAAACCCAACATGGGAAAGATAATTCTGTTACTCACCATGGCCTTATCAAATTATTGATTGAACGCTCTTTAAGAGATGTCTCACCTCTTTCCTGGCAATAATTCATTGCCCAAAAGAGCTTGCAAATTCCACAATCCCCTAGGGTACTTACTCCACAGCCTCAGAAAAAGAAGAAAGAAATTGCGTCTACCAGTAGAATAGGGCAAGGGTCATCTACTCCTGTAGCACCTAGTCCTACAGGTTTCACACCTGAATCCTCTACTAGGGTACAAACTAGGTCTGCCACTAGGAGAGAGAAGGGAAAAACAAAGGCAGAAGGGTCCCCAGAATCTGACCCTTATTCTCAGAAAAGGTAATGTCCTTCTCCTACAGCATCATCCTCTGCAGTCATCTCTCCTACAACAACACCTATTGCTATCACTAGTTCACCATCATCCTCTGGTAGGGTAGAGCCCTCTAAGCAGACAAGAAAGAGGAAGGCTACTAGAACGCCTCCTGCAGCCGCATCAGTGCCAAGAACAGTTTCCACAAGGAAACAATCTAAGACCTCCCCTGCTTCACCTCAACCAGAGGTTATTGTAATTTCAGAAGGGTTTGTTGAGTCTGAATTTAATGTTTCTCAGAATGTGTTCGAAAATGCCACTCAAAGTTCATTCATTCTTGAAGAGGAACAAGTTGAAACAAAGGAAATGGAGCATAATGAGCAAGGGTTACCAAATCTGGATGACTTGGCTACTGATACTATGCAATTTTTGGAGGAAGCATAAATTCTCCTCTGCAGCAACAAGAATTTATCTTGCAGCAAGAGCAGGAACTAACTGAACAATTGAATATGCCTAGTGAAGTTACATTTCACCCTGCAACTTGTAAAGCCATTGTTATTTATAAGAAAATGTTTTTAATTGAGTTTATGGAATATGTCAAAGCTAACTGGGAAACAGTTATATTGCAAACCCTAACTTTCTGACACATAGCCCAGACTGACATGCAGAAAAGTCTATGGGAAGTAGAAAGGAAGAAATTGAAAAAGGAAATTGAAAGTCAGAAATAAGAAATTGCTGAGTTGAAAGCAAAAATGGATGAAATGTTAAAAGTAACTGGTCAGATTATGGAATGTAGACCACCACCCAGAGTTTATGCTCTGTGCCTTAAAGAACAATTCTTATGGTTCCAACTAATGAGAATTTCGAGAAACCAAGATCCTATACTTCATACTGCCAAAGAATTTTACGAAGCATACTAGGCAGCCCCAAATTGGTTAAGAAATTCTCTGTGTGAATTCTATTTACATGGCTTTTTAATTCCATTTGAAACAGAATGGAATCCTCTTTTTTTATATTGGGATATTCATTTGAGAGCATTTATGTCATGGGCAGCAAATGAGGTGAATTATGGCAGGCAGTGGGAAACATATGAGGAAGCTGAGAAAACTAAGCCTGTTCCATTACGCTCTCAAAGTTCAAACCCTCATGCAATGTTGAAAGATTGGTTTGCTCTGACATATGGAATTAATAATGTTACAGCCAGAGAAAAGATATTTGATATCAAAAAATAGGTATATGATGAATTTCAGGCACATCAATATTCATTTTGGAGACTGGCATATACCAGAAGTGAGAAATGATGGGAAAGATTAACTGTTGGATTAAGAAGATTCAAACCTCACAGTCCCTTAAATTTTACAGCAGCTCTTAAAAGATCAAGCAAATATAAACAATTGGGACTTCAAAAGAGATTTGAACTGTAGTTGCCATTAACATTCTTACCTCCTGTGCTAATGTGGCCCTTCTATCCTCATCAGGCTACAAATATTAATGATGATTTAGAAGACCGAAGGTATGAAAGGTGTCAGGATTTCAAAGGATTTTATTACAGATTTGGAAATCCATTTCAGAGTCATCCAGCAACCACTAACTTCAAAGAAACCACCAGGAAAGTTAATGCTGGAGGACTAGCATTGGGCTAAGTAGGGGGCAGAATGATGAGCTTAAAATATGCTCATAGTTTGGATATTGTGATGAACTTTTAATATCTTTACTTTTGTTATTTGTGGCTGTTTAAACTCTGTTGAAACCTTTTATGGGGATATCTTGTAGTAAAATACTTTCATATTCCTGCAGATTATTGTGTTGACTTGATTGCATTTATTGCCCCGTTGACTCCCTAAATAACTGGTATATCGCATACTGTTTTTGAATGATGAAATAGATTTAAATGTGTGATTAATAAACATATATCATGTATGTGCCATACGCCTTTTCTTTCGCATCTGTTACCTTTTGTTTTGAAGGTTGTTGAAAAATGATCGAGTCAAGCGCAACCGATCTCGGCCTTGCAGTAAAGTCCATTTCCTGCATGACTTCGAGGAATCTCTGGTGAAGACTCTTTGACCGAAACCGTTGGGAAAGATTTTTTATGACAGTCAATCTAGAAAGAGTGGAGTACTAGATTCTCTCTGGATCGGATTGAACACATAAATTCATTTACAAAGTTTGTTCCTTGATTCTGGGAAACACTTTACATCCACATTTTTCTTTGATAGGGTTAGTTAGTTAGTTGCTCTCCTGATTTTAAATAAAGTACTCCTCCTGCGCGAGTGAGAAGAGGAGATGATAGTTAGAGTAAGATAGAAGCATAGTGATAGCAGATATCATGTAAGAATTAGTATGATAATGAAAAGTAGAATTTGTTTGACAAGAGACAGAATTTGTTGTTAGTTTCCATATCAACAAAGCAATGTATACCATTCTGTTTTCATGAATAAAGTTTAATGAAGTTCTGAGTTTAGCACCTGCGTAATCAGTAGATGCTTGCTAAGGGGGCCCACTTAGTAAGTATCTATAGCTTGTTAGTTAGTTGTTTTTTTCTGTTTATCTTTAGTTAGCTTTCATCTTTGAAGTTTTCATACAAACTCAGTCTTGTATTGCTCCTGGAGCATAGAGAATCCATCCCTGTGCCTGTTCCTGCAGCATAAGGCCAGTTCATAGTTTGTGTTTCAGTCATAGCTATTATGGTTTCTATTTTAATCAAATCATAGTTGAGTTAAAGAACTTTGCATTACCTTCCTGTGGTGTAGATAGAATTCCTTTCTAGTATTTATCTCTGCTAAGGTTTGACCGAAACTAGTTCTTAGTGCATATATTTTGCTGCGCCATTTAAAGTATACGTCCCCTGGTTTGACAAGTAAATGAATGCCCATAGAGAGATATTAGTCACCTGTTGGAATGTCCAATTCCCAGGAAAGGTTTTACTGTGATTTTCATATCCTTTTGTGGACGCGACCACCTAGTGCGATGTACTTTGACTCAACAAATAGATAAGAATATTCTTGTTCACACTTGACATATAGAAACCTTGCTAGAATGTACCTAACAAAGAAAGTGTTCATCAATTTATATTACAAGAACATCCAACAAGTACAGTAGAAAAAAGGATAATAATTGTTGCCCCATTCCTTTCTCTCTAAATTGTTTTGAGTAGACATCATCGAAAGGTCATTGGAATGAGCGAAATAAGATAAATCAAAAGAAAATATCAAGTACAAAAATAAGTCAATGTTCTTGATATCTCTAGCCAAGGGAATTTTTTTTGATAGGATAAGAATCCAAAGTGATATCCAAAATGATGTCCATTGTCAGAATGATATATCCTAGGACATGCATTGTATAGGATGATGATGGGTTGATAAGTTGATTGATAGGCTATTGATATAAGGTTGAATGACATGTTTGAAGGTGATCAAGAGTTTGATTTTGCGTTTAACGATTTGTTGCTTCGATATTGATTTTGTGTTTGAAGTTTGCTTCTACTGATTGCTGTGATTGTTTCTTTTATGTTGCCAAAGGATGAAGGTGATGATCAATTTATTATGGATGATTTATTATTTCGAGTGAAAGCAAGATGAGATAGATGGATTTTTCTCAAATATTTGGATGTTTTTGACGTTTTTGGAATGTTTTGAGGCTATTTTTGATATTTTCAATATTTTACAAATGTTTTGATTTTTTGATTTTTTAAATGTTTTGAGGTTTTCTGAGATTTTATGAATGTTTTTGGATTTTGTGTTTTTTTGAATGTTTTTGGATTTTGTATTTTTTTAATGTTTTTTTTTTATTTTTGTGTTTTTTTTAATGTTTTCAGATTTTGATGTACAATTTTGATAATTTGGATATAGATATGTGTGATGATATCAGTGCCCTGTTTCATATTTTGTTGAAAACCAAGCTAAGGTTGATTGATCAGATCAATGGATTTATAATGATAACATTGTTGAGGATATGCAACATTGCAAGGATAGTGTTAAGCAACACAAGGATTGAGATGTTGATGGGATTGATGATGATAACAATGCAATGATTTGATTGATCAAGATTGATGATGATAACATTGTTAAGGATGCACAACAATGCAAGGATAGTGTTAAGAAACACAATGATTGGGAAGGATATCCTAAGATGATGATTTTTTGATTGGATTTGATTGATCATGATTGATGAAGCTTGATTTGGGACAAAATTTGTTCAAATGATTTGATGTGATGCTTGAAGTGCAACTTAGATGCAACTGATAGTGATTATTTGGATTGATGTTCAATGAAGGATGAAGATTGATAAGGAACATTTTATTGTCAAAATATGGCATGGGCTAGTGATTTGGATTTTGGATTACAAATGCTTTGACCTATTTGGTTTCACATTTTTCAATGCTTAGATTGCCACATAAGTTGGAGTATATAGATCAAGATTTATTCCTAAAGTGAGATCTAAATATCTACCCCCAGTGTCTAGCAATGTATGGAATTCCATGGATGGATGCTTGGATAGGTGTATGGATGGATGGATATGGAAAGCATGCAAAGGATGCCAAGGATGATTTTACAATAAGATAAGGATTTTGAACAAAAGATGCTCATTTGGATAATGTTGCATAGCTCAGATACGACTAGGTGGGATAGGATCAATGAAAATGACCCATGCCGAGATTTTTATTCTAAGCAAGTGTAAAGTGTGCACCAAACTTTCATCAAGATCTAGATAGATGAAAAACAATTGGGTAAATGGTTAATGGATGAATTGATTTATTATGGCTGAGATGGATGGACTGTTGGCTTTATTATGGATAGGATGAGATTCCTTCACTTGAACTAGCACATGTAGATGCTTGATTCTACACATGATGCCTGTTTTCTAGGTTTTCATCATGGTCTTGTGCAAAGTGCCATTGTAGTGGTTTTCACTAGAGGATGATTTTAATCTTTACTATTTTCATGATTTTTTTATTTTTTTGGATTTTCACATTTTTTGAGTTTTTTGGATTCTTCTAAAAGAATTTAAGCTCGTGCTAAACCACCTGGTGGTGTTGATGTAGATGCTTCTATCATGATGTTCCATCGATCTCCTACCTAAAGAATTTTTTTTTCTAAGATACATGCACTTGAATGTAACTTTTGAGATTCCTAATCTGCTTTGTTGATACCAGAGTTGACTCTGTCTTTGTGCATACATCATGATAGAGTGCCTTCTAAATCCTTATGATGAGGGATCATTGCTAATACATGGTCAATGTAAGAACTTGATATCATGTGTGGAGGCATGGATTGAGTGTGTTTAGGAATAAAATATGGATTGGTTGACAGCTTGGAATCTTTGACTATCCAAACTTGGGAAGATGAGAAATGATGGGTGGATATGAAAGTGTGCATGGAATTAGGACCAATTGTTTGATACACTTTGTACGTTGCTTGAAAATCCTGATTTTGCTTATATGGACATCTTTGATGGATACTCTTTCCTTCTTTATTTTTCCCCATAGTTTCTTTGATTGATGGAGTTTGATAGGAATAATCTTTCTTTATATTCTTTGGTATCCATTTGTATTTGATTTGTCTGATATGTTTCTTATCTTCTATTTTGATAATGTTCTTTGTGCTCTAATTCAAATATTTCTTTTGACGTTGGTCCCAATTCATGAATGGGATGATGGTTGGATGAAGATTCATGACGTGGCTAGTTGTAGTACTGGCATCGGTTTTCATCATAACGATTCTTCATGCTCCCTATGTTGAAATTTTCTTGAGATAGTTTCCCCCAGTATGGCGGTAGTAGCACCTTTTTTCCTTGATTCTTCTTGTTTTGAGATGTCTTGTCCAGTAAGAATTCTCTGATAAATGACCATTGTAGTTGACATTGTTCCAATTTGTTGCTCTATTAACTCCAGAATGTCATGTTTTTTCTGACCTATTTCTTTGAGTGGATAATGTTGGATATCTTTATACATGATTTCCTTACTCTGAATTTGGGATATATTTGATCCTGATGTTGACAACTCAGTTTGACCGTAGGAATCAATAATCCACTTTTTTTGTGTCATAATGTCAGGAGTAAAGGAATCTTGTTCTGAATGAAGATCATCTACATGTCCATCCATAGAAAGCATCTCATGGGTAGATGGAGGAGTATGTGTTATGTGGATATGATCAACTTGTATAGATAGGAGAGTACCCATTAGATTTTTGTAGTGTCTTGGAGATACAAATTCTTGATCTTGATTAATTTTGGGATTGATTTTGACATGCTTTGGATCAAGTTCATGACATGGGCTAGTTTCAAAGGATGGATTTCTTAGAAAGGGTTCTTGGAAATCATCGTTAGTCATGAAAAATGGTTTGATATCCTCTTGATCTTTGAGTGGACTTAGATCAAGTGTTGAGTTTTCAACATCTATAATCATAATGTAAAAGGGGGTCAAGTTTCTTAGAAAGGACCACTGCTAGACTTTGGTGAAAGATGTTGATCATGCTTTAGAATGAATTATTGAGATATGTCCTCTAACTCATAAGGTGATGTAGAGACATTTTGAACATGATCATAGGTCAATGGGTTGTCCATTATGTCAATAGGATCAAACAATCCTAACACTCCTTGAAATAGATCACTAAAAAGTGGCTCTTGATGTATGATGAGTTGATCATCAAATGGGGTAGAAACATCTTCGATGTGCTCATTAATGGAGGGATCTTGAACATTTTTTTCAACAATTGTGGTGGAGAGATTGTCAATGTCTTCAACCATAGGGTCAAGTGATGTTGACATTTCTTGGATTGGATCATTGTTGGTTGGTGGATTTTGATCATGATTGTAAATTGACTCTTGACATATGTTGATTTGATTATTGGATGAAGTAGACACAACTTCAAGGTTCTGAGTGGTGGATTGATCTTGATCCTTGTCAATCAGGTCTTGGATGAGTTTTTTGAGTCGAACACAATTTGATGTTCTGTTTCCCTTTATTCTATGATAATCACAAAGGTGCTTCTCATTATACCCTAGTGATTTTAAGTCTAGCTCTTGATAGTTCACATAAATAGGTATTTTGATGAGATTTTCTTGTACCAACTGTTGTAGGACTGATTCTAATGGTCTCCAAAGTGATGTGTATTTTTTCTTGTTACTTTGTGAGATTTGTGTCTTAAATTGACCTAGTTGTGATTGATTTTGGAGATGTGGTGATTGATCTTTGAAATGTGGTGATTGATCTTCGAGATGGGGTAATTGAGTTTGTTGTTGATGTTGTTGATCTTGATATCCAACCTCTTGAAATTGGAGATATTTTTTTTGATGTGGTTTTGGACACAACTCAATGCTTTGATGGTATGGTTCAACCAAAGGAAGAGTGTATTTATTTTGGAGTGAATATATCTCTTGGATCAATAATTCAATTAGATTGGCATGTGAAGCAAGTTGTTCTAGCGAAATTTGATCTTGATTTTGAATTTGACTCCCTTGATTTGGCTTTTTTTCAAGTAGATTTGGGATGTACACTTGTGGTGTTTGCATGGGATCATGGATAGTATTCTGACTTGGGATGATGTTCAAATTTGGCATTATGGGTTGAAATTGAACATTGTTGATGTTGGGAATCATGTTTCCTTGATTTAGGTAACTTTGATTTTGCATGGTGTTACCTTGAATTTGATCAATACATGGATTCATTATCATCATGTTTGTACTTTGAACAAAATTTGTATATTTTTTAAGCATATCTATCCCAAATTTTGTCAAGTGTGGATTTGAAATGTTCATGTTTGGTAAACTTGTACTAGGCATGTATGGATTTGGTGGAATGATGTTGTTCACTTGAAGATTCATGCATTGATTTATTGGTTGATAGATTTGTAAGTTTGGACTTGGATTTAAATCTGTCATTGGGAAAGGTGTTCCAAACTTTTGACTGGGCATACTCACATTTGTTGTACCATCAAGGTTTGTAGGAGATAATGATCCCATGTATGGATTATATAGATGTGAGTGTTGATAATCATTCGGCATTGTAAGGCTTTGAAAGCTTAGTTGACTTGGATTATTAATGATGAAGGGATCAAGTTTATATTCCATGTTCGTCTTGTGTTGATGTCTAGTTCAGACCGTAAAATAAGGATCAATTTTCAAGAATGTAGGATGTGTACCTCTAATTCTTTGGATTGATCTAAACTCTAGGTACAAAAAATAAAGTCTAAGATTTTATGGATGAAAAGGATGGTGATGAGATATGAAATATGGATGATTGGTGAATGATTGGAACTCTTAGGAAACTTTGAAGAGGATACTAAACTTTAGGACTTGGATTTATGTTTTGTTTTGATTTTGGATTGGTTTGATTTGATTTGGATAGTGAACTCATAAACTCTAAGAGGTTGGATGTTTTCCTAAAGTAAATTTGTCCACAATATGCTAATTTGACTAAATGTGTAAAGAAGGATTCATCTAGACACAGTTAACCAAATAAGATTATGATTATGATTTGATCTAATTTTGGATTTTGGATAGTTAACTCATAAACCACAAGATGTTGGATGTTTATCAAGGGATAGATTTGTTCACAAGGATCAATAATTTGACTAAATATGTGGAGAAGGATTCATCTACATACATCTAATCAAACAAAATGATTTGATTTGGTTCAAATGATTTTCCCAAAGTTTAGAATGAGGTATTTTTTCAAGATTTCTAAGAATTGTGTGCTAGGTGATTTTGATTTTAATGTTTAGGAGATGGATGAATGTTTTGATTTTGATCCTAAGAGACTTAGAGAGACTTTATTTACTAGACCAAGATATTGAAGAACATGCTTTTCTCTAAGAATAGTTCAAACCAAAAGACCAATGTTTGCTCAAAAGATGATAAAAAGATAAACAAGCACATGTGTGGGGTTCAATTTGAGTTAATCTTGGTTAATAACTTGCTTTTACCACAAACACACTTATTGCTTAGTTTTCAAACTAAATTTCTATGTCTCAATTCCTTTTCATTCCACAAGGTCTATTATGTGAAAATCAAGGTTTCCAGAGCTCATAGTTTCCTATTCTTGACTTTGGAATGAAAAAATCAAGATGCAGGTCTCAGTGTTTAGAAGCCTTCTAGGGATAAGAACCCCTAGGGACAAATAGTAACACATGGACTTTTCAAAGGTATTTTTTCCTCCCAAAGGTTTTGAAATTCTAATGATTTGTTGGATGTTGGTTTCAATATTTTGGATCCAAGCACTGTGTTTTCAAACTAACTCACAAACAATATAACATCCTAGCTTAATTGGTATGTTTTTCTTGGTGGGCTTGCCTCATGCCCTTCATATTCTAGAAGAGATGATTTTATAGGCAACCAAGGAAAAAATATAAAGGTATGTTAAGAATGAAGTCTTAACCTCCATATTTTAACCAAGATCAGACATGGCAAGTAACTTCTTGGAATCTAAGTTCCAATGCACCACTTTGATAAACTTGTTGGATGGAATGGTTGGCTACTACAAACAAGGTTCTTAATGATGGGACATCGGGGACATGGCACCTTGCGAGCCTCCAGCAAGCCACTAAAGGCATTAATCAATCCTATTGGGGGTGCTTATACTTTTTACTATAGTACCCCATTCTGAAAGACATTGTATGACTAAGGCCTACATACCATGAGGACTTGACAGTTTAGTCTCATCCATTTGTATACCAGCTCGAGTGAAAAACCAGTTGGACTCACCTTCGGGTTCTCCTTTCGGATGTGTCTCTTAGTTAGGCCCCTCTAAAGGTAAACAACAGTGAGCAAGCACATCCGTAGTTCAATCGACCTTCATTTAGAAACAAAGGGAGAACACATGCGATATACCTAACTCACACTTGCAAGCTTTGTTCAATTTTAATTCCCAAAATGAAGTGTGGAGGAAATATTTTATGTAACTTAATGTCATCAAAAAGATTTTTGATTCTCAAGATTTCTGTGAAGCGCGAGAGAATTGCATACGCCTTTTTAGATGATATTATTTTGTAAGAAAGATTACAAAGCATAAAAGACACATGTTCATTTTAAATCCCAAAGCAATGATGAGTTCATTTTAAAGCACCAAGCTAAATGTGAAGTTCTTTGTTGAATTTTAGTCCAAATCAAAATTCTAGTGAGTTTCTAAGGTCAATTTTAATCAATTTGAAAAGATAAAATCAATGATTAATTTTGAAGCTCAAATTGATCTAGTCGGTCTAAAATAGAAAACAAAAGTAGTGAACGGATGCTCTAGATTATTACAATAAGCATTTAAAAATGCTTTTTTCAAGTTCAAATTCAATGACCAAATTTCCAACTCAAACCTACTTGCTTTTGCTTCAATGTACCAATGAAATCCTCTTGCAAGATAAAAATACAAACACGCGAGAATTAATTGTTAAGAGATGATTCAACAAATACATATTGAAAGAAAATCATTTTCAACATATGTGCAGTTAATGAAATTTAAAGATGAGACCATTGTTTCTTGATGCAAACTAGTCAAGTGAATGCCAGAATTTCCTTGTAGATTGTGAAATTCTTGGTCTACACTCATTAGAAGTAGGAGCGTTAATTACTTTTATCTCGTAATAAAAATAGAAAATACTTCCACCATAATGATAAAATTCTAAAAAATGATTTTTCAAGTAGCTTAAGAATGGTTTTTTTTTTTTACTATCAACTTAATAATGCATAAAGAATTGTATTTCATACTTGAGTATAAATCACCAAGTCTAAAACTTAATAATAGGAACTTACAAAATGATATACCCTATGTTTGATGACAACGACCAACCTATAGCTTTACATTAAGAGTATGTTCTGACAATAACTAGCTTGTAGCAACTTGGAGCTAATGAGATAAACTTTAATAAATCCAACATTATTGTCTTTCCTTAAAGAGGTGTGATTTCAAATCATGCTTCATACGGCTAAATTCTCACACATGTTAACATTAGTGCATAGTAGGTATGCAACATATTAAGATGTACCAACAATTAATGGCAGTGTACCATCGACTTATAGCTTTCAAAGTCTTTCAAGCTAGGTTTAAAGCAAAACTTTACAACCATGAATGCCTAGATCAAGCAACATCAATTGTTTGACAAGAATCCTCAAAGAAATGCATCACCACAAACTATAACATCACAGATAATGACTAATAATGACTGATCATCAAACTACAGTAGTCAAGGCTCTTAAATTGTTTGACAGGATACCTCAACAAGACACCAAGCTAGTTGACTTGATGCTTATAACAAAGGAACATTCAATGTATGAAATAAATATCGAGCATTTTTCAATTGGAGATCTCTCATGGGGATGTGGCTGCTAGTGCCATTCTCAATCTGGAGGTACACACTATACCAAGATTGTTTGGAGTTGGCAAGAGAGCCTCAGCATAACAATCAAGTGTCTTGGACAGGCCCTACATGCCTCTGTTGCATGAATTGTGTTGTTGCATAATGAAAACAAAGCTTTGAATCTTTTTTTTTGCACTAAGTTATGCCTGTCACTTCTCCACTTTGGCGAGCAGCTGTAGTCAAGAATCAAAAGAATAATGAAGCACCAAGAGATTGATCTTATTTACACTAAAGGAGGTCACTGTAATTAGTGCGTACTAAATTTATATTATTTAACAATGACAGATTTGAAAAAATTGCATTGAAATATGGGGATTCGAATTTTGAATTTCACACAAAAAGAGAATCTAAAGTAAATATGTGTGAGGCTGTAATAATTGTGTCGATCCAAAATACATGTGGAAGGTTTCCATCAATTGAGGCTATTGAATCTTGAGCTTAAGAGGGCAATGCCTTGTAGGATAAATTTGACAATTTTTAGATACTCATTCAATACTACCAACAATGACATACCCTTTAATGCTACCAGCGAACTAAATAGATGTTATGATGGCACAATCTATATAGAAGTTGCAAATTAATTCAAATTCTGAGAGCATAGTTCACTAGATAGATAGATCTTAAAAAGAAAAATGAAATGGAAAAGAGAAATCAATCACCATCCAAGCACAACAACACTAAAATCAAGAAATATTTTGCTATCTAATGCAATAGAAATTTAAATGCCAAACTTCGATGCACCAAGGGTAGATATTAGATTTATTTTGTAAGTACACAACAAATTTTTAATGCATGCACTTGCCTTTGTGGATTTGTGAGTGGTTGTGAATGAATTCTACCTTGTAATCATCCCTAGAGTTGAAAGCAAAGGGAAATACAACTGGAGTGGGATGTCTCACTTACCACAGAATTAAGCTACTTATGCCTACTTTTTGGCAGCACACACAATATATGAAAGGAATTTTGTATAGAACTTGTGGGAAGTAGATTCAAACAAACAAGAACTGGTACATTTCCTAGGCTAACCACCAAAAAATTTACTCTCTAATCTTATCGCTTTGACCAACATCCTCCTCTTCAAGCTGATGTGATTAGTGACTTCTCTACATGTGCCAAAATGGAAGCATATAGAGGGCACACAAACTGTTTATAGAATTCCTTTTCCTACATCCTCATTGCTCGCGCCACTAATGAAGGCTTCATTTTTTACAGCTAATAAAGTGAACAAAGTCTTGGATCGATCCATGTTTCAATATAACAATGTGTAATTAATATCAGAGCATTCAATAAAAATCATAAATTATATCATGGGGAGATTGTTCTTGAAAATTTGACTTGGCACATAATTTGATCTCAATTGATGTTGGATTCGTTCAAAAGGTGACCGGCTGGTTAAAATCCTTATCTCCAAGATTTGTGTCCCATGAACACTCTACATGACACTTGATAGAAGTGCCAATAAAAAAAAATCTGATGAAAACATTCAAGAACCAAAAGATGGTATGACATGGTTGTAGCAGATAAAGGATTTATAAATCCCTAAACACTCTACAAAATGGTTGCTACAAAGATTTAGGGATATCGAAACCTAGACATCCAGCTTGATCAGGTGCAAATAACAATGGATAAATCTATAAAAAGCGTATCTTCATGAAGAAGGTGCTTTCATGAACTAAGGCCAATAACAATGAATGTATATTATAATGATAGCATTTAAAGCTCGAGCGGTTGCATCTGCTAGTATTTACTAAATGATGTGGACATGGTCTACAAATAATTAATGTTTGATAGCATAGATTTGTAGAGGTACATAGATAATGGAAGTCAATAAAAGATGGACATGATTGGGACACTATTCAATTTATTGTGAAACCAACGATATGTCGAGCATAAACAAAGACATTACAATAGAAAGAGAGACTCTAATGCAACAATCAATTTAAAGAGCACAAAGCACAATGAACGAACATTTGAATGAATACATTAACTATCCACACATAGATTGTGTATCTTCTAGCTACCAGAAACAAATATTTGATAGGGTGCATAATGCTTAAAGCTTGTCAGCACCGTAAACCTGCAAATAGCCCCTAAACTTCAACATTCATTGAAATGGGTTAGTTCATACCAAATGCAAACTTATTAGTACTCCTATGAAATACTTAACCATGCTAAAATATGCAATCTAAATAGAACAAAGATAATTAAATGCATGCATATAAAAAAATAATCAAAACCCTATCCCATAGTGGATTGGTGCTATTGTGGAAAATAGCCCTTTCCCAACCCTTGATCTAAGATAAGCTAAATGATACAATGCCAATGATGATGATGGAGTAAGATGGGAAAAATTAGTTCTCAAATGAGGAGAGTGACTTTGCATAGGATTTGTGGAGAATGAAGCCTTTGATTTATAGATTTTCAAGTGCTAAGAGTGCTCAAAAGGGAGCAATGTGGGATAAAGATTGGACTAATGAGATAAGGCCACTTGTCAACTTGTGATAGGATGAGGAATGAGAAAGTTTTGGCAAATGTGCCCAAGAGGGAGAGATTCAAATTTGAATTTGAGAGTTAATGTTGAGTTTGACTTGTGCAAGGGACATGTAAGAGCTTATTAATTGCTTTGTTGGATGTACATGTCCACTTGTTTTTGAATTCAAATTTGACGGAATATTCCTCAAAGATGCCATGTTGATGGAAAATAAGGATTTTAATAAATCAATAAATTGATTTATTTGTGCAAGTTGGAAAAGATAGAGGATGTGATGGGTGGTTAGGTTAGTTTAATTAGGATTAGATTAGCTTAATGATGATTAGGATGAGTTTGACCTTTTTGACTTAAATATTTGATTTGTTTAAATCAGAAAAGGATGGAATATGCATTTGGATTTCAATTTTAAAAAGTTTGGTTTATTTAATTAAAAGGTTGATGTTTGATTTATTTAATTTAAATGAACAACCTTAGGAATGAACTTAATGAGTTTAATTTACCTGATGAATGGATGAAGGTGAACTTGATTAATTTAATGAGTGGATGAATGTGAAACCTGGTTTATTTGATGAATGGACCTAATTAAATGCATGATGTTAATTTTGCATGTATACATTTTTCCCATCTTTGAAGAAATGTACTTGTTGTGTTGGTTCAAAGAATAAACTTGCCACAATTGAAATTCAATTTTTTTTAAATTTTTTTAGTTGTCCCCTCGAGAGATCGAGTGAAAAGATTCCATTTGAGGGTCGATCTCACGATGAAGAGGTTCAAAATGGATGGTTATGGATGATGATACAAATGAGATGGTTTTAAGATGCTTAGAATAAAAGGTCTATATTATGATGATGAACATGCATTTGAGATGATATGCTAATTACTGATGGTTTATGGATGCAGGATGGATGCATGATGGATGCATTGGTGATGTTATGTTAGCGCGAAGAGAAGAAAGAAGAAATGAGATGCTGACAAGAGGATCCAACAAGTCCATGATCTGATGAGACTTTATTAGAGATGCTAATGATGATAGATGATGATGATTTGCTTATCAAGGATTGGGACTTTTAAAAGGGCTACTTACCTTATGTTTGATAACACACATAGATACGATGCATCGAGGTATAAAGAACCAAGATGTTGTTGTACTTAGTTTGATGGACTTTGACTCGACAAATAGATAGGAGTATTCTTGTTCACACTTGACATACATAAACCTTTCTAGGCCATACCTAACAAAGCAAGTATTCACCAAGTTACTTTACAAGAATTTCCAACAAGCACAACAGAAAAAAGATAATGATCATTGCCCCATTCCTATCTCTCTAAATCACTTTGATTAGACATCATCGAGAAGTCCTTGGAATGAGTGCAATAAGATAAATCAAAAGAAAAGATCAAGTACGCAAACAAGTCAATGTTCTTCATACCTCTAGCCAAAGGGATTTGTTTTGATAGGATAACAATCAAAGGTGATATCCAAAATGATGCCCATTGTCATAACAGTATATCCTAGGACATGCATTGTATAGGATGATGATGGTCTTCATAAGCTGATTGATAGGCTATTGATATAAGCTCTGACCTCAACATGTTTGGAAAATGATAAAGATTTCCTATTTCTAATAACTATTGTTACTTGATTTTAATTTCACTGAAGTTTTCATTGATTGCTGATTGTTTATGTCAGGGTTACAAAGGATAAAGGTGGGATGATCAATGCATATTATGGATGAGACTTGATTTAATTTTGAGTGAAAGCTAGATGAATATACCGATTTTTCCAAATATTTGACACGTTTGATGCTTCCTTGGAATGTTTTGAGGTCGCTTTTTGGTGTTTTGAAGATTTTAAGAAATGTTTCGATTTTCCAAATTTTTAAATGTTTCTTGGTTTCCTAGGAGATTTTATGAATTTTTGACTTTGTGTTTTGAATTAAGTTTTTGATTTTGATGTTTTTCAAATGTTTTTGATTTTGATGTCCTATATCGAATGATGATTCTATTTTACGCTTTTAAGTTCAGGACAACGAGTTTGGATTCCACTGTTTTGACGTTTTTACTCTTATGGATTTTGGATTTTGATAATGTTTGGATGTTTTTAAATTGCAACAACTTTGGACTAATTTGGATATGATATGTGTGATGAAGGCTCCATTTTGGGATTTTTTAAAATCGCTTGTCAATTTCATCGGATTGATGGATTGATGATGATGATACATTGCTCTAGGATACACAACAAATGGAAGGATTTGATTGATTAGGATTGATGACAATAACATTATTGAGGATGCACAACAATGCAAGGATAGTGTTAAGCAACACAATGATCGGGATGGATATCCCAAGGTGATGATAGATTGATGATGATGACATTGTTGAGGATACAAAACAATACAAGGATAGTGTTAAGCAACACAAGGATATCCTGAGATGATGATTTTTTGATTGGATTTGGAATAAAAGTTGTTCGAATGATTTGATGTGACATTTGAAAGGTGCATTAGATGCAACTGATATTGATTGTTTGGATTGATGTTCAATGAAAGATGAAGCCAGATAAGGAACATCTTTTCATCAAAATGTGCCATGGGATAGTGATTTGGATTCTTTCTCACAAATGTTTTGACCAATTTGATTTCATGTTTGTCAATGTTCGTATCACCACATAAGTTGGACGATATAGATCAATATTTATTCTGAAAGCAAGATGTACATATCTGCCCCCAATGTCTAGCAATGTACGAAATGCCATGGGTAGATTCATGGATAAGTGTAAGCATGCAAAGGATGCCAAGGATTATCTTGTGATAAGATAAGGTGTTTGGGTAAAGAATGCTCATTTGTATAATGCTTCATGGCTCAGATAATGCTGCATAGGATAGGATCAATGAAAATAACCTATGTCAAGATGTTTACCATAAGCAAGTGTAAAGTGTTCCCCAAAATTTTATCAAGATCAAGATAACTTGGATGATGGATGCAAATAATGTCTTGATTGGATAAAGGTCTGATGAATGGATTTATTATACAGAGTAGGATGAAATGCTGATTATTAATAATGGGATGATAATTTCTAACTCCAATCATGATGTAGATTCTCACTCCACACAGCGATCTACGGTTTGTTGGTTTCTACCATGGTTCCTTCCCCTAAAGCACCATTAGAAGTGGTTTCTACCTTGGGGAAAATTTTTTTCTACTATTTTCAATCCTTTTTCTGATTTTGACTTTTCATATTTTTTATCTTTTGCATTTTCCAAAGATTTTAAGCTCATACCGAATCACAAGGTGTTGCTGATGTAGATTCCCCTATCATAATGTGCCATTGATATCCTGCTTGAAGAAGTTACTTTGCTAAGATACGTGAACTTGAATACAACTTTTGAGATTCTTTCATCATTTCATCATACCAAAGGCTAAATTATCTTTAAAATATCATGTATAGGCGCTCCTATGAATCCTTATGATGAAGGTCAGTTACCACACAGTCCATAGAGAATTGGATATCATGTGGAGCATGTGATTGGGTGAGGTTTTAGGGACAGGCATTAAAGATGATTGGTTGGACATCTTTCAGCTCTCCAAACTTGGGTAGATGAGCAATGATGGGTGGATACAAAAGTGTGCATGGAATTAGGACCAACTGCTTGATACACTTTGTATGTCGCTTGAAAAGAATGCTTTTTATTTTGTGGACATCCTTGATGGATACTTTTCCTTTTATTTTTCCTAATTCCTTTGACTGATGGAGCTTGATAGGGATAATCTTTCTTTGGCATCTTGCATCCACCTGTATCTGATTTGTCCATTGGTGTTTTCTAGCTTCTTTCAGACACATCTGATAGTCTGCTCTTTCAGACTTTGAGATTCAATTTTTTTTTGTGACAATATCCCAATTCATGGATGGGATTAGATAGGTGGATGAAGATCTGACATGGCTTATTGTAGTCTTTAGCAATTACCTCCCACCATAAGAACCTTCTAAAGGCTCCTATTCCCATTATCAGTAATTAGAGGTGCCAGCTCCCACATGGTAAACAACACCTTGTTCCTTGATTCTTCCTATTTTGAGATGTTCTATCTACCAACATGTTCGACAAATGGACCACCCTAGATGATATTATTTGATTGGACGCTGGTTGACTTCAAAATATATATTTTTGTCCCACTTATTTCCTGAGGGATAGTAAATCGGCTATCTCTATTCATATGATGTCACCTAAATTTGATATATTTGATACTCATTGTTGAGCCAACTTTTGGACTATAACTAATAATTTTGTAGAGAATCTTGTTCTAGTCAAGATCATCACACGGTCCATCCATAGAAAGCATCATGGATGGAGGAGCCGCATTCATGGATAAGGATCACTAGTCATACATTTTTGTATAGATAGGAGTAAGACATATCAATAGTATCCTGAGATAAATCTTGATCTTGAATGGGATTGAGTTACTTTCTACATGCTTGACTGTCTCACAGGTCAGTTTCAAAGGATGGATTGCTTACAAAGGGTTCTTGGATTTTGTCATTAAAAATGGGAAGCAACTCAATATCCTCTTGATATTTGAGTGGACTGAGATCAAATTTTGAGTTGAGGATTCTTTCAACATCTATAACCATGAGGTCTAAGGGGGTCAACATGTCTTGGAAAGGACCATTGCTAGACCTTGGTGATAGATTTTGATCATGCTTTGGAATGAATTATTGAGATATGTCCTCTAACTCATAAGGTGATGTAGAGACATTTTCAACATGATCATAGGTCAATGGATCATGCATTATGTCAATAGGATCAAATAATCCTAACACTCCTTGAAATAGATCACTAAAAAAAGGCTCTTGATGTATGGTGAGTTGATCATCTGATGGGGTGGAAACATCTTCAAGGTGCTCATCGATGGAGAGATCTTGATCACTATTTTAAACAATTATGGTGAAGAGATTGTGAATGTCTTCAACCATAGGGTCAAGTTATGTTGATATTTCTAGAATTGGATCATTATTGAGTATTGTTGGTGGATTTCGATCATGATTAAGAAGTGACTCTTGACATATGTTGATTTGATCTTTGGATGACATAGAAACATCTTCAATGTGCTCTTTGATGGATAGATATTGATCATTTATTTCAACAATTATGGTGGGGAGATTGTCAATACTATCACTAATGGTTGAATGTTCATCATTATCCCCAATAGTTATCATTTTTCGTGTTTGTGCTTGTGTTTGTTGGGTAGCTTGAGAGGCTTGGGAAGCTTGAGAGGCTTGTGTTGATTGTTGCGTGGCTAGATATTGTTGGATGGCCTTTTAGTAGGCTTGGTGAGTTTTTTAGTGCAATGTTATATTGTTTTGCTGCATTTGGTTTTGGTGGTAGTGGTGGTGGAATTGGAATCATGTTGGATGTGGTGTCAAGTGGTTGAGTATGTTTGGAGCGATCGTGGTAGTGAGGGGTTGAGATATGATGGGTGTGATAGGGATGGTTGGAGTGATTGAGGTGATAGAAATGGTCATAATGACTGAGGTGATAGGTCTTTGGGAGACCATATTTTGATTTGTCAATATTGATGTTGTCATTTGATTAGATACCATCTATTGGTGATATGTCGATGGTATATTCAAAGGGTTTGATGTGATGGATTGATTGGTATTAGGTGGATTGATTTGGATGGAGTGATTGGTACTAGGTAAAGGGGGAAGCCTTAAACCAAGGAATGATGTTGATGTGGGTAATGGTGGTGATGTCTCTTGGCGCAATGACTCAACTATTTTGGTCAGTGTAGCAATTTGATCTCGCCAAATTTGATCTTGATTTTGATCTTGACTCCCTTCATATAGTTGATTTGTTTTTTATTCAAGAAGATTTGGGATGCATACTGGTGTTTGATTTTGGACAATGTTATGATTTGGGATGACACTCAGATTTAGCATGATAGGTTGACAATGAACATTGTTGATGTTGGGAATCACATTGCCTTGACTTGGAGTCGTTAAAATATTGTTTGGATTTTGAACAATATTCATATGATTTGCAAACATATTTATCCCAAAGTTTTTTGGATTCATGTTAGGAACACTTGTACTTGGTAAATTCTCATTTGGTATGTAGGGATTTGGTGGGATGACATTGTTCGTTTGAAGGCTCACGCATTGACTGTTTGGTTGACAGACTTGTAGGTTTGGATTTAGATCTACCATCGGGAAATGTGTTCCAATCTTTGATTTGGGCATACTCACACTTTTTGTACCATTGACATTTGTAGAAGGTAATGATCACATGTAATGATTGTATAAGTGTGAGTTTTGATAATCAATTGGCATTGTAAGGCTTTGAAAGTTCAATTGATTTCGATTACTTATGATGTATTGATCAAGTTTGTATTCCATGTTCCTCTTGTGTTTGACCTTGTTGCAAAAGTAACCTCTAAGGTTCTTAGGACCAATGACGAGATGAAGGATGAAAGGGGTGAATGATATGAGTGTCGAACATTTAGGAACTTTGGATCAATGCTAGACTTAGGGCTTGATTTTGATTGTTTGATTTGGATAATGAACTTGTAAACCCTAAGATGTTAGATTTTATCTTAGGATGAACTTGTTCAAAGGGGTGCTAATTTAAATAGAGGTATGACAAGGGATGCATTTGAATAATCATAGATAAACAAGGTGATTTTGATTTTGATGATTTACCCAAGTCTAGAATGATGTTTCCAAAAGCTCTTAAGTTGTTTATGGGATGGATTTTGATAGATGTTTGGAATTTGGATGAAGTGTTTTATTTTGATCCTAAATGAACCTAAGAAGGATTTTTTTACTAGACCAAGATAGTGAAGAACATTCCTTTCTCTAAGAACAATGTTTGCATGAAAACCATATGACAAAAAGATGACAAGCACATGTTTGGGGTCCAATTGATTCAATCTTTTCTTAATGGATTATTTTTACCACAAACACACTCTTGATTAGATTTTGAATTTAGATGTCCAATGTCTCAACCTTCCCCTTATCCTGCAAAGTGTATTATGTAGAAACCAAGGAAATTTGAGGTAAGAGTTACCTATTGTTGACCTTAGTAGGAGAAAATTGAGATGAAATCCAAATGCTTAGAAGCCACTAAGGATACAAATCTCAAGGGAAAGCAAAAACTTGTGAATTTGTTCAAGGATATTTGCCTCTCCTAAAGGGTTTGCAATTTTGATGATTATGTTGAATGTTGGTTTTCTAATGTTTTTGATCAAAGCACTGTGTTTTCAAACTGACTAACAAGCAATATAACATCCTAGCTCAATTGGTATGTTTTTCTTGGTGGGATTGCCTCATGCCCTTCATAGTATAAGAGATGATTTTACATGCAACCAAGGAAAAAATATAAAGGTATGTTGAGAATGAAGTCTTAACCTCTGTATTTTAACCAAGATCAGACATGGCAAGTAACTTCTTGGAATCTAAGTTCCAATGCACCACTTTGATAAACTCATTGGATGGACTGGTTGGCTACTACAAACAAGGTTTTTAATGATAGGACATCAGGGACATGGCACCTTGCGAGCATCCACCAAGACACTAAAGGCTTTAATAAATCCTACTAGAGGCTCTTATACTTTTTACAGTAGTACCCTGTTCTAAAAGACACTATATGACTAAGGCCTACATACCATGAGGACTTGACAGTTTAGTCTTATCCATTTATATACTAGCCCAAATGAAAAGCCGGTTGGAGTTGCCTTTGAGTTCTCCTTTTGGGTGTGTCTCTTAGGCAGGCCCCTCTAAAGTTAAACAATAGTGAGCAATCACATTTGTAGTTTGATCGACCTTTGTTTAGAAACAAAGGGAGAACACATGCGATATACCTAACTCACACTCGCACAAGATTTTGTTCAAATTTAGTTCCCAAAATGAAGTGTGGAGGAAGTCTTTTATGCAAATTAATGTCATAAAAAAGAGTTTTGGTTCTCAAGATCACTGTGAAGTGTGATAGAAGTGCATATGCCTTTTTAGATGAGATTACTTTGAATAAGAGATTACGAAACAATAAAAACATATTTTTATTTTAAGCCTCAAAGAAATAATGAATTCGTTTTAAGCACCAAAAAATCAAATGTGAAGATTTGTTTGTTCAATTTGTTTATCCTTAAACAAAATATAGCGGATTTGTTCTAAGATTCGTTTTAAGCCCCTTGCCATGAAAATTAATTTTTTTTTGCTATGTTTGTTTTAGAGCCTAAAAAAGAAATGAGTTAGTCTAAGATAGAAAATTAAGGCATAAAATAGAGGCTCTAAGCATTAAAAAATGCTTTGTGAGTTTCAAGTTTCAATGCCCGATTGCCTTCAACTCCAATCTTTCTTTTGCTTGATTCTAATATTTGGTTTTAATGTCCACCTTCACCTATTATGTAAAATAAAAAAATCAGATTTTCCTCCAAATCATTATTATACACCATGTGCAATAGTGATTTTGAAAATCTAAAGTTGTCACTCCAAAAATAAAGTCCTCAAAAGTATGGCATTAATATTCCATAGATACAACATATCCATTAGAGAAAACACATTTATCATCCAAAGTTCCTTTTAAAAATAGAAAAGCACAATAATCTCAAGAAAGCCACATGATCTCAATTGTTGTTCTATGACAAAAGTAGCTTTGCAATAAAGAGTGTATATCTAGCCTTTTGAAAATGGGAACACATCATTGGAATAGATAACACCTTTAAATTTTAATGCCTAAAAAAGAAAAGACTATATTCCCTAAATGGCACACATTTTAGAAACATAGGTTGTACAACAATTATTATCTTAGCAGCTTGTTCCTCTCTTAATGGGTTCCAATAATGTGTTTCTAGCTCATACAACCACCTGCATAGACTTTGTAGACATTTGGTTCATTCAAGACAACTTTTTGTGATTTAGTGTTTGATTCTACCATCAATTCTACCACTAATTCTATCTGCATAGACTGCCATATGCATCCAATCATTCGACTGGCCACCTCCTAGTCCATGCAAAAGAATACTTTTTTGAAAAGGTGTAAGAAACTTTCATTAGTAGGCGTACAATTTAAACAATACTATCAGAAAAAAGGAAGATATGCCAGTGTGGTAGCAATTTAATGCATTGGCTTCTATTTTTATAATGTGATTTAATGAGAATGAGAGAAAAAAAACCATGGTGTCTCCAAGGCATGTTTCAACCATCTCAAAGCAAGCCTCTTTATCTTCAAATTTGTTCATTCTAGTTGGTCTATTCGCTCTGCATGCTGCCTTTAATATCATTGAGCTAAAGCATGCATTGATTCTGAAGCATCATGACATTAATAATTCTAAACATTTTCCTTTTGTCTGTAACACTAGTGGGTAAAAAAAGTAACTCAAGCATTCGAAATAATAAAAAGAAACTGTGTTTCAAATAGTGTGAAATCGAATGCATCTATAGAGAAAATTTTAAAATATTTGAGAGTCTCTACCAAAAAGTGAAGAACCTTTAATTGGGCCTAACAATAATCACATCAATGTTAGCGTAATGGACTCCCCCTCCTCATGCTTGTCACACAACAATAAAAATGTATGTTACTTTCAAAATGTGCAGAATCAAACTCATTAAGAAAGACAGTAATGACTAGATATGCGCCACCAACTATTGCATTTTCTTTCTTTGTTCAAATATTCAAGTAATTCCAAATTTTATTACCTTTGAAATGGTGAAGATGGGATGGAAATGATATTTGATTGTGAGTCACATCTAATGGGATTGAAATGATAAAGATGGCGGTACTGGAAGAGACAACACAAGAGCACACACATCTGCTCAATACCTTCACAATAATGAGCCAGAATTTCTCACTCCTTTCAAATATGTAGGTAATTCTAGTTGGTATTGAACAGGTGAGAATCCAACTGAGAAGGATTTTTAAACTTTCAAGCAAATGTATCCAATCTTTATCAACATCCACTAAAAGCATACAAAGACCACTCAAAATTTCTGGCAGAATTCCTTTACCAGCATCCTAGGTTTAGCAAAACTCCTTGCATTTCATGTGGAGCTTCCTTTTTTTCTTTCTCTCCTGAGGCAATTGAATATAGTGTCGTGATTAATTGATTAATGATAACAATAGCACAAATCTCAATTACCTCCAAAAACAAACTTAATGCAAAGCACTATTAGAGAATACAAGTGCTCTCGAAAAGTTTCTTTTGTTGTGGGCCTTTGCAACTAGCATTGGCACTGCAGACGAGATAGAAAATGTGCATGATGATGTCAAAACCCATCTTCTAAGTCAAGAAATATTACAAAGAACATTTTGTTAAAAGCAACCACTGTTAATAACTACTTTGAAATGGCATGGGAGCTTCTAAGTAGAGGTGCTAATATGCAAGACATTCTTGATCCCAATAGAGAAAACAAATGCAAAGCACTATTAGAGAATACAAGTGCTCTCGAAAAGTTTCTTTTGTTGTGGGCCTCTGCAACTGGCATTGGCACTGCAGATGAGATAGAAAATGTGCATGATGATGTCAAAACCTATCTTCTAAGTCAAGAAATATTACAAAGAACATTTTGTTAAAAGCAACCACTATTAATAACTACTTTGAAATGGCATGGGAGCTTCTAAGTAGAGACACTAATATGCAAGACATTCTTGATCCCAATAGAGAAAACGTTAAACTCATCACAAGAGTCCATTAAGAATGGTATTCGGGGTCAAAAACATTTTATTCCTAGTTGTGACAGGGAGAAATCTCATAGCAGAGAAGATGTAAGCCTTTCTAGTATTGATAAAGATCTCTTTAAAGAGAAAATGATGATCCATTGTTAATGTAAATATTGGGTAGAACAGATTGGAAGATCGAAACATCATGAATTGGATGACATCCATTCTTGAATGGATCAAAATTTATGGCTTCATCATTCACATCCTCATTATGATTTTTCAGTCAATGGACCCTAGTTTAAAAGACCAAAAGCTTTACCAAGTAGTGGTAGCAGAATGGGTTAGTTTCTACCTTGGTAGATGATAGAATTCGCCATGATCAGGCAACCGCTAAGAGGAAAAAGACTGAAGGCTGCTACAATACACATCATGAGAAAAAGGAAAAGGCATCAGATAAAAGTACTAAAGATCAAGAATCAGGAACTGTCTGGACTATTCCTGTTGATGGAAGAATTCACAATCATATAATGTCCTTAGACCTTCCTAGGAGGATGCCTGTCTGAGATTGAATGCATAGAGAAAGAACATTGACTGTTTGACAAAATGCAAATGTGATTGGCAAGAGAGGCCAAGTTCTTAAACCTTTTCCAGCATCCTTGCTTCCTGTCACTTCAATGCTTAAGAAATTTACTTCCTTCCGTGAGCCTCCATTCAATGCTCAATTTCTAAGCATTGAATAGATGCCTTGGTCAACATGCATCTTGATTACGGGATACACATCAATGGGTTTGTGGAAAATACTTTGAAAACCTCCAAGAAAATGCGATTGATCGATGAATGACAAACACAATGACTAAAGCTTTTAAAACTTTCGAGCAAATACCATGATTCTGATTGTGATTGCAACTCAAATTGCACCTATGCATACCTATCCCTAGCGAGTATTATGCATTATTGAATGAAATGCGAGTTAAGCTAGGCTATTCCTCAACAAAGGAAAGAAAAAAAGGAATATACCATAACAGAAATAGATAGCGCTTGTTCAAATAAAATCACGTCCTCCTGTTTAATACAAAAATAAGTCTATGATTGCAGTGCCCATGCTAGAGAAATAGATATTGGTTTTTTTCTTTTCTTTTTCATAACACTGAATATAATCTTTTAATGAAATGGAGAAAATAAAACATAAGTCAATACAAATATTTAAGTTGTTTTGGACAAAGAGTTACGTATAATGGCCTAAAATAGATTTTATGCTGGTGCAATCGACATGGAATAATTAAAATGTTGACAGAGAAATTCTCAAGACAGAGAGATCTTGAAAGATATGAAATAGCACTTAAAAATCAATCATAATCCGAGCAAACTAGATGATGTGAAATGAAATCAAGCCCTCCTTCTAGCACCATATGTGAGCACCGTAAACCTACAAATAGCCCCTAAACTTCAACATTCATTGAAATGGGTTAGTTCATACCAAATGAAAACTTATTAGTACTCCTATGAAATACTTAACCATGCTAAAATATGCAATCTAAATAGAATGAAGATAATTAAATGCATGCATATAAAAAAATAATCAAAACTCTATCCCATAGTGGATTGGTGCTATTGTGGAAAATAGCCCTTTCCCAACCCTTGCTAAGATAAGCTAAATGATATAATGCCAACGATGATGATGGAGTAAGATGGGAAAAATCAGTTCTCAAATGAGGAGAGTGACTTTGCATAGGATTTGTGGGGAATGAAGCCTTTGATTTATAGATTTTCAAGTGCTAAGAGTGCTCAAAAGGGAGTAATGTGGGATAAAGATTGGACTAATGAGATAAGGCCACTTGTCAACTTGTGATAGGATGAGAAATGAGCAAGTTTTGGCAAATGTGCCCAAGAGGGGGAGATTCAAATTTGAATTTGAGAGTTAATGTTGAGTTTGACTTGTGCAAGGGACATGTAAGAGCTTATTAATTGCTTTGTTGGATGTACACATCCACTTGTTTTTGAATTCAAAATTGAGGGAGTATTCCTCAAAGATGCCATGTTGATAGAAAATAAGGATTTTAATAAATCAATAAATTGATTTATTTGTGCAAGTGGGAAAAGCTAGAGGATGTGATGGCTGGTTAGGTTAGTTTAATCAGGATTAGATTAGCTTAATGATGATTATGATGATTTTGACCATTTTGACTTAAATATTTAATTTATTTAAATCAAAAAAGGATGGAATGTGCATTTGGATTTCAATTTAATAAAGTTTGGTTTATTTAATTAAACGGTTGATGTTTGATTTATTTAATTTAAATGAACAACCTTAGGAATGAACTTAATGAGTTTAATTTACCTGATGAATAGATGAAGGTGAACTTGATTAATTTAATGAGTGGATGAATGTGAAACCTGGTTTATTTGATGAATGGACCTAATTAAATTCATGTTGCTAATTTTGCATGTCTACAACTTGCTTATTCAAACAAAGACAAAAACTCTGCATCCCTATTTGAAGCATTAATCGATCTTATGTAAACATAAATAGAGAAAATGCATGAATGAAAACAAAGATTCTATATTTCTGTTCAACACATGAAAGAAATGATTTTCCCTCCTTCTAGTGCCATATTGTAGATGTCTTTTTCTGCATTTTGCTTAAAAAACAAACATTAGCATTATCATTTAAAACAAAGAAAAATAAAAATATCTTTATGAAATAATGAATCATGTAAAGTGAAAACAAGGAAGATAAATAAAAAACACAATAACATGAACCAAACCATATTTCATAGTGGATTGGTGCTTATGTGGAAAGAAGGCCCCTTTCCCAATCCTTGATAAACTAGGAATATGTTGATGATCAAGATAATGAGTTGTGGAGGATTAATACAATAGAAGAGGCCTCTATTTATAGCCAAGAATGATAAATGAATGCCAAACATGGAGGATGTGGGACTAAAGATCCACCAATAGGAAGGAGCAACTTCTCAACTTGTGATAGGTTGAGGAATGAGCACATTTTGGTCAATGTGCCAAAGAGGGGGAGATTTGAAATTTGAATTTGAGAGTTAAATGCTAAGTTTGACCTCTGCAAGAGATATGTAAGAGACATGTAGGAAATATTAAATACTTTGTTGTTTGTACATGTCAACTTGGGGGGAGATTCAAATTTGGAAGAATATTCTCTTTTTATGCCAAGTTGAAAGAAAATGATAAATTTTAATAAATCAATAAATTGATTTATTTGTGCAAGTGGGAAAAGCTAGAGGATGTGATGGGTGATTAGATTAGATTAATAAGGATTAGATTAATTTAGTGGGGGATTAGGTTATTTGGCCCATTTGACTTAGATTTAGGGATTTAACTAAATCAAAGGGGGATGAAAGGTGATTTTAGACTTGATTAAATAAATATTTGATTTATTTAATTAAAAAGGATGTTGTTAGGCTTAAATTAAATAAAGTTAATTTATTCAATTTAAATGGATGACCTTAGGATATTAATCAATTAAACTTGGTTTATTTAATTGACGAGTGAATATGATTATGCATGATGTCAATTTTGTGTGTCTACAGTTACTCATCTCCAATTTATAGATGATACATTATTATATGGGGAGGCTACACTCAAAGAGGTGAGTGAAATCAAAATAATTCTAGATGAGTTTGTTGTTTCTTCTAGTCAATATATAAGGAAAAATCAGAAGGGTATTTTTCTCATACTAAAAAATTGCACCAAAAGAAAATGACAAAACTCATGGGTTACTCAATAGATACGATTTTGTCCAAATATCCTCTAGTGCCAGTATTTGAGGGAATTATGAGTTCCAATCTATGGGATCAAATAATTGGGAAAAGAAAAGAAAAGTGAATGGCATGTAGAGGAAGGTGGTTAACTCTAGCTAGTCAAATAATGATGGTCAAAGTTGTCTTGGCTACTATGTTTATCTATAATACGTCATATATGTAATTAATAGTGAAAGAATCTTCTTGTTTGGAGAGTACCCTCTTGAAAACTTTATGGGACATATCTGATAAGTGGAAGCATATGCCCTCATTCATTTGGACAATGTGCGCAAGGAATATAATGATCGATTATAAAGAATCTCGAATTCTAAAATTTAGCTTTAGGCACAAAATTGATATGGAAAATGTATCAATTGCCTAAAATACTATGGTGTAAAATAATGTAAAATAAATATTTGGACTCTAATTATTTGAGTAGGATTCTTACCATAGAAAATGCACTTGAGGGATCTCATGTATGGAAATTTGATAACAAACACATACTCATTGAACACCTATCATGGTTAATCAACAATGGAAGCTTTGCTTATTTTTGGATTGATTCATCAGGGAACATAGACCGTTATCAGAGTAGAAGGATGTCCAAGGTTGCATGAATAATCTTAGGATCATAGTTGAAAAGTATGTAAAGGATTATGTTCAAATTGACTTTTAGGGTGGCTATAAATGGATAAATTTTAGCTCACTACCCATAGATGAAAGTACCAAAGTGAGCCCAAATGGGAATTTGTTGGGAACAAGATCATCCTAAAACAAGGAGGAAGAGACCACAATCATGGTGGGAGTCTAGAGAATTTATCTAGGTGAAGTTGAATTAGGCCAAATACATGGTTTTGTGTCAAGGAATATTTGGCCAAGTAATTTATGTTGGGGAAAATTGATATTACCAAATTTTGGTGCCTTTGACTAGAAGACACTTCATTTCCAAATATTGACTAGAGATAGATTGAAATTGACTAGGATTGCTAGTCAAAATTGGTGTATCATGTGCAAGGCTAGTGGGGAATCGACTGACCACCTTCTCCTAAATTTCCCATTTGATGTAGCATGTTGTGATTGGTTGTCAAATAAATTGGGATCACTCATCCCAAGACAAAATAATTTAATGGACTTCTTTCTGAGTTGGACCAATTTTCATAAAGGGGCCTTTTGGGGTTACATTTTGATTGCTTTCCCTACCATCATAGTATGAAATATATGGAAGGAAAAAAAAAGAGAATATTCAATGAAAATACTAAAAGTGTGGATGAAGTAATAAGGATTATTGAACAAAATATAGTGGAATGGATGAATACACATGTAAAGGAACAAATAAAATATAAATTTACACTTTGGGATGAAAAGCTAATGAAAATTTCCACCTAAAAAGCATTAAAATTCCCCCCATCCTTTCACTTTTCCCTTGATTTAAAATCAAAATGAAAGGGTGCTTGGTGGACACTTCCACCAAGTGGTATCCTAAAATTAAACAATAATGGTGCATCCCAAGGAAATCCAAGTAAGTCAAGAGTGGGGTGCATAATTCAAATGAATTTGGAAATTTGATTTGGGAAAAGTCTATAAAATCCTAGAAGACATAAATTATGCAGTTGAAATTGAGGCCATCTTGATAGGATTACAAACTTGTATAGAGAAGGGATTGAAAAAATTTGAGATTGAATGTGATTCAATAATGTATAAATGAAACAAGGAAAGGTGAGATTGAAACTTAGGCTTTACAACCAAAGGTAATAAAAGTATTTTTAATGTTGAGTGAATTTGATGAATTCTCTATTAAACACATTTATATAGAATCTAATTGTGTAGTAGAATTTCTCTCTAATAGGGGCATGGTCTAAATAAAGGAGAGTATCCTAGTGGAAAGTACTAACTGATGGGAGGAACTTGAGATAATTCTAAAAATTGACATTAAAAGTCTAATGAGGTTTGAAATGCCCAGGTAGTTGGGGATTCTAAGGTGACTAAATTATCATGGGGTCCTGATGTAGAACTCTAAATTTATGTTTCTCCTATGTTCCTAATAAAATGAGATCTAGTTAGATATGTTTTGAAACTAAGGTAGAATAAAATATAAAATAGGCCGCAAATTGGTTTCTCAACAACAGGAATGGTAAAGCATAATGGCAAAGAAAGTAGTGATGAAGATTTCTTGTTGATATCTTTAGGAGAATGAAAGGATCAAATTCAGTGGTTGTTTCAAATCACTGATGAGATGGGAATCATCAAAATCATGGGGGTAATCAGTTCTAAGCCTTGGTCAAACAATCCCATTCATGGTAGAAAGATATATGAAATATTCTTTGGAAATCTACTAGAGGATATGGGTGAAAAGAATTTGGATTTGGCCTTGGTTCCTACTACACTAAAATTGGACATTCATGCATTGGTGTTGAAAGACATTGAAAGGATGAAGATGACTTCGAAGGGGAAGCATATTGTGGGCATTTTTTATGCTGGTATGGAAAAACATAGATTTGTTACTATGGAGGCTCTCGATTTTTTTTTGGTGAGGGTATTGCTAGGGGATATATTGGTACTTTTCACTTATATCTTAGAATTATGGACATCTTCTTAAATTAGAGCAATATGTAAGGGAAAATGAGTTAGCCAATGGTATCATCGGCATTAAAGATTGGAAAGCATAAAATATGCTAAAAAAGAAATTGTAATTTTCTAGATTTAAGTATAAAATAATGGGAGTTGTCCCATTTAATAGCGCTTGCTAATAAAAAAATAAAATAAATACCATGTTAATGGAATAGGGAGTAGGTGCATGGGTAGATTGGGTTGATTTTGAATGGCTGATTGGGAGCCGAGGAGAGCTGCAAATCAAGAGCCACAAACAAAGAAAATGCAAGATAAGAAGGGAGTACATGTTGAATGACAAAAAAAAGATTATGGTTTTGAAGGGAACACAACTCAAATGGGTGGTAGGTTCTAACCTAGAAGATATACAAATACCTATAGTGAGAATGGGTGAAGAAGGTGGGACAATTCATAATATTTTCTCAATAATAGAGTTTCTTATAGAGATTACGGTGGAGGAGGTATGGTGGTGATGAAAAATAAGGATAGTGGTGATTGGAGGAAATATAATTCAGTGTCGTGGGGGAAGTGGAATCAAGAAAGTAGGATGACATGGTAAAGATATCGTAGTTTTAGATATGAAAGAAAGGGACAATATATAGGTAGTAGACAAAGATAAAATTGAGCCGAAATGGGCGATCTTGGATGGAGGGGTGGCACCGGGGAAATAAAGGGGTTGGAGATTGAGTGGTGCATCAAGGACGCGAAATCAAATGCATGAAATGTGAACCGGATGCTCAAAAAGGTCCAGGGCTGTAAGTAGACAAAACTGAAGGATGATATTCAGTTGGTGAAGACTAGGGCAGGTGTGAGATTGTTTCACCAGCATGAGTTTATAATAGCAATACATTTTTGAAAACTATTTTTTTATATTATATACAATTTATTTACAATAGTAAAAATATTATTACAACAAAATAGAATATTATGAATAAAGAGAAATGAGTTTACAAAGACTGAACTATAATTTACAAAGAAAGAAAGACAAACATAAACCTATACAATTACAAGACAAATTTATCACAAAAAGGTAATTCTCGAAGAAAAGACCATTTCAAAAGGCATAACATACTATGATATAATCATCCATATACACAACTTATTACAAGCATAAATAAGAGTCAACCATTTTTTTCAACATATTTGAATGTTTCTATATTTGGAAGACTCTCCTTAATCATCGAAAGACAATCCTTAAGTATTCTACTTTTCGCCTCTTTACATGATCGTGAAATTTACCCAATCTCCTAAATAGGTTGTTAATTGGGAATGCCTAAGACATATGAAGGAATGTGTGGCAGTAGAAGTAGAATGTGGGAGGGGCCTGTGTGTGTGCTGGGCCCTGGGTGTGGGAAGAAGGAAAACTAACAAATTACACTCTCCGCTTTATGCTCAGCACCACTCCTCCAGCTACAACTTCAAACAAAAGTGGCTGGGCGGCAAAGCCACTATGAAACCCAATGACTAGATCCCGCTACAAAGGGCATTAGGCATTATTATTTCGTGACATTTTGATCCACTTAAGGTGGTAGTTATTCCAGGTAGATGAAGGCAGGGTTTAATATGGCCTCCAGTGGAATTGGTTGTGGCCGGTAGGGAGTCCAAACCCCTCAGTTGGCCTCAAATTACATTTCTTCAGAACCAAACCATTCAGAGCCCACAGGCGACACCCCAATCAATACATGGGGTGACCACAATCAATGCCAAAGACATGCCCGGGCACATTCTTCTCCCTGAACCAAACGGAATCAATGAAAAGTCCTGTCCTTTCACATCAATCTCTTTGCCCGTGTTGAGAAAACGTTCAGGATCAAATTCCGTGGGGCGCTCCCACACGGCCGCGTCTCGTTGAATTGCCCACGCATTCACCAAGAGCAGAGTTCCTGCGGGAACACGATATCCCCATACAGTGCACGCCTCGCTAGATTCGTGAGGGAGCAAAAGGGGTCCCGCTGGAAAAAGCCTGAAAGTTTCTTTCACAATTGCCTGCAAATATTTCAGATTGTGAATATCCGATTCCTCCATTAATCGGTCCAGTCCGACATGTGTGTCTAGCTCTTGGTGGGCTTTGGCCAAAATGTTCGGGTGCTGTATCAGAGCTGACAGTGCCCACTCGATAGTCACAGCTGATGTTTCACTACCTGCAGTTATCATGTTCTGCAAAACCAAAAGACAAATCTTGTAAGAGCTTAGTAAGCTTGTGTATTGTGATCAACGGTTTCGGGTATCTTGTGATCAAGGCATCGGCTGTTCATGTGGAGATCGGATTTCCACTTAAACTGTCAGTGCCATGACCACAACTCATCGCCTACGGGTTAAGGCATTTGACTGTTTATTTAGAGGCTTTCAATAATCAGTGTATTATCTTGAGCATAAAATCACAGTCTCAACTTAAGACCACAAGACACCAACTATTTAATACAAACTATGATAAGAATATGTTGCAAAGCATTCCAAACCATGTATGAGAAAGTGATACAAGAACATACTAAGGCGGTGCCTTTCACCACATCGTCGTTATTGTCGGACTGAATTTCATGGTTGTCTGTTGCAGAGATGAGAACATCTATCAAATCTCGAGCATGCTCCCCTCTATTCTCTCGGTGATCGTGTAGCAATTTCTTCATAATCACGTCTCTCTTCTTATGTAGGTTCTTCATGGCAAGCACTAATCCATGTGGATCGATCCATTTGAGAAAAGGTAGGTAGTAGCCGATATCAAATGATCCAATTAGCGAGAATGTTTCTTCTATCAACTCCTTGAAGTGCTGCGCTTCTTTGAAATCCTCCGAACAGAGATCTGGCGAAAATCTCTTGCTAGCCACTACTCGCACTATGATATTAAATGAGAGATTTGAGAGCCGCCACTTCATGTTCACTGGATTGGTCTCTCGCTGCCAACTCGTGAAAAGCGAATGGACGAGAGCGGAAATTTCTTCCGTGCGGACGTGCCTGAAAGATTCGATTCTGTCTGCAGTGAATATCTCGAGCCTGGAAAATTTTCTGATGGTTCGCCAGTAGGAATCATATGGAGCAAAGCTTAAGCTTTTAAAATCATACCCAATATGCTTTCCTGCAGACATAAGTGGTCGCGAAGCAAAGGCTTTATCATTTGTTGTAAAGCATTCTTTTGCGAGATCTGAAGAAGAGATAACCAAAACTGTCCGGAAGCCAATTTGGAGATGCATGATGGGCCCATAGCGCTCTGAAAGAGAGGATAGAAGTCTGTGAATGGGCTGCTTGCTTCTACTTAAGAGAGGAAGATGCCCAATTATTGGCCACGATGGAGGCTGGGGTGGCCTTCCCTTTGCCGTGTTAGCAATTCTACGTCTGAGAGAGTTTGCAATTAGCCAAAGTGAAGCCAGTGCTACAGCAAGAACGATAAGGGAATTGCCTGTACTCCCTGCTACAGCCCTACTCTCCCTTTAAAATTTTTATCTACCACTCTAATAAAGAAGCCTTAGCCTGTTTTGGCATTACTGTTCACGTCTCACTTGAAGTAGAATGGCTGGTTGCTACGTTGAATCGATGACTTATCTCACTCCAATAAATATAGTTTTTTCCTTTCTTTTACGTTTTTATAGACTAGCTAAGAGATTTGGTGGAGATTCTTTTGACATTTTTGCCGTGTTATATTCGAGCTACGACACTTTCCAATGCGGTTCAGTTTTTTCAACATTTTTGTACGACGCCATCCCAGTTTTTGAGTTTATTTATTTATTTTACCATGGTGTAATTGAACTAGGACGAAAGTAGGACGACTCTATGGTTGAGTGGTTTTTCAACATTGGTGAGTTTTTTATACAAAATAAACAATTATGAAAAGTTTAATATGCAATAGGCAATTTATTTAATATTGAAGAGGTGACCTTTCGTAAGTATACAATGCATGAGAAAGGATAAGAATACCTAATCCATGACTTCAAAACAAATATATATATATTTTTTTGATAAGTACTTTTTGTTTCTTGTTTCAAATTAGATGTTTTAGGATGTTATGTTATTTTAATGTTTATTGTATACATAGAATCTAAATTTTATAGTTGAAGTCATGAAATTGAATTATTAAACATGTAATTATAGTTTTATTGTTCATGTATATGGAATAGGTTAAGTAGATTATTGAAAAAATTACATTTTAATATTTATAAATTAACAAAGTTCTAGAAGATGTAGAGTTGAATATCCAATGTTGTGAAAAAATATCATTCTTGTAGACATTTAGGACTCTTCCTATATACAATATTGAACGAATGATAGTAGAAATGTTTTTAGAGTTTTTCATAATGCTATCATGATGGAAATTGTAGAATAAAATCAAAGACAAACTTGAGAGATATCCTTTAGGCATATAATGACTTAAATCCTTCCTTATAGTTTGTAGAACTAGCCACAACCTATTGATTTCAACTACTTCTATTAAATAATTCCATTGTTAGAACACATTTTATATTGAGTAAAATAGTTAAATAGGATCTTTGGATAAAAAATAATAGCAAATTGTGTAATTTTGCAAGAGTATAGTATAGGAATTATATGAGGTTGAAATGTATAACAATTATCATTTTGATTGAAGGACCCATACCCAATAATTGCACAAGAAAAAATTTAAAGCAATGGTAGAGGCTTAAATTTTTGTATCAACAACTTTTTGTTGTATTTTTTATCTTGGTACCTAAAAATCTATTTCGATTAATAAAATTATGTTTACATGTGTAATTATAATTGCAACAAGAGGTGGAATGAAATGATTTGAGTGTACAAATAAAAATTGAAATACAACCAACTTATATCTAAAAGATAAAAACTATATAATAAATCTTGAATAACTAAAGTAAACCACTTTAAAACCTCTAAAATAAATAAACTAAACTCTTCAAACAAAAGTAAAATAAATAGTATAAATAAGATGAAGTAAATTTATTATATATTTCTAAATTAAAATAATATAATTCACATGTAAATAAAATAAAGTTGAAGTAAATAAAAAATAGTAAATAACTTGAATAAAGTAAAAAAATCTTTAATAATATTATAATAAACTATCACAATTCTTAAATAGTTTCTAAAGTAAAATAAATTACTTAAAAAAGTAATAAAATTAATTCAAAATTGACATATGAGGTTGATAAATTTATTTGATATATTTATGCTAATAATGTATTTTAAGATTCAATAATCTTTGAAACGGTATATAAATAAATTGATAATAAATAATTGAAAGGAAGAGAGGAACATGAAAATCCTTTCCAAATCAATATTAGAAAATAATATCATGCAAATTTTAAGATTTTTAAAATTACATAAAG
>VDFB02047230.1:480779170-480881111 GCA_007258455.2 Sequoia sempervirens | reverse complement strand
CCCAAGCAAATATTATATCTAAATGATGTTGTTTTAATCATTAAGTCTCATATTTTCTATTTATATTATAAAAATATGTGAGTAGTAGAAAAGAGTACTAATACACGGAAAGATGTAGATAATAAGGAGAGGAGGAAAGAGAAGTTGTGGATTTATAGAATAATTTTATTGCTTCTTCTTGTAAGAATATCTAATTGAACTTATATAATAAATGTTAAATATATTTGCAATCTAGGGTGACACCCAACTAGTGTACACATAATATAAGTATTTTGGAGTGTATATGGTTAAAAATTGAACTTTATTATATTATAAATCCTTTGGTTTAGAAAAATTTAAGGCACCTCATTTGATTCCCATCCCTCTTCCTTAAGAAAGTCACATTAATGATATGGTTTAGTTTGAACTTAGTTCATCTCTCGTGTCTTCATAGTAACTTTTTTACTCCAAGCCCATCATAACGTTTGTATTCATACTAACTAAGATATGATCTAATTGATATTGAACCACATGAAAAATTCCAATGAATTTTTATGTAGGATTTGTTTCCAATCATATCAAGTAGGTAATATGATATTTCAATTTGAAGTCGCATACTTTATTGTATTCCTTCTATACATGGTAGGCGAGATATATAATGTATTTTGATAAAAAAAAATTATTCCTTTTGTAAATATTTAGTTCCATAACCTTTAGGTCAATTCTTTTCCTTTCATGCGTATATCAAGGATTTACAATTGACTAGATGCTACAACCAATAAATGTTTTTTTTTTGTGATTTTTTAAAAATGATTGATTATAAATTGATATAATGGTGTATGATATGAGTTGTAGAAATTTCATGGTATTGGAAATTTCATTGAGACTACATTGAATTAAAATGATCTTGAAAAAAAAATGTATTATCTACATGCTAAAACCTAGAGATTGATGAGCACGCAGTTATATTGAGAGGGGGTGAATCAGTATAACAAATTTTACCAATTAAAACTTTATCAATCACAATATCATCATTTACTGAACATAAATAATCATGCACATGAGAAGAACACAATAACACATGATATTTACGTGGAAACCCTTACAAGAGAAAACCATGGTAAAGATATTTATTTTATTAATCTTATTTTTACAAACCTTGTAGGCACCAACCTCTCATTCAATTTGTGAGAACAAAACCACAAGAAGCACCAACCCCTTATTCAATTTGTGAGAACCAACCCACTAGAGGCACCAACCCCTCATTGAATTTGTGAGTACCAACTCACTAGAATTGCCAACTTCCACAACTAAATTTGTAGGCACCAACCTACTAGAAGACACCAATATCTCCTTTAGGAAGCACCAACTTCTAAAGAAAAGTGTCAGGCCCTCTAAGTTGCTTCTTCAATGGATGATGGGCATTAAAATATTTATTATTTCACTCCATGATTCCCCTCTTTTAATAACTTAATGTACTTGTATGATTACATATGCTTGCATATTCTTTCCATGCACATACCTCTCATAAAACTTTCTCCAATATGCTTTGTAATTTTGCTCCAAAATCTTCTTTATTTTTGCATGAAACCCTCTTCACAAATTTTCATAAAGACTTCTTTATAAATCTTCCTTAAATACTTCCTAAATCCGATTGCAAGTCTCCCATAAGATTTCTTACAATATCTTCATCCAATCTACAAATTAACTATTTATAATTTTATCTTCACTTGTTGGAGTTTTTGATGTATTATTTTTCCTCCACACACACTACTTCTCCACTTGAATGATCCACATTTATATCTTTAATGATTCTATGAATGAATGCAACTCTTTGAAATGGATACAACTATTTGAATAAGCATGTATTTTACTAACAAATTTTCCTTAACTCCTTACAATCTCCTAATATAATCTACAAAAAATATTCTTAAACTTTTCTCTTCATTTGTTTGATGAATATGATATATATCTTTTCACCAAAAACATCTTCATAATAAATTACAAAGTGATTTTATATCTTCATATTTCTGCTCTTCCTTTTTGTATACTCAAAAATATATCATTGAATTCTTCTAGATCTGCTCTTTAGTTTTGTTGGATGTTGTGGTTGTCATTGATGTCAAAACTATTGGCATTAATATATTAGAATCTATATATGTCGAGGATATTGAGAAAATTGTAATGAAATAATTGCAAGTTTTCAGTTATGAAGTGAAGTTCAGTCTCTTGGTTAGTTCAGTATGTTGATGATCAAAGGTTGTGGATTAAATGGTTTCTTGTCGAGAATATCTAGCTTATCCATGTTAAGTTTCAGAGATTTGTGTGAAGATTTTATCATGTTATGAAGATTTGTATTCTGACAGTCATTTTGTTGCTTCAGTTGGTGTTCCTGAATGAAGATGATGTGATTTTAGTACTTGTTCAATTACTGCAGATGCTTCTCTAGTGATTCATGATGTTTTTGTATGTTTCTAGATCTTGCTCTATCTATGTTGCACGCCCGCATTGATCATTATGCTCGTGATTATATATTTTCTCTTGTGTGTTCATTTTTAACATGTTCTTGGTTGATAGGATGTTGTGGTGTGTTGTGGATCTTCAAGGAATAATTTTTGAAGGTGTTTCGTGTTCAAGGATATTGTTTTGGGTCCTCACTATGTTGTGGCCAACTTTGGTTGATTCACATTAGTAATCTTTAATGTTTTGGGCCAATAGTTTGTATTCATTTTATTATTTTGTTGAGGCCGACAATAGCGATGTAATTTTTTGTTGCGGATATATATAAGAAATTTTTTATACCATTTGAATGCATGGTGTGCATGAATAATGTTCTAAATATTTTGAAGGTAAAGCATAGTATGAAGAAGAGTGAAGAATTTTTCATGTGCTTAACCAAAACTATAATCAGGCATTAGCAGGTGCTATTTTCTCAGTTCAAATCTTGTGGTTGTAATCCAAATCTTTTGTAAGATAGTGAGTCTTCCTTTTGTAATTGAGTAGTGAACTCTAGGTAGTGCGCTTGAATGCATGTGCATTCCCCATTCACATTTCTTTATACGTTTAACAGGGTATAATCTTGTGGACTGACCTCCACCGTAGCTTTTCCCCTAACCAAGTTTCCACGTAAAAAATCTTGTATTATGTGTGTTTCTGATGTGTTGTTGATTTATGCTTTCATGGTTATTCATTAGATCTAAGAATAAGGTTAATAAGTTGAATAAGTTTGAAATTATGTGACAACTAATTCACCCCCCCTCTTAGTTGTCTGCCCTTGTGTTGCCAACAATTGGTATCAGAGTGGGTTCCTTGGAAGAATTTTAATAGCTTGAGGTTATCCGAGGTGGTGACATACAAGAAGGATAGTTTGAGATTTGATGGAACAAATTATTCTCCATCGAAGACTTGAATGGAGTGTCATATGAGATGCATTGGAGAACCCTATTGGAGCATTACAAGCAATAGGTATGTTATTCCTCATAATGGTCCTACTACTAATGCTGAGATTAGGGATGTTGAGTACAATATCAGGGCTAAGGAAGCATTGTTGAGTGCTCTGACTGATTCTGAGATGACAAATGTAATGGATTTTAAGACTGCTTATGAGATCTGGAAAAAGTTGGAAACTTTGTATGAAGGTGATGCTAATGTGAAGATTGCTAAGTTACAAAGTCTAAAAGGGAAATATGAAATGTTGAGAATGGATGATGATGAGAATATTACTACTTTCATGTAAAGAGTGAATAAACTTGTGTGTGGTATCAGATGTGCTTGTGGATAGTTGAAAGAATCAGAGATTGTTGCTAAAGTACTTAGATCCTTGCTTGTTGCATACAAAGTTAAAGCTACTGCTATTGAGGAGCTCTGAACTGTAACAAATGTAACTAGAGACATGTTGATTGGTAAGCTAACTGATTTTGAGTTAAGTGAGTTTGGTGATGCTCTTCCTAAGATAGAATCTACATTCATGGAAACTACTTCTAGAAGAGATAAGCAAGGATATGATCCGGGTGAAATTTCTTCTAGAAAGGTGTTCAAGTATGAGGAAGAATGAGACAAATTGAAGAAGAAGAAAGATAATTGAATGAACTTGAAGTACTTATTGTCAAAAGGGAAGCTAGAGGAGAAGGTAAGTATAAAGGGAAGTTTCCTATTAAATTTTTTTCTTGCAATAAGATAGGTCATTTTTCTTCAAGGTGTCTGGAAAGAGTCCCTAAGCCAAAACCTAACAAGCCTAGATTTCAAGGAAAGTGTTATTATGTTGCTAATGAAGGTGTGATAGATGATGAATCTAATAAAGGGAATGCAAGTGAGGATGAATGGGTATTTATTTCTATCAAGGAAAATGATCTTGTACCTACTAAATCTATATTAGTTGCTCAAATGTGGAGAAAGCCCTAGCTACTCGAGTTGAAGATAAAAATGAATGGGTGATTGACAATGGATGCTCTCATCACATGGCAGGTGATAAAATTAAGTTTGTGAGCCTGGAAAAGTATAATGGAGGTGTTGTAAGATTTGGTGATGAAAAAGTAGGTGTAATCTGTGGCAGAGGATCCATTTCTCTTGATGGTAAGAATAACACTGATGATGTTCTATATGTGGAAGGTTTGAAGCATAATCTCTTGAGTGTTGGAAAAATGGTTGACAAGGGATACAATCTTCAATTCAATAATGGAAAGTGTAGAATATTGGGAAGTTCCAAAAAATGTAATTACTTCAGGTACAAAAACAAAAGGTAACATATTTCACTTGAATGCTACTAGTAAAAGTTTTCTGATTGCTCAAGTTGATGAAAGTTGGTTGTGGCATAGGAGAATGTGTCCTGTAAACTTTGAAAATATTGTTAAGATAAGTTTTACTCAGGCAGTGAGAGATCTTCCTAAGTTGGTAAAGCCTACTAATACTATATGCAAGGAATGTCAGTTAGGGAAGAAAACTAGAATTTCATTTCAAAGAAAACAACATTGTTCAAATGAAGTGTTGGAGCTTGTTCATACATATTTGTGTGGTCCTTCTAGAGTCAAAAGCTTACAAGGAGACAGGTACTTCATGTTACTTATTGATGATTATTCTAGACTAATCTGGGTTGCTTTCTTAAGAGAAAAATTTGAAGCTCTAGAGAAATTCAATATTTTTAAGGCTATGGTTGAGATAGAGACAGGTCTGAAGATTAAATGTCTGAGATTAGATAGAGGTGGTGAATTCACTTCCCATGAGTTTAATTCTTTTTGTGAAGTTCATGGGATAAAGAGACAATTATCTACCCCGCGGACCCCTCAACAAAATGAAGTTGTGGAAAGGAAGAACAAGACAATTCAGGGTGCTACTAGGACTATGATGCTGGAAGGAAATGTTCCTCATATCTATTGGAGAGAAGTTGTAAGTAATGTTGTTTACATCCTCAACCGGGTACAAGTCAAAGGTGATACTGGTAAGACCCCTTTTGAGCTATGGACTGGTCATAAGCCTACTGTTAGATATTTCAAAATCTTTGGGAGTAAATGCTATATCATAATAGATGAAGATATAGGAAATTTTGATGCTAGGAGTGATGAAGGAATCTTTCTTGGTTATTCTACTAAGAGTATGGCCTATCAGTGCTACAACAGGAGATTGAGGAAGGTAGTTGAAACTGCAAATTTCAAGGTTGATGAAGACATAACTAGACCATCCAGAACCTGTGGATATGATTTAGATGATCAAAATAACAATTCAGTCACAAGAAAGAAAGTTCGGACTCAAAATCAAGTCCAGATCATTCCGGTGAATCAAGAAAATCAAGAGGAAGGAACTAGTAAAAGTGCAGAAGAGATATCACAAGAGCCAAAAGTTCAAGAACATCTTAAGACTCTAAGGTATGTAAGACTAAATCATTTAGAAGATTAGATTATAGGTGATAAGAACAAAGGTGTTCAGACTAGGAGAAGAATTGTAGAAGAATACTATTTGATTTCAAAGACTGAGCCTAATAATGTCAATGAAGCATGCAAAGATGAACACTGTATGGAAGTAATGAAAGAAGAGCTACTACAAATTGAGAAGAATAATACATGAATTCTTGTTCCTAGACCTAAGGAAAAATGTAATTGGAACTAAATGGGTCTTTAGAAACAAGTTGAATGAGCAAGGTGAAGTTGTTAGAAACAAAGCAAGATTGGTGTGTAAAGGATATTCCCAGATGGAAGGAATTGACTTTGAAGAAACTTTTTCCCTTGTTGCTAGGATTGAAGTTGTGAGATTATTTCTTGCTTATGATACTTACAAAAATTACAAGGTTTATCAGATGGATGTCAAGTCAGCATTTCTAAATGGCGATCTGGGAGAAGAGGTGTATGTTGAGAAACCTAATGAATTTCAATTGACTGATTAGGGAGATATGGTTTTTTGGTTGAAGAAATCATTGTATGGACTTAAGCAAGCCCCAAGAGCATGGTGTGCTAGATTGGACAAGTATTTGTTGAAGCTTGGATTTAATAAAGGTACTGCTGATAGTAATTTGTATTTCAAGGTTGATCATGATAAATATTTGATTGTTGAAGTCTTTGTTGATGATATCAATTTTGGAGGAGATGATTATTTATGCATGAAGTTAGCTGATGAGATGCAGAGTGAGTTTGAGATGTATATGATTGGAGAAATGAAATTCTTTTTGGGATTGAAAATTACTCAACTAGACAAAGGGATCTTCATATCTCAATCCAAGTATGTGAAAGAACTACTAAAGAAGTTTGGTATGGAAGATTTGAAGCTAGTTGGTACACCTATGGTGATTGGATGCAAGTTGACACAAGATGATGATTCTCTGAAAGAAAATTAGACTAGATACAGATCGATGATTGGTGGATTGCTTTATTTGACTCAAACTAGACCTGATATCATGAATGTTGTATGCATTGTTGCAAGATTTCAAGTTGATCCTAAGGAATCTCATGTAACTACTATGAAAAGGATTTTCAGATACTTGGAGGGGACAATTGATTTTGGCCTATGGTATCCTAAAGAAGATGACTTTACTTTGAGTGCTTTTACTGATGTTGATTGGGTAGGTGATGTGGATGATAGAAAGAGTACTAGTGGTGGTGCATTTTTCTTGGGTAAGAATTTGATTTCACGGTTAAGTAAGAAGTAGAATGTCATTTCTTTATCTACTACAGAGGAAAAATACATTGTTGCTGGTAATAATTGTACTCAAGTATTGTGGATGAAGCAGATGTTGAAAGATATCAGAGTTGTGTATGATGAGCCCATTACTATATTCTGTGATAATTCAAGTGCAATTAACATTTCTAAGAATCCAGTGTTGCATGCAAAGACCAAGCATATATCTATCAAGTTTCAGTGTTTGAGAGAGAAGCTGAGTGAAAAGGAAGTAAGATTGGAGTATGTTCCTACTAAGGAACATATTGCAGATATCTTTACAAAGTCATTGCCTAAGGATACTTTTGAGTATCTCAGAGGGAAGCTAGGGGTGATTACCCCTCCTAATCAGAACTAAGATGCATTGCTTTGCATCAGTCCGTGCATTTCATATTCATATGTTGATCCGGATTGATGTTGTGGTGGTTGCTACTCAGGGGGAGTAGTCAGATGTTCAGATATGTGGTTCAAAGCTTGTGTGGAGAAAAGAGATATTTTTCATTGATGTCAAAGGCGGAGAAGAGTCATGTGAAAAATTGTGGAATATCTAAGGAGAAAATTCATGTGGGAAGTAGAGTCATGTAAAATAATTGAGGAGAAAAGAATCACAACCTAAGGGGGAGTAAGTGCTGAAGATAGCTACATTAATGGTGTTTTTCACATCATGTGTTGCCATCAATGCCAAAGGGGGAGATTGTTGGATTTTGTGGTTGTGTTACTAATATGTGGTTGTCATTGATGTCAACACTATTGGCATTAATATCTTAGAAGTTGTATATGCCGAGGATATTGAGAAAATTGTAATGAAATAAGTTGCATGTTGTCAGTTGTGAAGTGAAGTTCAATATGTTGGTTAGTTCAATACGTTGATGATCAAAAGTTTTCGATTAAAGGATTTCTTGTTAAGAATATCTAGTTTATCCACATTAATTTTTAGAGATCCGCATGAATATTTGATCGTGTTATGAAGATTTGTATTATGACAGTCATTTTGTTGCTTCAGTTGGTGTTCCTAAATGAAGATGATGTGATTTTAGTAAGTTCAGTTACTAGGGATACTTCTCTAGTGATTCATGATGTTTGTGGATGTTTCTAGATTGTGATCTATCTGTGTTGCATGTCTGCATTGACCATTGTGCTCGCAATTAGAGATTTTCTCGTGTGTTCATGTTTTTCATGTTCTTGGCCGACAAGATGTTGTGCGTGTTGTGGATCTTCAAGGAATAATTTTTGAAGGTGTTTCATGTTTGAGGATATTATTTTGGGTTCTCACTATGTTGTGGTCGAATTTGGTTGATTCATATTAATAATCTTTAATGTTTTGGGCCGACAGTTTGTATTCATTTTATTATTTTGTTGAGGCCGACATATAACGATGTAATTTCTTGTTGTGGATATATATAGGAGATTGTTTATACCATTTGAATGCATGGTGTGCATGAATAATGTTCTAAATATTTTGAAGTAAGAGCAGAGTATGAAGAAGAGTGAAGAAGAGTGAATAAGTGTTCATTTGCTTAACCAGAACTATAATCAGGCATTAGCAAATGCTATTTTCTCAGTTCAAATCTTGTGCATGTAATCCACATCTTTTGTAAGACAATGAGTCTTCCTTTTGTAATTGAGAAGTGAGGTCTAGGCAGTGCACCTGAATGCGTGTGCATTCCCCATTCACATTTCTTTATACTTTTAATAGGGTATAATCTTGTGGACTGACCTCCACCGTGGTTTTTCCCCTAACCAAGTTTCCATGTAAAAAATATTGTGTTATGTGTGTTTCTGATGTGTTTTTGATTTATGCTTTCATGGTTATTCATCAAATCTGAGAATAAGGTTAATAAGTTGAATAAGTTTGAAATTTTGTGACAACTGATTCACCCTCCCTCTCAGTCGTTTTCCCTTGTGTTTCCAACAAGTTTAGATTTAAATATTCATTACATTCTTCTACCACTTTTTTAACTTCCTTATTCCATCTTTTTGTATACCACTCACCTTCATGAAGAGAGGAATCTTCTATCCAAGGGGTTGAGCTTAGTTGGTTAAAGAATTGAATTGTCATTGTGGAGACCCAAGTTCTAATCCTAGAGGGACGCCTATGTTGGAATTCTAAGTGGTGACTCCTGGTCTTCCTTGGTTGGATTTAGTAGAAGTAGTTTCTAAATAAATGGATTTCTAAGGTGTGACTCTTGGTCTTCCATGGTTATTTCTAGTGTGGTTGCTGGAAAGGATTTATTTATGTTTTTTTCTCATGTCGTTTCGCGTATGAGCAAAATAATATTGTAAATGATTATCAATACAAAAAAAAGAGAGGCATCTTCTTATAATAGACATAAATCTTTAGAAGGTCATCACCTTTTGTTAATAAACCTTCAACCTTAATAACACAAGCACTACTTACATAACCAATGCCTTTAATAAGTCTTAATTGATGCCTTTGTTGAATAGCTACCTTACCTTTATGAATCGCTTCCCATGTTGCCTTTATACTAATCAATGCCTTTGTATAATCATAGCTTTATAAATATAATCATTGCTCCTTAAGTATACATGGAATCGTTGCATTTTATTTTTGTCTTATATTCCCATTTGGTCTTATAGGATTGTAGCCTTTCTAAAATAATATTTTCCCATTTTTTTTTCATTAAATGTAATTACTCCTTCATTCATCACTAGCACTAAATAAATATAAGCTAGATCGTTGTTCATTAAAATTCAATCATTGCTCATTATCATTCTCTATTGTTCTCAATAATCATCTACTACATCTTATATATTAATGCCTTACCTTTCTTTAAGTCTTGAATAATTTAATCTTCTAATTTTCTTCTCTTATTCTAATTGCTACAACTTATATCATTGCTGGATTTCACATTTGTCTTAAGGAATGTTCTTTTACATGATTCATTATTATCATTGCTTCTTGTCTTCATACAATATACTATTGTTGTCTTTGGTATTACTTTGGTTATCAATAATATTAATTTTTTCCTTGTGAAATATAATTAAAACATAATCGTTACCCTTGTTAACTGTACTTTCTCTCATTAAATATAAATGATATTAATTCTTATTTGAAATTAATGATATGTTAGCAATAGATGTTATCATTGATGTCAAATGTGTAAGTTGAAGTGTGTATATACTTTGAAGATAGTTGTTGTATAGTTGATATGAGTTGGTACAAGTTTGCAGTGCAGAATGAGGAAGAATGTTGATCTAAGTATGATGTGGAGGAAGGTTCACATGTTTTTATGTACATACAATATGTTAGACACATTGGTATCATTCCAATTTGGTGTACCACACATGAAGATAAGTTGTTTAATTTTTGTTAAGGAATTCATAATGTATACTGTAAGACAGAGTCAAGATATTCTAGTCTGCATCCTTCTGTCGAGCAAGATTTTGTCTTGTGATTCAAAAGATAAGATAGTTGAGTAGTAAAGGTGTTATTTCCAAAAATTCAAGTCTTTAAACCTTATGTAGTAGAATTTATAGTTGATAGTGTTCCATTTTGTGCCTTGGCAAACTAATATAATGATGAAGGCTTGTTGGAATGATCCACATTACTCTGAAAATGAAGTGTTTGCATTGTGGTTCTATAGACTAATCACTAATGATTAATGCACACTAATTTGTAGTATCAGGTGTTTTGGTGGTCTGCTCAGTTTTAATTATACTATAATTATAGTTGTCAAATATTCTTGCCCAAAGAAATATACTACTCTATAATAGACATAAGATGTGGATACAATATTGATAAAATGACATGGGGTCCTATTCTTTTATCAAGATCATTTACCTAGTATTCTTCAATTGTGTATCTATAATAATGTGGTGAAATATTTACTTCCAATCTAATCACATATCAATGTCAATTTCTTACAAAGCTAATCTTCTTCCTCTATATCATATTTTGCCCCACTTTTCTACATTCTATAGACTAATTATCTTCCTCTACATCATCTTTACTCTGGTTCTTCTATATTTTATCATATACAAAATGAATTCAAAACAAGGTTAAAAACTGCCTTCCTATAAAGAAATCTAAAAGTAAATGAGAAGTGAAAACTCAAAATCACTTTACTTAAACATAATCCACTTCTATTGTCAAATAGTTAACACTCAAGATATTTTTATGTGTATTTAATTTAGTTTTATATTTTATATGTTATAAACTAATCATGTCTTCTGCGTAGATGACTCTCATTATTCTACATGATTTGAAAAACAAGAATAACAATATCTTTATATAAACAATTTGTAAAAATAAATAAAATGTGAAAACCAAAAACCACTCCAGCAACATAAACTTCGATCATCAAATAATATGAATGTTTATCTAATTTTATCTAACCAAAATTAACTTTTCACTATTAATATGAGTATACAATATTTTTAAAAATAACAATTTAAAAGGATACCTAAAATTTATTATACTTGTTTACCTATGTGGATTTATGGTGTTTACAGTTATGATGGTCCCACTTCTTTACCTCACACATCCTTCTCAGTTCACACTTGTTCCATGATTCACAACTACTAAAGGGATCACACTGTATACACATCGATTTCTTCAGAAGATGATAATGAATGTTTTTCTGGACTCCCAACGACATCCATTGCATGAATTATAATGAAGATTCTGAAACTGTTAGAAGCAGGAGAATGGCTATTTCTAAAAGCAAGAGAATCGTAAAAAGCACGGGTAAAATACATACGGAGTAAGAAGAGATTTTGTATTTGTTTATGATGCAACGTATCATCTGTCTATTCCTCAACAGTAGAGACATATGGGAAACATACCAATTAATTATAAATGATCATATCTTTCATTATCTACTTATAAAACTATTCCAGGTATAGTTCCACAAAAAGAGTATAATTTTGTTCAGCCATTAGCTCCATATAAGCTAGATGAGATGAAGAATCTAACCCAGACCATGTCTAATGAGGCCAATATCTTGAAAATAAATCATTATCATATACAAAGGCCTCCCTATGGTAATCGTTAGTTTTTTTTAAATCAAGTAACCAAGGATATAGGTCATTCCAAAGTAATAATTCATATCCACAGAACTTTCCTATCAACTAGATAGCTCATCAATGCAATACAACTGATGCAGGGCATCATTCCCCATCAATTTTGATTTTTGCAATTTTGGTTTTTTTTTTCTTTTTTTTTTGTCGGTTTTAGATTCCTCAAATCGACATGTGGCCATTCTTTTTTTGGAATCAAGATGTTTGAATCTTCCTTTTTCATTGCACATGTGTGGTTATGGAAGTTACAACATTTTTGGTTGAGTCGATCACCAAATATGAGTTTAGGGTTCTGTGAGTGGGAAAAGGCATCGATGGTTTTTGAAGAAGCCCAATCTATGTTGGTGGAGGCTATGTAGTTTGGGTTTAGGGTAGGAAAGAACAAAAGTGAGGTTTCATATTGGGAGGAGCAGAGGAAGCATGGGTTCAAGGCCTGAGAACAATGCCAAGAAAGCTTGACTGGATGGAAATTATTCCAAGGTGATTAAGTTGAAAAAAGCAAGCCAAGTAGAGGGAGTAATCAAGTTCTTGAATGAGGAAATCGATTCCTTCAAGATCGGTTGTCTTTGTAGCCCGACTTTTTTTAGATCAACATGCATTTAATGTTTCTTCTCACTATTATTTGTAAACTTTGTTCTTTGTCGCTTGTGTGTAAGGAATGAGATTTTTCAATGTTTTTGTCACTTAGACTTGGCCTAACCGAGTGAGCAACATTATGTAGGTCATTATTTCTATGTAATTATAGTCATTTGTTGCTCATAGTGTTTTTGTAATGCCCCGCCACATAACCCTAGAGGACGACACAAACACAACGAAAGTGTAACAATTTTTTTTTTAAATGTAACAATAACAAGTAATACATCCTCTAAGGTACACGACAATGCTTACATTTGAATCCCATAATATACAAAAGTAAACTAATCCATAGCATATAAATTAAACTCATGATATAAAGAACATAGGTCCAAAAGCATTAAATTCACCACATTAGATACATAGTACATTAAAGAATCATCTATAGTTTACATTCATTGCATAAAGAAGTTACAAGACTCATTTCCAAAATGAGGAAGATCATACAATAATGTTACAATAAAAATGATACAAGAATCCTCCTCGAATACAAATGAGGAGTATTCCATATACATAAGTATCCAATTGGTACAAAAGAACATAAGAAATAATACAAAGCAACTGGTACATGCGAGCTCTCCAATCTGGAAGATCCCACCATCACGAACATGAAATGGGAACCCAACAGTGTAAGGTGCATGCTCCACCCAACCAAGTGGTACCCGAAGGCCCACCCCCATGCTAGGAGATAGTAAAAGGGATTCCTAGGAAAAACCAACAACCTCTAGACACAAGAAAATCTCAATACTATACTAAACAAATACAATAAAATACATAAGGTTACTGTTGATGGTGTTTTCTGCACAGCAACAACTCAAACAGAATATGGTATCCTATCTTTCTTGAAAGGTAAATCTCTATCAGCAAGCCTCAAGAGATAACCCCAAGGTCTCTAATGTCAGGTCTTGACAATGCATAAACAACTCAGTGATAATGTGAAAATGTTGGTAATCACAAAGGGACCTTACTACAAGCAATCGCTGAATCCTAGGACTTATCAAATTTTGCAATATTGTGATACTTGAAATCCTAAAACTAACCCAAATGATAAAAGAAATAACAAAAGATAAGGGTTTTAGAGAGATTTCTAAGATTAAAACTAATCCTAAGATTAACAATGCAAATGATGAAACACTTGAAATGGACCAATCCCTTAGAAACTAATTCCTGCTTGACCCAGATGAATCTGCAATCTCACATAAATAGTGCAATCTTATAAGGCATTAAATATTTTTAGATCATGAACATTCATCCAAAACAACCCTATTGCAATTGAAATGAAAAAACATTCACAATTGAACTAAGCACAATGAATATAAGGTCCAGGCTAACTTTGCAAAGCAACTAACAATCAGCTAGCTGCAAAAAGTATGGACCAGCGATTGTTGCAACACTTCAAACATCAAATCATAAACACCATTGAATCAAATCTAATTCTAAATCTAACTTCTATCAAATAACCTTGAGCAATTTCAAAAGATAGAATCATAAGAACCATGCAAGAGAAGTCAATACAAAGAGATCACCATAAATCACAATGTCTTCAATTGTATTGAATCACCCCAAAGTAGCAACAATTCCAGTATTCTGTAACATCACTTGCTCTGAATGAACTAACTCCTAACTCTAATCCTACTCCATTTTCTTCTAAGTCTAAATCTTCTACTCTAGTCCTTGACTTCTACTACCCTTTACAAATGAGGAAAAATGCCATATTTATATAAACCCCCCAAGATATGACGGCCTAATTAAGGTTTACAATAAAAAATGGCCACAAACAAGTTGACCCAAAAAGTTTCTAGAATAACAATATTTTCCATTAAATGCCTGGGACTCATCCAAGTTAGCTTGGGATCCCTAATGTAACTCGATCAAATGCATATGAAGAGGACGGAAGAAGTAGGGTAGAAAAGACTCCAGATAAATGGGAAGCACAACTCCCCATGCATTTGATCATTACCTGGCCCCTTCATCCTTATCTTGATCCAATTTATCTGGCACCTTAAGAAAAATCCCCTCTAAGTCGGCCAAAGGTAGATTAATAAATACTTTAAACCCTCCAATCGATTTAATCTCCTCCCTTGATTCCTTGATGACCTTGTTAAATTCAGCTTTCACTCAACAAAAATACCATCAATATCCATTATAACATGAGGATCAAAATTAGCCCATCACCAATAATATGTTCATTCAAATAAATCCAAACAAAGATCAGAATCCTCTTGAAATATCATTAAAGCACATTTCTTCACAACTCAGGATTTTCACCCTTTCATGGAATCCAGACCAGAAGGGAAATTCAAGAAAATCCCTGCCAGGTGGAATTTAGTGATGAAAGCACAATAAACACCCATAAATCATGCAATCAACATCATTAATCAAGAAATAGCATGATACATTCCCAAATCGTTCAAACTAATCATGTGATGCAAAATCATTGGCCAATAACCCATGCTATCCCTCAATTCCCTATTTCCAATAGGGTTTCAGAGAATTCCGCCCAGGACGGAAATCCGTGAAGCAGGCAAAACCCCGGATCACAGCACATTTCAGGAAAACATAGAGGAAAAGGAAAATCGAAGAATTTCGGTAACTACGGAATTTCACGAAGATTTTGAAATGTTGAATGACAACGTTTTCTTGCGACCTTACTCAAATTGATCGAATGATCACAAATTTGAGGACCTTAAGCTCAAAGCTAGTTGGATTTGAGTTTCTTATAGATCATCTTCAAGTTCCAAACTTATTCAACAACAAATCGATGGGAATTGGTGATGCCCTAAATCCGAAACCCTAAGGTTCCACCATTTAGCTCAGACTTCGATTGCCACTCTTACTAAGCCCAAGGATGGGTTATTCAAAGGAGACACGGGTGAGTTTCATGAAATTGAAAACAAGCTCGCAAAATCACTCATGGCTGACAATCACACAAGCTCGAAAAACCCTAAAATCACCCAAAATGAAAACAACCATGCACACAGGATTGAGCCCAAAAATGCGACATGAGAATGATAGGCACCATTGAACTCATCAATCAATAGGAGAATACAACGACTAGGCCATCAACCTTCATAAAAACAATAAACCAAACCCCAACCTGGGAATTCGACAAGGAGACAAAATTTTGGGAAAATCTGATCCACGCGGAATTCCGCGAGGTAAGAGAATTTCTGAAAAACAGTGCAAAACATCAGCTACCGAGTTTTCAAAGCATCCTGGGAATTCCGTCCAGAGGGAATTTTTTTGAAAAGAGCCAAAAACCTGAAAGGAGCCCAAAACACTAGATTTTCAAAGTGCTCCCTAGAAGGGGGGCATATGCATGAATAAGATAATCATTCAAGCACGCGTTAAGGCAACAAAACCTCAAAAATCCAAGGGCCAAAGCATCAAAAAAATTAGAGCAAAAGAGGGTCCCTACTTTCAGTGGGGCATCTGTGCAAAAACTGCTCAATAGTTACATTGCTTCTAGAATAAAAGAATCAAGTACATCAACTGCACAATACATACTATTGTCATAGGAGGAGTGTCATCACAAAGCTGCATGGGTTACCCTAGCGCCACTTTGTGTGCCAACCCCCATTGAGAGCCAGTACCCTACTAACAACACAAGGATCTAATTCAAAATATAAGAGGCCACACATCCCATTCGTAGTAACCGGGTGTTTAACTGAAACTCAACCAAGTACACTACCCAAGGAAAAACAAAAAGGCTGAACCATAAAACACAACAACCCCCTCATAAAACAACATCAACTAGAAGACTTACATAAACAACTAACCAATTTCCCCAACTTAAGTGAATAGAAGAAATCACTATTTAATAAGCAATTCAAGTAGGAAATAAAGCTACCACTAGGATTTCCCAAATCTAATTTCCATTTCAAGAAAATACAATAATACATTACCCAAAATAATCTAACTTAATATAATTTCATTTACAGACAATAAGGAAATTAAATCTAATTGTTTAATTTCATTTCCCTATTTACATCAATATAAAATCAATTTCTTTTTTTAAATAATTTCATTATGAAAACATCTAGTTTGTGCATTTGCATGCACCCATTAAAAAAAATCTCAACTATGTCAAATGTAAATTTAAGAACTTCAAATTCTTAATTAAGAATTTTACTATAAACAAAAATTCCATTTAAATAAAACATAATAAATATCTATAATATAACTTGATATTTACTTTTACCATTTCAATTGAATGGAAAATAACAATATAAACAATCATTGCATAAATGGATATTTTAAAATAGCATACCTGAACTACAAAAGATAACAAGTTTAATTACTAATAACTATTACTAAACTATGCTCAGCACACTAGGAAGATGAAATTCCAACTAAGAACTAAGTAAGACTGGCTACAAGTAACCACCATCTAACAAGAGCGATATAAGGATAAAGCTGACAGATATATGCCAAGGAGAGAGAATTTTTCTTTTATGATAAAATGCTACAGCTATGACAGGTAGACTTTGGAATCAAGAAGATTATTTAAACCTCTACAACATTCTATTTTCTAGCGCTGCAGCTGAGACAAGTTTCCAAAGGAAATCAGAAAGGTATATTAAACCTCTACAAGCTTCTATGTTCAAGCGCTACAACTGTGACAGGCGACAATAGCATCAGGGAGGTCATTTAATCCTTTAAAATTTTCTATTATGTTCAAGTGTTGCAGTTGTGGTAGATTGACAATAAAATCAAGGAGGTTGTTTATGATAAGGAGGTATGAAATTGCATCTGGGGTTAGCTCCAAAGTATACACTGACGTTACATACTCATTTAGCACTGATGATGAAGGCAAGAAGGTGAAACAAAAACCCAAGGCTGAGGTAAATGGAGGAAAAACATACACTTAATTCTCTTGATCAACAAGAACTTAACTCACAACAAATTAAGGAATTGTAACATGTACTTACAACAAGTTGAAAGCATGCGCGATGCATGAAATAAAGATTTAACAAAACAAAAGGAATCCTTTTCACAAAGAAGTTTAACTAAAATTTATCACCTCTGGTTCCTAGTTGTGAACCCAATTGAGTGATTACAAAGAGCGGTGAATTACAAAGGAATAGTATATTTTATCATCAAGTGCTGCCAATATCCAACGACAACATAAACCACAGATTACAATTGAAATCTTTACCCTGCAAAAGTTGGCGCCTAAACTAAAGTATAAATGAGGTGCAAGATGGATAAAACCAACAACATTTGGGATAAGGAGTAATTATAAATAAATTTAAGTATATAAAATTTTTCAAACCTACGATTTAAAATTGCCGTAGGGTTTTCAATTCTAGATTTTTCAAAATAATATTTTATCGGGAACTTTATAAATAAACATGCATATATAAATATATATATATATATATATATATATATATATATATATATATATATATATATATATATATATATATATATATATATATATATATATATATATATATATAATAATATATACATATACATATATCAAAAATGATTGCTCTAGATGGGAAATTTTTACCAATTTTTTTCTACAAAAAATATTTACAAAGTCTTCTAGAGGTTTTCAATTTCCCAAGCCAAATAAAACTTATTGGGAGAAAAATAATAATCTTCTACAGGGAAATCTTTTCCCAAACAAACAAGATTTTCCACAAATTTTGACAGGAAGATTGAAATCAATTCCTACAGAGGATTTCCAAATTTTCTATTGTTTTCCCTCTCAGATTTCTATTGTTTAAAAACAATTTCCTACAGAGGCTCTCAGATTTCACTATAAAAATTTTCTGGGTATTCTATTTTTTAAAATAAATTTCTACATAAGCTCTAAAATTTTTATGGCAATTTTCCAATCACGGAAATCTTTCAAATTTTCAATATATCTAAAGCTTCTACACAAATAACATATTCTTCTTGTACAGACAATCTTTCCAATTTGCATAACAATAAAAACAATTTAAAGAACTATTTCTGGATGCTTGAGGAAATGATGTTTGAAGTAAAGCTTCACCTTCATATTCCAATTTACCAAAGCTTCATCCAAGTTATCCACTTTTCCAGATAAGATGAAAACAAAACCAAAGCCAAAAATTTCCCGAGAACTTCTTCCCCAATTTTCAACTACCTCCTCTCAAAATACCTTTTTTTTGCATTCCCGTGAAGTAGCCTCTTTCCTCTTTTAGTTAATGCAATTATTCTCTCCGAGAATTAATTCCCAACAACAATCTTTAATTAATTTTTCTAACACATGTCACAAATAAAATATCTTTTCAACCAAACCACATATATTTCCTCTAAGATAATTACAAGACATTTATGCATTTAATAATTCATAATTCACATATTAACTTCTTCTAATTAAATTTAATCTAATTAATTTAATCACTTTATAAAATAGATTTAATCTCAAAGATTAATTCACTTTACAAAATAAATTAAATTTACTTAATTAAATCAAATATTAAGCTTCTAACAACATTAATCAAAATTAATTAAATAATTACTAAAAACCATTATAAACATTAATTAACATTAATTTCCTACAGAACATACCTTGTGAAACAAATAAGCGACAAGGAAAATAGAAACAACAAACATGACCAACACAAGGACTAATGACACACTGTGACTAGGGTTGTGGCTTGACAAGGAAATCTTATTACTATCTCCCAATCAACAATACTGTTGGATAATGGACACGCTCAAACCTGTGAATCCAAGTGGAGCCGATGTCCTATACCTGCAATCCTGCAATAAAACATATGTTGTACATGTATATAAATCATAAATCAAATAGACAGTGAAGAGAAAATCATGGAATCACAGGGCGCTCGCAAGCGAGTGATGCAATCTTGTTCCCTTCACCAATACAATGTCACATTAAAATTGGAAAAATTAAAACATCAATTAACTACAGATGAGCATATATCAATATTAACTCAAATAATCAACTATTCTAACTAGAAAGCATGTCATAATCAATAATCATTCATAAAGTGTACCATCACATCACAATATAAAAACCATCATTGCTCCAATGTCAGCGATTGAATAACAACATAGTATCATGGTCTACCAAAGTAAAAGCACTATCTAAAAATATAAGAAAATCATAGGGGTGTTACATCCTCCCCCATAGGATCAGGCTTACTCTTGGAAGCCTGTGAACAAATAGGGATAGATCTCCCTCATCCTCCAAACTACCACTAAGACTATGGAAGGTAAGAGAACGCTCCCTCAAGAGGTCCATCATAAGTCCCACTACAGTTGAAACACCTCTTCTCCTAGGGATCCTTTCTCTTTCCCTAACCATCTATTGATTGCTCTTCTATCTTGGGCCAAGCCTATCATGCCCCGCCGTGCGAACCCCAAAGGAACTAACAACAATGGAACAATTTTTTTTTTTTAAAAGGAATATAATAACATACTTAAGTACTATAACATAACAATGTATTATGAGACACAACTAGTTCCAAAGGGGTACACGAAGTGACATGAGTACACTAACCCATAACAACAATAATAAGATAATAATAATTAATCTACTACGTAATCTATTCATTCCCATTCCATCATTTAAAATATCCATCAACCATAACCATATTAATAACATAAGCACATATGACAATACATGGAATTATAAAGATATAAAGTATTACATATTTTCGATAGATACAGTTTCAACATAACCAACTGTAACAAATGATCTTGAATAAATACATGGCTTGAATAATTATTACATCCCAATGATAGAAGAATACAATTATCTGAAATTACATCACAATAACTACATATACAAATTACACCAATGTCATCCCAACACATGTGGGAGACAACCCAACAATGAATACATTACATAAGAAGTATATACATCAATCTGGTACATAAGGACACTGGATCATCAACATACGCCAAAACCTGCAAGTAAAAGATACATCTGCAACAAACAAGGGAAACCCAACGGGGTGCGAAGCACGTTCCACCCAACCACCCCCGTGTTGAGAGTAGACAAGGAAGGGTCCCCGACCAAGTACGCCTAACAACAACAAAGACTAACTCCCAACCAACACATAACATCAAAGACCACTTAGAAAACTCACGACAACCATTCCAAGAGGCACAACAACAAATCACTTCTGAACATAACAATAAAACACCTTCCCAAATAACAACCAGTCACACGCACAACTTAAATGAACTCAAGGTATAATAACAAAGACCTCATCCATCAATGACCAAAGAGAAAACAACAAGGCACTTAACCACCACAATCACAATATTACTTCACAACTACAATCACAAAGTCACCTAACACGAGGTTACAATGCTTCCAGAGAACAAGATCATGAACAGCACAATAACTGGCTAACTGTTGACATAGGAAGAGTGTCATGCATAAATTGCCATGAGTTACCCTGGCTCAACCTTCCTAGGCTACCGGACCCCCATCATGGGTTACCCTGGCTTGCCTCTACCGGCCGCCGGACCCTCACGCAAAACTATGCGTCCATCTAATCTCGAGCCTTATCATCCACTTGCTTCACGAGAGAGACATCCTTTATCTTTATTAGTGTGAAAGCCCCCCCATTAATTCATTTAGATTATCACTTATTTAAACTCTAGGTAGGTTACCCTGGCGCCCCTTTGTGTGTCGGACCCCCACAAAGAGCCACTCTCCTATTGACAACACACAAGGCACGGTACCACACTAGGTAACTAAACAGTATAAACTCTCCAATCCAAGGAGAAAACCAAACAAGGAACCCACTCCAACCACTGGAGGAAACCAATCCAAATACACACTCCTTCCAAAGGAGGTAGCATTCTCATTACCCACTCCTATTTCCTAGGAGGCACAAATCCCTGTTCATGGAAACCGGGTACCCCATCATAGTACAACACATCAAGATGATTCACATAGTAATCCTCAACACATAACATCCCACTCAAGAAAACTTCTCTGGAAGACTTACAATACCCTCAACCCTAATTGCCCGACACGGAGAATGAGTAATCTCAAGAAGGACAAATACATTTAACCAAAGCCACAAACAAATTAAAATGAATAATAGCTTTCACCTAAAAACCCAATCAATTACACGAGAACACTCATTTCAACACTACACAATAAATTTATTTCCAATTTCCTAATTAACTATAACATTGCAAAATATTAAAAACGTATTCACAATATATACATAAATCTCCTTTATATATATATATAAACATTCAAAATAAAATAACCATATAATAAGACTAATGGAACCATATTATTATACCAAAACAAATTTGAATTAAAAGGCATTTCAAATATAAAAATTAAAACAAAATTTAAATTAAATCTCCACAAATAAATAAATATATATATACATATATAATAAATAATATATATTAAATATATATTAAATATTATATAATATATATATTTATATATTTAAATAAACTAAATATTAATAAAACAATTCACATTAATTAAAAAACTAAATTCAATTTTTAAATATTAACATACAAATTATATTATAACAATTCCGAATGAAATCAAAATTTGAATTATATTAAATTACATTAGATTTACATATTTTAAAAAAACATACGAAATCTAAAAAAAAATTAAAATAAAGTAAATGAAATTACTTGGGCGGTACGCCTCCATTGAGGAGGTTGTGTACCTCCCAACAGGGAGGCCGCGACCTCCCCAATGGCCGCGCACGGCAGCCAAGGGCTGCTGGGTATGGCAGTCCTTGACTGCCGCGGCCCACTGGCCACGCAGGGAGGGGGTACAGGGTACGGCATGGCCGGCCCCTCCCCACCAACACTTGGTTTTTAAAATTTTTATTTTATTTTATTATATTTTTTTTTTTAAATTCGGTTATACCATACTATTTAATTTAATAACTTTTCTTTTATACCTTTCCAGTCACGAATTTTCTGTGCACGGAAATCCGTGGCAACCAGATCAAAATTATTTATTTTAATAATTATTTCGTACGGCACCTATTACAAAAATATAATATGAATGTAAACATATAAAAATAAAGCGAATGCACAGTTTAGTTATACAGTAAATTTTAAAATCTAATATATTTATATATAATATATATATTTTATACAATAACCTTATATATATATATATATACAGAATTTCAACATAATTATCAAAATAAATTGTTTTCCCCTCACATAGCCACTACAGATCAGGCAATCAAACACGAATAATAACGAAGAAAATATATTTGTTTCAGTAAATACATAAATTTATATATATATATATTTAAAACAGAAACTCAATTCAATCAGAATGAAAGCATATTTATATCAAATCTGTGTATATGCATAAATATATTTAACCCAAGGTTCTAGCAACTCAACCATGGATTTTTAAAAACTCAATAAAAATTTAAACATGCAAATTCGATCTTCCATCAGAAGTGATTCTTTTTTTGTTTTATATTGCAAGCACACTAGTTTTCTCTTCTAAACTACGTTGAAGGATTTTGAAACAAGTTCTGCCATATTTTACTACAGAAGATTCGAGAGTTTCAAACACAAACAAGTTTTCAAAACCTAAACTTCATTCGAACAATTTTTCAAAAACATAGCAAGTCAGATTTGTTTACAGACCTACGGAGTATTAAAAATTTACAAGGGGAAAACCTGGAATCCGGTGTCTGAAGGAGAATCCCGCCTGTAACCTCTTTTCGAATTCCTCCCGTAACTCCCTTCTCCACCTTCTGCCTTCAATGTTCTACTGTATAATCTTTTCTTTGCGAACTCACAATAATTTTTACCTAGAAGAAAACCTCAAAAACTCCAAAACTCTATTTCTTATTTTTCTTTTCTAAATCTAAAAACACAGAGCAAAACTTCAACCAGAAAAAAACTTCTGTGTGAATAATTTCCTCATCAAAATAATAAATCACCAATAAAATCAATAAATCTTTTTCCGCTTTCTTTTCCAAAAAGCCCCTTCCCTTATTGGCCCTTTTTCAGCTTTTAAAAGCTCACATTTATCTAAAATTTTAATTGGAATAATTTATTTAAATTTAGATATTATCTCCACAAAATTTCTTAATTTAATATAATAAAAAAATAATATTTAATTACTCTCAACAGTATTAATTTAATTATAATTATTTGCACTTTTAATTAATTAAATCATTTTTAATTTATTATATATTTAATTTTACATCTTTCTAACTCTTAATTAAATCAAATAATAATGTAACATTAATTAATTATTTTATGAGATACGATTAAATAAATTAAACACCAACCAAGAATTAAATTAAATACTCAACAATAAAACTTACATACAAGACAAGACAAGACTTCAATCGTAACACAGTGACTCACAACAGACGACGAACTTGGGACGGGGACACTTCCTAGCCTACTCCCTTTTTCAACTTTTACCCATTGGGTTAATTTATTGCTCGCCCTGTCCTGCCGAAGCAGGTGGAATCGAGACTTATTCCTGCAATCCTGCATCCAACTAAACGTCAAGTAGCACATGTATACATATGAAATCAACATCCTATCGTGAGAAGGAATTGCAGTGTAGCAGGGCACTCGTGAACGAGTGATGCTACACTGTCCTCTCACCTAATCTATTCTAACAATTACAATATCCATAACAACTAACATTTCTAACCAATTGATTATAAGGTAACATGCTAATTAACTACTACATCATAATTAATTACTAACCATTGCATTATAAAATAACACAGAATTCAAATCACATGATCACCATACGATTATCACATCGACATTTACAACATTAGAGAGAAAGCATTACTTAATAAAATAATCCAAACCCTACATATAGAGTATCATAAATCATAATAAAATATCAATTGTAGCAATCAATTAAACTACACAACCACACACACCAAAATGATGAATCAGTCACCATCACAATTCAGTATCACACTAACATATAAAGCAAACAATAGTAGTAAATAGTATCAGAAACATGGGGGTATTACAAAGCCAGTTAAGAATTTCCTCAAGCAAGGGACACAACTGAGGGTCCAAGTGTTCCTCATGATCATCCTCATGGGAACTCAGAAAAAGAGTGTTCTGACGACTAACCCCACGATCACTACCCTGACCTCTACCATGACCCCTATCAAGATCATGACCTCTAGGCATCATCCTACACAACACCACCATAGAACAAGTCTCGTAGATTAGGTGAGAACAACAGAAGGGGAGGGAACAAAATCTAAAGGATCTAAGTAATATATCCATGATTAACATATATTCTTCACATACACATAAACTCACATCACCGGAAATGACATCACAAGGCTACGCAAGGGTCCATCTGGACGTTGGAAAGCAGCATACTAATCCATGATACATAATTCATGAGCCAAGAGCCAATATCCATCTCACATAATCCATACCTCACACTCAGTCGCTTAATGGTGTTACACCACACACATATGGTGAGACCATCCAAGCAAGACCACAATGACCTATCTCTTGTTGTATAAGGTGGTTAGCCTCCAAGAGATAGTCATCACACATAGGTAGGTAGTGGGTCCTAGCTGTATATCAGCCTCACATACCCCCATCCTCAAGTTTCCCTGTGGTATCTTCCTCGTATACACTCACCAAGTCCACCTCATACGTCCTTGGAGAGGAATCATAATACGACACATGGCTGACCTCAAAAACAATAAAGATAAACTAGTTTAGCCACCAAAGTCATAAATAAACATCAAATAAGATTCAATTTTAGCAATAAAGAAAGAAATGTGTGCAATGTCAACACTAAATCAAATGTAACCACGAGGGCTATGAGTAAATAAGATCACAAAGGGTGGCTAAACCATTACAATCAAACATAAAAAAAAATTTGGCCTTCATAGTCAATCGAAAATCATCAATGACCATATAGAAAGTCCTCAATCTTCAAAATTGCACTATACAACACTATGTGACTAGATACTAGCCACCAAAAGAGGAAGGAAGGAACATCGTCAGGCTATAACAATAGCCCTCATGTGGTGTGGAGTGAGCACACCATCCACATGTCTCAGAGTGTACTCCTCGGCTACACCCTACCTCACATCATCACATGACATGGTCATACACTAGTCAGAGACGGCACGCAATGATCGTATGTCGCATGGCAATGTGTTTGTGGCTCTATAGAAGTAGGAATGCATAGAATACACCCCGCATAGCGATACCTCATGTAGAAGGCACATGCAGGTATTCGTTGTAGCTAGAGGTATACATGGATAGGACATACCCTAATGCTAACCAACCCAAACACTATCAAAAGAAAACATGGGTATCCCTCTACAAGTGTGTGAGGCCCCATTATGCTCATCACACAAGTAGGCTATCATAACTCAATCTCATAGTGCACCTTCATGTGTTTATGCGTGTGGTATCATGTCCTCAATCCCATCTTGCTACCATTAGAAACATGACATCATCACCAGTATTGTGTAAGAACATCAGTGGGGTGTGGCATCGTACCCATTACATCATGTCGAAACAAGTGTGGTTACGGTATATACGATACATATATGAGTATATCAATATGGGGCTACTTGAGTTTCACCTCTCATACGGATGAGGTTGAATCACTAATGCTAGCTCAACATCCCTATGGATGGATAGGCATAAACTAACAAACCAATGCTACTGTACTCAAACTATGGGGTTTAGGCTAGCACATATGGATCAAGTACCCTATTTCATCATAAGGGAAAGTAGTGAGTACGTTTCCTTGGGATCGGTTGAGCTAAGACCACTCTGTGTCATAATGTGCATATGTTGCACACTCCACCCAAGAAACTTTGTGGCTAATACTACCCCTTCACGGACTGAGGGGCTAGAGAACCAAAAGAAAAGAATCTATGAAACTACCTTTTGGCTACTCTTATATACATATAGATTTTCAACCACATGTGGGTTGGCCCTCAATTAGGTTAAAAACATACAAACACACAAAATGGTATGGTTAATCCCACACCAAATACAACATATTTCATATGGATGGGTACACTGTATCACCATCCCATGGGCCCACAAAGTAAGTATGGGGTATTCACAACACTCAACCAATGCATAGTCACTGGTTTCTCACATTTATAGGGGCAATACAATTACATACACAATTCCATAAGTATATTTACTTCCATAATCCATGTGATTCATATCATCACATATATCCATGACCCATCATTATCTTTTCTTGTAATACACCTAACGAAAATCCATATTTCACTATTCAGAATAGAAAAGCATTTATCTTTTATACAAGAGAGTGGTTAAACCTCCACACTACTCCATGTCATAAATACATACTAACATACTTAAGATAGAGCATCCCATATTCATTTCTAACAAAATAACAACTATTTAGTCATCTATAACAGGAAGAATAGAAGGAGAGAAGAACATCTCTTATCTACCTCTAGGGTCAACCTAGTTCCCTAAACATAAACCACTCAGTATAGTAAAGGAAAAAAAAGAAAGGAATACACACATAAGAGTACAAACAGCAAGGATGGCCTAATGGGCTCATGTGAAACCAGAGTACCCAGTGTTAGAACTTGGGCTCTGATACCATGTGTAACGCCCTACCACGTAACCCTAGAGGACGACGCAAACACAACAGAAGCGTAACATTTTTTTTTTAAATGTAACAATAACAAGTAAAGTTAACTACACTAAACGAATACATCCTCTAAGGTAAACGACAATGCTTACATTCAAATCCCATAATATACAAAAGTAAACTAATCCATAGCATATAAATTAAACTCATGATATAAAGAACATAGGTCCAAAAGCATTAAACTCATCACATTAGATACAAAGTACATTAAAGAATCATCCATAGATTGCATTCATTCCATAAAGAAGTTACAAGACTCATTTCCAAAATGAGGAAGATCATACAATAATGTTACAATAAAAATGCTACATGAATCCTCCTCGAATACAAATGAGGAGTAGTCCATATACATAAGTATCCAACTAATACAAAAGAGCATAAGAAATCATACAAAGCAACTGGTACATGTGAGCTCTCCAATTTGGAATATCCCACCATCACAAACATGAAATGGGAACCCAATGGTGTAAGGTGCACGTTACACCCAACCAAGTGGTACCTGAAGGTCCACCCCCCATGCTAGGAGATAGTAAAATGGATTCCTAGGAAAAACCAACAACCTATAGACATAGGAAAATCTCAAGACTATACTAAAAAAATACAATACAATACATAAGGTTACATTGCTTCCAGAATAAAAGAATCAAGTACATCAAGTGCACAATACATGTTGTTTTCATAGGAGGAGTGTCATCACAAAGCTGCATGGGTAACCCTGGCACCACTTTGTGTTCTAGCCCCCATTGAGAGTCACTCCCCTACTGACAACACAAGGATCTAATTCAAAATATAAGAGGCCGCACATCCCGTTTGTAGTAACCAGGTGTTTAACTGAAACTCAACCAAGTACACTACCCAAGGAAAAAAAAAGGGGTTGAACCATAAAACACAACAACCCCCTCATAAAATAACATCAACTGGAAGACTTACATACACAACTAACCAATTTCCCTAACTTACGTGAATAGAAGAAATCACAATTTAATAAAAAATTCAGGTAGGAAATAAACCTACCACTAGGATTTCCTAAATCCAATTTCCATTTCAAGAAAATACAATAATGCATTGCCCAAAATAATCTAACTTAATATAATTTCATTTACAGACAATAAGGAAATTAAATCTAATTGTTTAATTCTATTTCCCTATTTACATCAATATAAAATCATTTTTTTCAAAAAATTAATTCCATTATGAAAAAATCTAGTTTGTGCATTTGCATGCACCCATTAAAAAAAATCTCAACTATGTCAAATGTAAATTTAAGAACTTCAAATTCTTAATTAAGAATTTTATTATAAAAAAAAATTCCATTTAAATAAAACATAATAAATATCTATAATATAACTTGATATTTACTTTTACCATTCCAATTGAATGGAAAATAACAATATAAACAATTATTGCATAAACAGACAGTTTAAAATAGCATTCCTAAACTACAAAAGATAACAAGTCTAATTACTAATAACTATTACTAAACTATGCTTAACACAACAGGAAGATAAAATTCCAACTAAGAACTAAGTAAGACTAGCTATAGGTAACCGCCACCTAACAAGAGCGATATAAGATAAAGTTGACAGATATACGCCATGCAAAGATAATTTTTCTTTTATGATCAAATGCTACAGCTATGACAAGTAGATGTTGGAATCAAGAAGATTATTTAAACCTCTGCAACATTATATTTTCTAGTGCTGCAACTGAGACAAGTTGCCAAAGGAAATCAGAAAGGTATATTAAACCTCTACAGGCTTCTATGTTCAAGCGTTGCAACTATGACAGGTTCCAATAGCATCAAAGAGGTCATTTAATCCTTTAAAATTTTCTATTGTGTTCAAGTGTTGCAGTTGTGGTAGATTGACAAGAGAACCGAGGAGGCTGTTTATGAAAAGGAGGTCTGAAATTGCATCTGGGGTTAGCTCCAAAGTATACACTGACGTTACATACTCATTTAGCGCCAATGATGAATGCAAGAAGGTGAAACAAAAACCCAAGGTTGAGGTAAATGGAGGGAAAACGAAGACTTAATTCTCTTGATCAACAAGAACTTAACTCGCAACAAATTAAGGAATTATAACATGTACTTACAACAAGTTGAAAGCATGTGTGGTGCATGAAATAAAGATTTAACAAAACAAAAGGTATCCTTTTCACAAAGAAGTTGAACTAAAATTGATCACCTTCACTTTCCAGCTGTGAACCCAATTGAGTGATTAGAAAGAGCGGAAAATTACAAAGGAACAGTATATTTTATCATCAAGTGCTACCAATATCTAACAGCAACATAAACCACAGATTACAATTGAAATCTTTACCCTACGAAATTTGGCACCTAAACTAAAGTATAAATGAGGTGCAAGATGGATAAAGCCGACAACATTTGGGCTAAGGAGTAATTATAAATAAATTTAAGTATATAAAATTTCTCAAACCTGTGATTTAAAATCGTCGTACGGTTTTCAATTCTAGATTTTTCAAAATTATATTTTATCGAGAACTTTATAAATAAACATGCATATATGATATATGTATATATAATAATATATACATATACATATATCAAAAATTATTGCTCCAGATGGGAAATGTTTACCAAATTTTTTCTACAACAAATATTTACAAAATCTTCCAGAGGTTTTCAATTTCCCAAGCCAAATAAAACTTATTGGAAGAAAAACAATAATCTTCTATAGGGAGATATTTTCACAAACAAACAATATTTTCCACAAATTTTGACAAGAAGATTGAAATCAATTCCTATAGAGGATTTCCAAATTTTCTATTGTTTTCCCTCTGGGATTTCTATTGTTTAAAAATAATTTCCTACAGAGGTTCTCAGATTTCACTATAAAAATTTTCTGGTTATTCTTTTATTTAAAATCAATTTCTACAAAAGCTCTAAAATTTTCATGGTAATTTTCCAATCACGACAATCTTTCAAATTTTCAATATATAAAGCTCTACACAAATAACATATTCTTCTTGTACAGGCAATCTTTCCAATTTGCATAGCAATAAACAAAAATTAAAGAACCTATTTCCGAATGCTTGAGGAAATGATGTTTGAAGTAAAGCTTCGCCTTCATATTCCAATTTACCAAAGCTTCATCCAAAGTATCCACTTTTCCAGAAAAGATGAAAAAAAAACCAGAGCCAAAAATTTCCCGAGAACTTCTTCCCCAATTTTCAACTACCTCCTCTCAAAATACCTTTTTTTTTCATTCCCATGAAGTAGCCTCTTTCCTCTTTTAGTTAATGCAATTATTCTCTCCGAGAATTAATTCCCAACAATAATCTTTAATTAATTTTTCTAACACATGTCACAAATAAAATATCTTATCAACCAAATCACAGATATTTCCTCTAAGATAATTACAAGATATTTATGCATTTAATAATTCATAATTCACATATTAGCTTCTTCTAATTAAATTTAATCTAATTAATTTAATCACTTTATAAAATAAATTTAATCTCAAAGATTAAATCACTTTACAAAATAAATTTAATTTAATTAATTAAATCAAATATTTAGCTTCTAACAACATTAATCAAAATTAATTAAATAATCACTAAAAACCATTATAAACATTAATTAACATTAATTTCCCACATAACATACCTTGCAAAACAAATAAACGACAAGGAAAATGGAAACAACAAACATGACCAACACAAGGACTAATGAAACACTGTGACTAGGGTTGTGGCTTGACAAAGAAATCCTATTACTATCTCCCAATCAACTATATCGTTGGGCAATGAACATGCTAAAACCTATGAATCTAGGTGGAGCAGATGTCTTGTACCTACAATCCTACAATAAAACATGCATGTCGTACATGTATATAAATCATGAATCAAACACACCGTGAAGAGAAAATTGAGGAATCATAGAGCGCTCGCAAGCGAGTGATGCAATCCCATTCCCTTCGCCAATATAGTGTCACATCAAAACTGACGAAATTAAAACATCAATTAACTACATATGATCATATATCAATATCAACTCAAATAATCAACTATGCTAACCAGAAAGCATGTCATAATAAATAATCATCAATAAAGTGTACCATTACATCACAATATAAAAACCATCATCACTCCAATGTCAGTGATCGAATAACAACAACATAGTATCATGTTCTATCAAAGTAAAAGCACTACCTTAAAATATAAGCAAATCAGAGAGGTGCTACAATTTCATTGTCTTTAACCTAGCAAACTACCATTATCTTAGTATCAGAGCCACAAGTGATTGGGAGATTATGGATTGGGAAGAATGCCACCAAGAAGAATGAGAAGAGGAGACGCTTGAGGTGGTGGTCGAAGAGGCCATGAAGGAGTTCTAGAGTTGTTGCAAAACCCTTTAGCAAGGATGGATTCCATGGACAAGGCACAACCAAGGGGAATAGTCATTGATGATGTTAGTGAAGTTGGGGAAGAAGAGCTATCCCAAACTGATGATGAAGTTTGAGAAGAACTAGAAGGAGTGGAAGAATGACAAAGGTCATTATGAGTGTGGGAACCAAACCAAAAATAGAGGTCCCTACTTATTCTGGAAGCCTAAATGGGGAAGAACTCATTTACTGGATCAATGATTTGGACAAATATTTTGACTTTGAAGGAGTTGCAAAAGAAAGGAAAGTTAAGTTTGTCTATCAAAACTGATGAAATTAAAACATCAATTAACTACAAATGAGCATATATCAATATCAACTCAAATAATAAACTATGCTAACCAGAAAGCATGTCATAATAAATAATCATCCATAAAGTGTACCATCACATCACAATATAAAAACCATCATCGCTCCAATGTTAGCAATCGAATAACAACAACATAGTATCATGTTCTATCAAAGTAAAAGCACTGCCTAAAAATATAAGCAAATCAGAGGGGTGCTACAGTTTCATTGTTCTCTTTAACCTAGCAAGCTACCATTATCTTAGTATCAAAGCCACAAGTGATTGGGAGATTGTGGATTGGGAAGAATGCCACCAAGAAGAATGAGCAAAGGAGGCGCTTGAGGTGGTGGTCGAAGAAGCCATGAAGGAGTTCTAGAGTTGTTGCAGAACCCTTTAGCAAGGATGGATTCCATGGAAAAGGCACAACCAAGGGGAATATTCATTGATGATGTTAGTGAAGTTGGGGAAGAAGAGCTATCCCAAACTAATGATGAAGTTTGAGAAGAACTAGAAGGAGTGGAATAATGACAAAGTTCATTATGAGTGTGGGAACCAAACCAAAAATAGAGGTCCCTACTTATTCTGGAAGCCTAAATGTGGAAGAACTCATTTACTGGATCAATGATTTGGACAAATATTTTGACTTTGAAGGAGTTGCAGAAGAAAGGAAAGTTAAGTTTTCCTATACAAAGCTCAAAGGCCACACTACATTGTGGTGGGATTAAACATATAATTTAAAAAATGAAAGACTTGAACAAGGAGAAGATAACTTCTTGGGATTGAATGGTTGTCAAATTGAAGGCTAAGTTCATTCCAGGTGAAGTTACCAAATCAATCTTTTCAAAATATTGCAAAATCTCAAGCAAAAGGATATGTTAGTAAAGGAATATACAAAAGAGTTCTATAAGTTGGTGATTTAGTCATGCCATAGTGAAGAGGATAGGGAAAAGCTAGCAAGATACCTTAATGGCTTGAAATATAGTTTACAGGATGAACTGAGTCTAGTGTCCCCTAGAACTCTTGAGGAAGCCTATCAGTTTTCCTTTAAGGCAGAAGAGAAGCTTATGAGGAAGTAGAATCAACAAGGATGAGGTGGGTAAGTGCACCAAGCTGTGACAGAAAAATGCCTCTTAAGATGCCACTTTTTTTCTAAAATCAAAAAAATCTAATGTGCACGAGGAAATGAAGATAGTTACGCTCAAAATTTGAAGACGCGGACATAACAAGAGTTTTAGTACTCCGAGTCTAGTTTCTAAGATACTAATTTTTTTAAAAAATAATGAAGATTAAGGGTTTAAAAAAGCAAGGGCCCAAAACAGGTCCTATTTTTATTAAAAAAATAGCATAGCGTTTGAGGGCCTCCCCTTTTTCATTAACTGTTTTTTAGAATTTCAAAAATATGAATAGTGATAAATTAGCTAACACCATGTATTTTATCCCCGTCCTTTCGGCTAAATGAATATATAATATTTTATGAATTTTCAAAGTGGACATATCCTGAAAAGCTAAAATTTGAGTGAGCTCCCCCCTAATTTTTTGAAAACTAATTAAAAATTGATTATTTTTTCATCATGAGTAGAATGGAGTCTAGCTTAAAAAATGTAATTTTTTTCAAGATTCAATGAACGAGTAAAAATCTATCCTAAAACTAGCACATGTTGGTTTTTGACAAAAAATAGAGGCAATAATAAGAGAAGTTATGGATGAAAACCTTAACATTATCAAAATGTAAAAAAAATTATATATTTAGATAGCTAAGAGAGAGCCTAACATTATCATGGTTTTTTATAAACTTGCATCAAAAGGTGTGCAAATGAGACGGTTAGCACAAACAAAAATATGTGTAAATTTGGTAACCTCCTGAAAAAATCAGGTCCATGGCATCAAATGGTCATCCAACCCTTTGGGTTGGAAGCCCAAGGAAAAATACAACTATTTGTCTTGATACTTCCTAAAGCAACCCATTTGGTGCTCATCAAATGAACTACATCATTTGGCAAGCGCCAAATTTGGTGCTCACCAAATGAAGTGCATGACTTTGTGGAATGTATTTTTGTGAACTTTTTTTTTCTCTTTATCTTTTTGTCTCTCTAATAGAGAAACTATATACATGAAATATTTTTTTTTACTTTCCTATATTTTAAGTTATATTTCATGTATATAGTGAGATAAACATTTTTACTTTCTTATAAGTTTTAAGTTATATTTCATGTATATAGTTTAAGGATGTTTGAGAGTGGTTTCAAATCTCCTAGAGTTATAATGCAAATTCTAGTTTTTGGAAGATCTTATAATTTTTAGACTTAGTCAAATTTCAATAATCAACATATCAAATTTCAATAATAAAGAGGTCAAATTTAAGTAGTCAACAAGTTGTATCATCTTTCTTTCTCTCACTCATTTTCATCTCTTATGCTCTATACTGCTATCTCTCACTATCTCCATCCCTTTATCTGACTCTCTCTCCCTTGAGGTTAAAATAATAGCTTAACATCAACTCCAGTCACTAACCACTAACACCTCTCCTCAATAATTTTTGTAACTTTTAATCCATCATTTTTTGAAAGTCGTGATGTTTTTTAAAAGTCCTAGCATTTGGGGCCATTTTTAAAAAATATCTACATTTTTAAAACTCTTAGCATATATGGGGCCATGCAAGCATAGTAAAAAACATGGTCCAAAATGTTTGTTCATCCATCTAATTTTTCATCATCATGCCATAATATGGGGGATGGGGCATGATATCTTATTATGACTCACCATATTTTTTTGTAGGGAGAATAGCTAGTGTCGTGCATCAATGACCTTATGATAGAACCCATACCCATTTCATAGAAGGTAAGTGTACACACTTTTCAGTTAATGATAGGGATTATGGACAAATATCTTATTGTAATGGACCCCACTTTTGACACCACGAAGTTACCAATGTGCTTTAAAAGTTGTGGGAAAATATTTAATTTAAATTTATTTGAATTTCCCTCTCTCACTCACTTATTTCACAAGCCAACTTGTTAAAAAAATTTGGTTGTATTGGATTTTGTTTGTAGTAGAATGACCATGGATATTTCTTCTCATGTCTATCAAAGCACACCCTGATAACTCTAAGCCTAAAAGAGATTCAACAACTAGTGGTGCAACTTTCTTATCAAGAGAATATAGTCTTTGGGCATATAATCATTTGGATGCCAAAAAGTTAAAGGTTTGTCTAGATTTATTATTTCCTTTTTACAATGATTATTTAATTTTTTGTGTCAATGTATCATCATCAATTGTTACAACCAACACATAGGTCACAAAAACAAAAAATATTTTCTCTTTCACAAGTAGTAGTGGGTAGTGGATTTTTGGGTTCTTCTTGATAGATTACATTCAAGGGTTCCTTCTTTCTTGTACCAAAAATATTTTGTTCTTGTGCCAAAATGGAAGCTTTGAAATATGGTATGGACATCAATCAAATCATCAATGACATATAAATTTTGTCAGAAGACGTAGTTCCAACTACCTTGGTAAACATGTATGTAAAATGTGAATGTATAGGAAAGTCATATGAATTATTTGATAAAAGGCCTTAAAGATATATTTCATCTCAGGAAATGAAACTATTCTAGGATACACTTGAAATATATTTACAAGAAGCTTTTGAGAAAACATCTAAGTATTGTAAGCTTTACGTGTGTTCTATGTGTATACAACCACCCTAGGTTCTATGTGTTTTTCTTGTGTATGTAATTATAAAACAAATATAAACATAATGTTTTGTATCTATTATTAATCAAATATTGTTTGTAAACTTAATAGTGAAAAACATTTTAAAAACTTGAACATATTGTGTAATCAAATGTTATAAAGAAATTCTCTACTTGAAAATATGAGCTATATTTTCTAGGCTTGTTTCTTGGATAGTTCATTAGAGAAATAACCACCCCTTATAACTATATTTTTATGCTCAAGTATTTTATATAATTATGTTGATACATGGTAGATTCATAAAGATCTAAAAAAACCATTATAGTGGGTATAAAATGTCTAATAATATTCCTTTTCATAAAATATAAAAATATTCAACTACTATATTAATATGATGAGATCATTATTTAGTGTTGCACCTAAATTCTTGATTATATAATAATTTAGTATAAAAAGGCACTTGGATTCTATATTAGTTCAATTACACATGAAATTTCAACAAGAATGAGAAAATTTTAAAAAAATCCAATTAATTTACCTAACTTGTAGCATTAAATATTTTTCCTTACTCAAAATAGGTATAGCAACATGTTTATAATATAGCATACCTTCTTCTTTACTTCATGCCAAAAAATTTTAATTTTTTAATTATATAATACTACCTATTGATTCGCTTGTCTTGTTACAACATTACCTATTGGCCATTGTGCCCAATCCTTTGTGTTAATCAAAGTGACTTAAGTTTATCATCCAAATCCACTATATATAATAATTTTCTAGGTCTTATGCAACTCAAATTATTTGTACCAATACAAAAATATTTCAAGTCATAAATTTATAATATTATTATGTAATATTTCAACTCAATTTATTCATCTTTTGTGTCTTCAGAGTAACTTTTTTACTCCAAGCACATCATAAGGTTTGTATTCATACTAACTAAGATATGATTTAAATGATATTGAACTACATAAAGAATTCCAATTAATTTAGTGTAGGAGTTGTTTCTAATCCTATCAAGTAGGTAACATGAATTTCAGTTTGAAGTTGCATACTTTATTGTATTCCTTCTATACATGGTGGGAAAAATATATAATGTATTTTGATTAAAAAAAATTTGCCCTTTGTAAATATTTATTTCCATAACCTTCACCAATTCTTTTCCTTTCATGCGTATATTAAGGATTTATAATTGACTAGATGCTGCAACCAATAAATGTTCAATTTTTTGTGATTTTTAAATATGATTGATATTTATAAATTGATCTATAATTGTGTATGATATGAGTTGTAGAAATTTCATGGTATTCAAAATTTCATAGAGCCTACACTAAATTAAAATGATCTTGAAAAATAATGTGTTATCTACATGTTAGAACCTAGGAATTGATGAGCACACGGTTATACAGAGAGGGGGGTGAATCAGTATAACAAATTTTATCAATTAAAACTTTATCAATCACAATAACATCATTAATCAACATCAATAGTCATGCACATGAGAAGAACACAATAAAACATGATATTTACATGGAAGCCCTTACAGGAGAAAACCATGGTAAAGATATTTGTTTTATTAATCTTATTTTTACAAACTTTGTAGGCACCGACCTACTAGAAGCACCAACCCCTCATTCAATTTGTGAGCACAAACGCACTAGAGGCACCAACCCCTTATTCAATTTGTGAGCACCAACCCACTAGAGACACCAACCCCTCATTCAATTTGTGAGCACCAACTCTCACAACTGAATTTGTAGGCACCAACCTACTAGAAGACACCAATATCTCCTTTAGGAATCTCCAAATTCTACAGAAAAGTGTCACCCTCTAAGTTTCTTCTTCAACATATGATGGGCACTGCAATATTTATTCTTTCACTCCATGATTCCCCTATTTTCATAACTTAATGTACTTGTATGATTACATATGCTTGCATATTCTTTCCGCACATATACCTACCATAAAACTCTCTGCAATATGCTTTGTCATTCCACTCCAAAATCTTATTTATCTGATTGCAAATCTCCCATAATGTACTTGTATGATTACATATGCTTGCATATTCTTTCCGCACATATACCTACCATAAAACTCTCTCCAATATGCTTTGTCATTCCACTCCAAAATCTTATTTATCTGATTGCAAATCACCCTCTAAGTTTCTTCTTCAACATATGATGGGCACTACAATATTTATTCTTTCACTCCATGATTCCCCTATTTTCATAGCTTAATGTACTTGTATGATTACATATGCTTGCATATTCTTTCCGCACATATACCTACCATAAAACTCTCTCCAATATGCTTTGTCATTCCACTCCAAAATCTTATTTATGAAACCCTCTTCACAAATATGCATAAATACTTCTTCATAAATCTGCCTTAAATTCTTCCTAAATCTGATTGAAAATCTCCCATAAGATTTCTTACAATCTCTTCATTCAATCTATAAATTAACTCTTTATAATTTTCTCTTCACTTGCTGGTGTTTTTGATGTATTATTTTTCACCACACACACAAATTCTCCACTTGAATGATCTGCCTTCATATCTTTAATGATTCTATGAATGCATGCAACTATTTGAAATGGATACAACCATTTGAATAGTCATGTCTTTCACTAACAAAATATGCCTTAACTCCTTACAACCTCCTCATATAATCTGCAAAAAATCTTCTTAAACTTAGCTCTTCATTTGCTTGATGAATATGATATATATCTTTTCACCACACACATCTTCATAATAATTTACAAAATGATTTTATATCTTCATATTTCTGCTCTTCCTTTTCTTTATACTCAAAAATATATCATTGATTTCTTCTAGATCTGCTCTTTAATTTAGAAAAATATATTTTTTAACTTCTTTATTTCATATTTTTTGTTATATCACTTACCTTCATGAAGAGAGGAATCTTCTTATAATAGACATGAATCTTTAGAAGGTCATCACCTTTTGTTAACAAGCCTTCAACCTTAATAACATAAGCACTACTTGCATAACCGATGCCTTTAATAAGTCTTAATGGATGCCTTTTTTGAATAGCTACCTTACCTTTATGAATCGCTTCCCATGCTTACCTTTATACTAATCAATGCCTTTGTATAATCATAGATTTTTAAATATAATCAATGCTCCTTAAGTATACATTGAATCACTACCTTTTATTTTTGTCTTATTCCCATTCTGTCTTATAGGATTGAGGCCTTTCTAAAATAATATTATTCCCATTTTGTTTTCATTAAATGTAATTACTCCTTCATTCATCACTAGCACTAAATAAATATAAGCTAGATAATTTTTCATTAACATTCAATCATTGCTCATTATCATTCTCTATTGTTCTCAATAATCATCTACTGCATCTTATATATTAATATCTTACCTTTCTTTAAGTCTTGAAAAATTTAATCTTCTAATTTTCTTCTCTTATTATAATTGCTACAACTTATATCATCATTGGGTTTCACATTTGTCTTTAAGGAATGTTTTTTTACATGATTCGCTATTATTTTTGCTTATTGTCTTCATACAATATACTATTGTTGTCTTTGGTATTACTTTGTTTATCAATAATATTAATTTTTTCCTTGTTAAATATAATTAAAACATAATCGTTACCCTTGTAAATTGTAATTTCTCTCATTAAATCTAAATTATATTAATTCTTCTTTGACATCGATCTCATTTGACATCAATTTTGTTAGCAATAGGTGTTGTCAATGATGTCAAATGTGTATGTTGAAGTGTGTATATACTCTGAAGAAAGTTGTATAGTTTATATGAGTTGGTACAAGTCTACAGTGAAAAATGAGGAAGAATACTAATCTAAGTGTGATGTAGAGGTAGGTACACATGTTTTGATGTACATACAATATGTATACATTGGTATCATTCTAGTTTATTGTACCACACATGAATACAAGTTGCATTAATTTTGTTAAGGCATTCATAGTGTATATTGTAATACAAAGTCAAGCTATTCTGATAAGCATCCTTTCATAGAGCAAGATTTTGTCTTGTGATTTAAAAGATAAGATAATTAAGTAGTAAAGGTGTTATTTCCAAGAATTCAAGTCTTTAAACCTTTTGTAGTAAAATTTATAGTTGATAGTGTTCCAGTTTGTGCCCTAGCAGACTAATATAATGATGAAGGCTTGTTGGAATGCTCCACATTACTCTAGAAATGAAGTTTCAGCATTGTGGTTCTATAGTCTACATAATCACTGACAATTAATGCACACTAATTTGTAGTATCAAGTGTTTTGGTGGTCTGATCAATTTTACTTATACTATAATTATAGTTGTCAAACATTCTTGTCCAAAGAAATATACTACTCTATGATAGACATAAGGTGTGGATACAATATTGATTAAATGACATGGGGTCCCATTCTTTTATCAAGATCATTTACCTATTATTATTCAATTGTGTATATATACCTTGTTACTTCTCTACCACAGTTCAAACTTGTCCCATGATTCACAACAACTAAAAAAATCACACTGTACAAATCTTTTCAGCACAAATCACACTATATACACATCAATTTCTTTAGAAGATGATAATGGATGTTTTTCTTCACTCCCAATGACATCCATTGCATGAATGATAGCATTCTAAAACTGTCAGAAGGAGGACTATGATTCTGAAACGTTCCTATTCACTTAGTGATCATCTGTCTATTCTTCAATAGTAAAGAAAGTGTCTTGTACCCTATCACACGATTTTAATTCCAACAATAAACGATGCTCATAATTCTCCCACCATTCTCATCAGAGGAAGTGAAAGCCCGGTTATGAAATACTCCATCATATCATATGCGCCTAAAAGTTTTTTTCACCATGTCAAATATATTTATAACAAACACATTCCCTTTAAGAATTAGATGTATGGCCATTGATGCTTGCAATGCATCATGATGGCTAGATAGTTGTTTCCCTCTAAACAATATTCATGAATAATTAGTTTAGCTATTAGTTTTCGTGACCATGGTTGGAATTATCAATCATCAAGTTTCTAAATATAAATATATAATATAAAATCATCTGTAATTAAGTATCTAATGAAATTTAAACTATCAATTTTGGTATTCCTATGTAATAACTCTACAATCATTAACCTAAAACACTCCATTCCAAGCTAGGAGTCACAATAGGATCTACAATTTGATTTAGTCCAAATAGTCCAAATGTCCTAACGTGGCCCATTATGTTCATTCCTAGAAGATGATATTGGACCTTATCACAACTACAATTTCAAATTCCCCAAATACCAACCATGACTACATAAAAATTAGCTAGATCACATCCCACTTGGAATAAGAAAGGTACATTAATGCCACTAACATCACCTACAATCTAGAGTGCCATTCCAGATGTTACTCTACATTTACATAGCATTGATGAAGGAAGTGTTATGCTTAGATTTCTTGCCACTTCTTGTAAGGGTAATCCATTTGATTGGTACCATTCACTTACATAGATATTTATCGATGACTAGGACTAGTTGTGCCAATTCTTATTCAATTTACTAAAGAAAAAGGTGATGCCTCATTGCTAGTAAAATAAATGACCACCATCACATGGGCCCCTATGGAGACACTTAATGATTTCGAAAAACATGGTACCACATTTTAGATGAGGTCTTCTCTCTAGTGTGTTGGCTTATTTGTGTTATATGAAAGCTATTAATTATAAAATAGTTGTGGTTATGAAGAATAAATGAGGTAAAATCCTCCTCATGGTGTGCGATGTTTCTTTAGCAACAAAGATTGAATTAATCCAAATTAGTGGGTTGGCCCCCTTCCTCTAGCACCCTTATTCCTAGACATATGGAAAACATACCAATTAATTATAAATGATCATCTCTTTCATTATCTACTTATAAAACTAATCCACATATAGTTCCTCAAATAAAGTATAATTTTTTTAAGCCATTAGCTCCATATAATCTAGATGAGATGAAGAATATAAACCAAACCATGTCTAATGAGGTCAATATCTTGAAAAGAAACCATATCATATACAAAGGCCTCCCTAGGGTAATTGTTAGTTTTTTTCAAATCAACAATATAACCAACAATGTAACCAAGGATATAGGTCATCCCAAAGTAATAATTCATATCCACAAAACTTGCCTATCAACAGGCTATATCATCAATGCAATACACCAAACTACAAAATTTTTACATTAAACCTTGCAAAGGATACCTCATAAACCATATATATAGAGCTAACAATAGCCTTAAATAACTAATCCTAGGAAATCAATATATGGTGCTATCACCGCTCCACATCCCTTGATCCTTCATTTTAGTCAACTAATCCCTATAATAATCCATTCTTGATGAATAATATAATTAAAGTACTAATCAATCTAAGCTAGTAGCATTTGATGATCACATCAATCAATGGATTACTATTGACTCCTACATAGAACAAGTGAGAAACCTACAAAACAAATCTAGTGAGGGTAAGTGCACAAAAATAGAAGATTAGAAGGGATCACTCAATCTCTCTCCCCCTCTCTCTCCTCTCTCACACTCTATATCCCAACCTCTATCTATTTATTGTTAAATATGATGATTAAAAATAGTGTATCCATTCCAACATTAAATTGACAAGTTAGATATATAAAAATAGGATTATATGGAAAATTATCCACATAGTTTCTAACATATAATGAAATATAATAGTTATTATATGGAATATCATCATCAGAAAATATAATCAATGGGAAAGAATAATGATCTAACAAGAACTTGAAGTGTTATTGAACAAATTTAAGAAAAAAATTTATGCCTCATTGCTACCAAAATAAATGCAAACCATTAAGTAGACCCTTGTGGAGACACCTAATAATTTCAACACAACATTTAGATGGTAGAACATTCTAGATGAGGTTCTCTCTCCACAAAGTACTAATTATTTATATTATATGAAATTTTATTGATTCTAAAATAGTTATGGCTATGAAGAACAAAGTAGGAACAACCTCTTCATTATGTATAATATTCCTCTATCAATAGAGAAACACTTAATCTAAATTGGTAGGTTGACACTTTTCCTCCAATTCCGTTATTCCTATACATATGACCACCCTAACAATCAATGTCAAAATGATCATATCTTTCCTTAGCCACTTTTGAAACAAATTCTTAAAATTCCATAACCATATTATAGTTTGTTGAGTATTTAGCTTCATCTAAGATAAATGAGATGACGAATCTACTCCAAACTATGTCTAATGAGGTCATTGCCTTGAAAATTATCATTGTCATATGCAAAGGCCTCCCTATTGTAATAGTTAGTGTTTTACAAGTCAATAATACAACTAACCACCTAAAAAAGGATACAAGCCATTTTAAATTCATTCATATCCAAAAAATCTACCTATCAACCAAATAGACCACCAAATAGATTGCCAGTACAACATAACAAATTGCTACTAATTTAGAATAGCCCTTACAAAGCATACCCCATAGTCCCTATAGAGAGATAGCAATAGTAGGTAAAACAATAATACCTAAGAAATAAATGTATGGATCTATCACTATTTCACATCCCATAAACCTTCATTTTACTCTACTAGTATGCATACCCAAGCTATCCTTCATGATGAATATGACTAAAGTAATAACCAAGTTGATCTAGAAATAATATCTTGCATCCATCTAGAGTAAAAACCAAATAACATTATAATCACAATCATAGCATAAACAACAACCATGATACACCCTCTTAGGGAATCCATAACCACATAAGTATTAAACCATCATAACATCATAAAATGCATCCATATATAAATCATCCATCTACATAAAAATTTAAAACATAACAATCATATCCATTGTATGCATAAATAATAAATCATAATTATGATAGAATTAATTGCATAAATCACATCCATAAGATATATAACCATCCATATACACATGTGGTGCGGGAGCACCTACACATTATGTTCACAATTGGAGCATTATATGTTGATCATAGAAGTGTTTAGGGAGGTTGCAATTTTTTTTTTATGTTTATTTTCTTTAATAAGGTCTAAAAAGACCATTTGGTGTCTCATTGATCCATTTTTTGTAAACAAGGTAAAATATGTGAAGCAATTGTCAATGATAAAAAATGGGGTCTAGGTAGGTTAATATTGTTTTTTTTAGGTCATTTTTTTTGGGTCCAATAAGGTCTAATTAGACCATCATAAATAGTTTAGGTGATTAAGAGGGTCAAAAAGTGTAAACATTGCAAAGTATGTAAGGGTGTTGTCATTAAAACATGTAAACAAGTGTGATTTGACCTCCAACGGTCATGAGAGGTTTAAAATTCAGTTGAGAGCAGTTGACCATTTGGTTTTTGAGTAGAGAAGTCCTTAAAAAGGCATGGAACATCATTTGTAAGGTTGGCTTGGAGATTTTTGTGAAGAAATTCAATTGAATTCTCACTGTTATCAGAAACTTTATGAGTTTTCTATCTTTTCTAGACTTGTACGGTAACGTACAGTCATTGCATTATGCAAGTTCTTTATGAGTAATGTAGTGGCATGAATATAATGTGTTTTTCATCTGGTCTGAAGGTGTAGTAATGAATTGGAAGCATTCTATTGTTGTTTTCTTGTGAACTGTCGGGTATACCCTATTTTGGGGTTTTGTAATTTCTTTATCATGTCTTGAAGACCCTTACATTGACTGTGCTCACTATAACTGGTGTATTGGGTCTTATAGAGAATTTTTAGATGTTAGGCAGATTGTTTTATGTTGTGAGAAAGGAATAAAGCAGATTGGGGTTGATGTCCCTATTGAGTTTTATACAGAAAATGCATGAGAATGAAGGTTTTAGTCTAGGGTTGGGTGAAATCTGAGAGGAAGGTCATGTCTTTTGAATTATCAAGCATGTACAGGGTTGATTAAGAGTGTTTAAGGTGGTTTTGAGAGCTAAGGAGGTCTGGAAGTGTCATTTTCCATAAACCCTCTTAGTTTGGCATGAAATCAAGGGTTTTATGGTTTGCCATTTTAGATGGGTTAAATCTGGAAAAAAATTATGTATTTAGTGGTTTGAGGGCATGGGAAATGCTTCCCCAAGGTTTTAGGTTTCTGTGATAAGTTTAAAGGGAGGTTGCTTTGTAATTTAGGCCTAGTTAGCCTAATTAGGTCAGCATAGGAGTAGTGATTTCAAGTGTTTGGTCCAAAGTACTTGTGCCTAGTTAAGAGATATGTTTTATGACTCTAAAATGGGTATCTAAATATCCCACTTTTTTGTCAGGTGTTTTGGGAAGTGACAGAGTTAAAGGCCAAAAACTGAGTTTGTGTTGCTACTAGATTACAAGGGTGAAAGGGGGAAAATCAACTTCTAATTATTGTTAAACTTTGGAAATTGTGTGAATTGGTCTAATAGGACATTTTAATCTTGTTAGATGACTCTTGAAGGTAGGTTGTCACTTTGAGTGAGTTTGAGCCTCCTAGGTCTGCATCAACATGTCCATCACATAAGAATGATACACAAAATCATGAATAATGTACATTATAATATCCATCATATATATCAAATAATTATATGCATAAAATAACCATATTCATACTTTGTAAACATTACAAATTATGTAAGGGTGTTGTCATTAAAACATGGAAACAAGTGTAGTTTGGCCTCCAATGGTCATGAGAGGTTTAAAATTCAGTTGAGAGCAGTTGGTCATTGGGTTTTTGAGTAGAGAAGTCTTTAAAAAGGAATGGAACATCATTTTTAAGGTTGTCTTGGAGATTTTGTGAAGAAATCCAATTGAATTCTCACTGTTCTCAGAAACTTTATGAGTTTTCTATCTTTTCCAGACTTGTACGGTAACGTACAGTCATTGCATTGTGCAAGTTATTTATGAATAATTTAGTGGCATGAATATAATGTGTTTTGCATCTGGTCTGAAGGTTTAGTAGTGAATTGGAAGCATTCTATTGTTGTTTTCTTGTGAATTGTCGGGTATACCCTATTTTGGGGTTTTGTAATTTCTTTATCATGTCTTGAAGACCCTGACACTGACTGTGCTCACTGTAACTAGTGTATTGGGTCTTATAGAGAATTTTTAGATGTTAGGGAGATTGTTTTATGTTGTGGGAAAAGAATTAATCAGATTGGGGTTGTTGTCCCTATTGATTTTTATACAGAAAATGCATGATAATGAAGGTTTTAGTCTAGGGTTGGGTGAAATCTGAGAGGAAGGTCATGCCTTTTGAATTATCAAGCATGTACAAGGTTGATTAAGAGTGTTTAAGTTGGTTTTGAGATCTGAGGAGGTCTATAAGTGTCATTTTCAATAAACCATCTTGGTTTGGCATGAAATCAAGGGTTTTATGGTTTTTCATGTTAGAGGGGTTAACTCTAGAAAAATTTTATGGATTTAGTGGTTTCAGGGCATGGGAAATGCTTCCCCAAGGTCTTAGGTGTCTGTGATAAGTTTAAAGGGAGGTTTCTTTGTAATTTAGGCCTAGTTAGCCTAATTAGGTCAGTTTAGGAGTGGTTATTTCAAGGGTTTGGTCCAAAGTACTTATGCCTGGTTAAGAGACATGTTTTATGACTCTAAAATTGGCATCTAAATATACCATTTTTTTGTTAGGTGTTTTGGGAAGTGACGGAGTTAAAGGCCAAAAATTGAGTTTGTGCTGCTATTAGATTGCAAGGGTGAAAGGGGGAAAATCAACTTCTAATTATTGTTAAACTTTGTAAATTGTGTGAATTGGTCTAATAGGCCATTTTAATCTTGTTAGATTCCTCTTGAAGGCAGGTTGTCACTTTGAGTGAGTTTGAGCCTCCTAGGTTTGCATCAACATGACCATCACATAAGAATGATACACAAAATCATGAATAATGTACATTATAATATCCATCATATATATCAAATAATTATATGCATAAAATAACCATATCAATATTCATCATCCATAAAAAACATATACATATCAACTGATAAACACCATAATATAATACATCACATAATAATATAAATTTCACACCTTAATCATTTCATATATACATAAAAATACCTTATGGTACAATGTGTCATAATACAAATCACTCTAATGAATTAGGATAAGTGTACATAAAGAAACAAATAATAAAAATTAATGCTCTAACTCTATCTAACACCCTCATTAGTATTCCTAGGATGTACTAAGGGATCACTAATCAACATGGACCTTGGACTATTTGACCATCTAGATTAACCAGGTCTCATTGGTAGGGAGTGTGCCCTTTGATCAACTAGGACTTCCTACTCATATAATCCCCTATATAATAATATACCTCTAAGATCACTATAACACTTTGATCTACCATCTTAACTAGTTGATCCAACATCAACCATGACTCGTAAGGTAGACATGTGGTTGTTGAACTATCTAACATTATGTAATTTTAGGAATTGATTTGTCATTTAACTTTCCAGTTGGAGGACCTGAATTCTCATATTCTTAATTTATCAATTGATAAATTGATAATATGACCATTATAATTTCTTATCTCATCATTAACTATTTATGACATAAGAATAATTTTACATTATAATTATTATCTCATGATTTAAAATTAACATCCTCATATTCAATATAACGTCAATCTTCTAAACATCAAAGATCCCTATATGCATTCTTGAGAATTGATCAAGTGGCCTTACAAGATCTAGAACTCAAATATTCATCCTAGCTTTGTATTAAATCAACAAGTTTATTGAAATATGACTCATAAATCATAATCCTCTTCACCATAACACATTAGCCCTAGCTAGACTAGATGTTCATTTTTCAATTTACATATCGCTAAATAAATCATCATAATTTTATAAGATGCAAATATGAGAAGCAAGAGATTTAAAGAATAGTCAATTAAACTAGATAACTAGATCGCAATCCTCACTTATAAAACACACTATAGGACACAAGGGTTAATAATTTCATACTTGAAGCAATTTATAATCCAATAACCAATTCTATTTTATTATTTAAACATGTTAACATTTTGATATTAGAGAGTGCAAGTTTACCCTAAGGTTTATTAATGTAATACAATAATGACAACACATAATTCATTCATCATATCCGATGTGATTCACTAATAATCAATGAAATACACATAGTAAATTAGGGTTTCTTCAATTGTACACAAGGTAGGGCCTTACAAAAATAATTTTAATTCTAATCCTAACATGAACCCTAACCCTTACCCCAAGCTTTATATAACACTATCCCTACTTAAACCCTTATTATAGCCTTAAGCATACAATTACCATGTTTGAACCCTAATCCTAATTAAATAATAAAATTAATTGAATCTAACCATACTTGAACCCTAACCTTAATCCTAATTAAACCCTATCTCTAATTGAACCCTATTTTTAACTATAACTATAAGCATAAGCATAATTATAATCATAGGTTAGGGTTATGGTTAAGTTTATAATAGCTTTCAATTATGCATGAGTAACAATTATGGATTATGGTTATTCTTACCATAAACCCAACCCTAAGTGAACATTAAACCTAATTTAACAACTCTAACCTTAATTAAAAATTAACCCTAACACTAACCCAAAGAAAAATAATATTAATAATATTATATAATAAAAATAATAAATAATATTTATAAAATAAAATAAAAAAACTAACAATATAATATAATATAATAATAAAATATCAATAATAGTATATTATAGTAATAATATAGTAATATAATAATAATTGAACCCTATCCCTAACTATAACTATAACCATAATCATTATTATAATAATAGGGTTATGGTTAAATTTGGGCTAAGGTTATGATTAGGTTTATAATAGTGTTAATTACATGCCCAACCCTAAGTGAACAATATATCTAATTTTTAGGAGTTTATGGTGAACCCCTCAACACCCTAGGATCACCTACAAGACAAGATAACTTCCACAAGAGAGATGGTAGAAATATCATGCTTTGATTAAGGATGAAAGAATGCCAAAATGAATATGTCAACCACACTGAATATGACAATGTACATATGAAACCTTTCTTATATAGGCAAGGTAAGATATAGGATTAGACAAAATGATGACAAGTATCTTAATCCTATCACATGAGACAACTAGCTCATAACAACCTAAGCCACAAGCATTAAATAAATGCCAGCTAGATACTAATAAGTGATAACTAATGCTTAACTAGAAATATTTCTTCCTAGGACCTAAGTGGACTTAACATGTAAACAGGACATAGATAGGTAAAACACCTATTTACACTAACAACCCCCCCTAAGTATAACTTAGGGAGTACTTATGGAAATGACACAAAGATGGGTCTCGACTATGAGAAAATGTTAGGGACCCATGTGTATATATGCAAATGCAATATATCACAAATGGAGAAAAGGAGAAAAACTATTGGGAAAAAACTTCTCCCTAAAAGAGATAAAAGATACAATAAGGGTAAGTGCACAAAGATGAGAGGCCAAAAAGGGATCTTAAGTGGCCATTTTTTTCTGAAATTAGGAAATACTCACCTTGGATGAGAAATTGAGGATAGTTAAACTCAAAATTTTAGGATGCAACAAAAACAAGGACCGTAGATCTCTTAATGTATTTTCTAAACTACTATTTTAAAAAAAAAATGGTACAGATTAAGGGGTTCAAACAAGTTACCCACACAAATTGGTCCTATTTTTTTCAAAAAAACATAACATAGTGTTTGTTGTGGGTAAGTCAAAAGGTTAATTTTTTTTATTAGTTTTAAAATTGCTTCAGTGAGAAATTAGCTAAGAACATTATTGTAGTCTCAAGTCTTTCTGATATTTTTTAATGAATATATATTTTTTTACAAATTTTCAAAGTGGACACATCCTGAAAGAAAAAAAAATTGACTATACTTGAACCCTATAATTTTTGAAAAATAATCAAAAATCAAGATTTTTTTTTAATACATTTAGAATAGAGTCTAGTTTATAAAAATGTAATTTATTTGAAATTTCAATGAATGGTTAAATAATGAAGTAAAAAATACCAAACAGTGGTTTTTGAAAAAAAATGGATACACCAACAAAAGAAATTGAAGATGAAAGCCTTAAAATAGTCAAACTATGATAATAAAAAACGTCATTAAATAGCTAAGAGAGAGATTAACATTACCTAGGTGTTTGTTTTACTCAACCTTAAAACATGTGCAAATCTAATGGTTAACACAAAGGAGATTATGTAAAATTTTGTAGAATATGCATAAACACATTTTTGGGCCTTGGAAAGGTAGTCCAAGCCTTTGGATTGGAAATCCAAAGAAAATCCATGCCAAAGGCTTGGGGATTCCCAAAGTAGGACAACACACAAGCATGCTATAATGTCCTCACGTTATGTCATAGCTTTGACATAACACAAGCGCATTATAACACACTTGCATCATGTGATTTCACATAACACAAGCACATTATAACACACTCATGTTATGTCCCAGTTGAATTTTTTTTTGTGTAAGTTTTTTAAATATATGTTTTATGTATGTATGTTTGTATATATATTTGTATGTATGTATGTTTGCATGTATGCTTGTATGTATGTACGTTTGGGTGCTTGAATGTATATGTACAAATGTATGTATGTTTGTATGTATGAATGTATGCTTGTATGCATGTATGTATGTATGTATGCTTGTATGTGTGTATGTATGTATGTATGTATGTATGTATGTATGTATGTATGTATGTATGTATATTTGTATGTATGTATGTGTGTGTGTATGTTTATATGCTTGAATGTATGTATACGCATGTTTGTATGTATGGTTGTATATATGTATGAATGTATGTACATTTTTGTGTATTTATTGTAGCATCCATTTAGTTAGAGAAAGTATTCACCATTAGGAGGGGTCTCGAAGTGGCCTTAAAAAGTGTGTCAAATGTATACACCAAAATGGTCAATTTGAAGCTCTAGAGTATAGGGTTTAGAGTATTAGGTTGAGGCTTTAGGGTATAGGGATGAGGGATGAGGGATGAGGGATGAGGGTTTAGGGTTTAAGGTATAGGGTTGAGGGTTGATGGATAGTGTTTAGGATTGAGGGTATAGGGTTAAGTATATAGGTTATAGGGATTAGGGTTTCAAATATTTGGTATAGGGTTGAGGGTTTATGGTTTAGGGTAAGTTAGGGTACAAGGTTGAATGTATGGTTTATGGTTTAAGTATGGGGTTGAGGGTTGAGGGATTATGGTTGAGAGATAATGTTCAAGGTTGAGGGTATAAGGTTAATTTTATAGGGTATATAGGGGTTAGGGTTAAGGATATTGGGTATAGGGTTTAGGGTATGAGTTGAGGGTATAAGGCATAGGGTTAAGGGTTGAGAGTGTAGATTTTAGGGTTTAAGTATAGGGTTTAGGGTTGAGGGTTGAGGGAAAATGTTCAAGTTTTATGGTATAAGGTTGAGAGTGTAGGATATAGGGATGAAGGTTGAGGGTGTAGGGTTTAGGGTTTAAGGTATAGGGTTGAGGGTTGAGGGATATTGTTCAGAGATGAGGGTATAAGGAATAGGGATTGAGGGTATAAGGAATAGGGTGAAGGGTTGATAGTTTATGGTTTATGGTTTAAGTATAGTGTTGAGGGACAATGCTCAGGGTTTAGTGTATAAGGTCAAGGGTATAAGGTATACAGATGAGGTTTGAGGGTGTAGGTTTTAGTATTTATTAAGGTATTGGGTTGAGGGTTGAGGGTGTAGGGTATAGGGTTGATGGTTTATGGTTCATAGTTGAGGGATAATGTTTACGGTATGAGTTTTTGGTATAAGGCATAAGGTTAAGGGTTTAGAGTGTAGGGTTTAGGGTTTAAGTATAGGCTTGAGAGTTGAGGGTTGAGGGACAATTTTGAAGGTTTAGGGTATAAGGGTGAGGGTATAGGGTATAAGGATAAGGGTTGAGGGTGTAGGGTTTAGGGTTGAAGGTATAGGGTTGATGGTTGAGGGATTAAGGCTTAAGTATAGGGTTGAGGGTACAAGGTATAGGGTTGATGGTTGAGGGATTATGGCTTAAGTATAGCGTTGAGGGTACAAGTTATAAGGTTGAGGTTATAGGGTATAGGTTTGAGGGTTGAGATTTTATGCATGAGGGATAATTTTCAAAGAGTGTATCAAATTAAGTGTGTAGGGTATAAGTATTAGGGTTTAGGATATTGGGTTTAGGGTTTAGGGTATGGGTTGAGGGAATAAGGCATAGGGTTAAGGGTTGAGAGTGTATGGTTTAGGTTTTAAGTATAGGGTTTAAGGTTAATGTTCAAGGTTGAGAGTAGAAGGTATAGGGATGAGGGTTGAGGTTGTAAGGTTTAGGGTTTAAGGTATAGGGTTGAGGGTTGAGGGATTAGGGATTAATTATAGGTTTGAGGGTATAGGGTATAAGGTATAGGGTATAGGGTTGAGGGTTGAGGGTTTACATTTGAGGGATCAAGTATTGGGTTTAAGTATAGGTTGAGGGACAATATTTTGGTTTAGGGTATACGGGTGAGGGTATAGGGTATAGGGATGAGGGTTGAGGTTGTAGGGTTTAGGGTCTAAGGTATAGGGTTGAGGGTTGAGGTATTAGGGCTTAAGTAATAGGTTGAGGGTAGAGGGTAGAGGGTTAAGGTTTATAGTTGAGGGATAATGTTCAACTCATTGAGTGTATAATATTAAGTGTGTAATGTATAGGGATTAGGGTTTAGGGATTACGATATGGATTGAGGGTATAAGGCATAGGGCGAAGGGCTGGGAGTGTATGGTTTAGGGTTTAAGTATAGGCTTGAGGGATAATATTCAAGGCTTAAGGTATAAGGGTGAGGTTATAGGGTATATGTATGAGGGTTGAGGTTGTAGGGTTCAAGGTTTAAGGTTGAGGGTATAAGGCATAAGGATGAGGGTTGAGGGTATAGGGTATAGGGTTAAGGGTTGAGGGTTGAGGGATAATGTTCAAGGTTGAGTGTCTAAGGTTAAGTATCTAGGGTATAACTCCACTAGGGTTTAAGATATTGAGTTGACAAATTAGGGCTTAAGTATATCCATGTTGAGGGTTGAGGTTGTAGGGTGTAGGGTTTAGGTTTTAAGGTATAGGGTTAAGGGATTAGGGTTGAGAGTTTAATGTATATGGTAGAGAACTTATAGTTGAGGGTTGAGGGATTAGGGTTGAGGGTTGAGGGTTGAGGGTTGAGGGTTGAGGATTGAGGATTTAGGGTTTAAGGGTTGAGGGTTGAGGGTTAGGGTTGAGGGTTGATGGTTGAGGCTTAAGGGGATCAAAGAATTCAAGATTTGCATTCCATGTCATTTTTTTTATGCACTAATAAAAATAGTTATTGTTAGTGTGTTAATTTTTTCACTTAGGTTAATCTCTTGGGTAGTTTTGTTTCCCATATCAGAAATTTTTATACCCATTTCTTTTTTCTTGCCTTTAAAATGTTGTACTATTATGTAATTTAATCATCTCATTTCATTCACTCCTTTCTAGTAAAATAGCATAGTGCTTCTCTCTATTTCATGAAGATTTTCTATTGTAGATGGTGCTCCTAGGAGGTGGATGACACCAAAATGGTATCAAATCCAACCATTCTGCCCTCCTTCCTTTGAGATTTTTCATCAAATAATTTTGAGATCGATTATTTGTTGTAGTTGTTGCGGCATTTGAAATTTTTCAAATTTCAAAGTTGCCTATTTGCAGAATTTTTCTAGTTGATTGGAGATATTTGCATAACTCTAGTTTGCATATGAATTTTTGGATGGCTGGTTGGAGGTATCATTGTCAATCCAATTCAAACAAATAGGCAAAGTTGGAGCGGGGTAACTTCTTTTTTCCTATTTCATCTTTTCTAGGTGTGATTTATATTTGTTGTTTGGGCTGATTTTCTTTAGCAAAGAGGTTGTGTATTACCTCAGTGCAGGGACGTGGATTTCTATTGGGAGGTAGATTTGGACTATGAAGACTTATTTTCCTATTTTTTGTGATAAAAGAGTCGATTTCACCTATAAAAGAGGCATGATTCTTGTGTTTTCGTGCAATTTCTTCCTTGGCTGGGCGTTGGAATCTATTTTAGATTAAGGCAGTCATTTTATTTTGCTTCATTGGAGGCAACGATTTCCCTTGTAGAAGCAATTCATTTGCATAGAGGCACTAAGACTGGTGAAGGGGCATACGTTTTTGCCTAGGCATTTTTCTACTAAAAAAGCCTGAATTCATTTGTTGGTGGTACAGTTAAGAGGAGACATTTTTTTGAAGAATCACCAAGCATCATTTCAATCACTAGAGGTAGCATGATTTTTTGGTAGAGAGAAGGCTACTCTTGTTGTTCAGAAGTTGCAAGCATTTAAAAGAGGCATCATTTCATTGAATATTGAAGATTTGAATGAGGTTATTGTGATTTGAGGATACGACTATCATCTATAGGCACACATTTGCATTTTTTCCATACTCCTAGGCTTGCTTTGATTTAAATATGGAAGGTCATGATTCTTCATCAACCGACCATTATTTTTGGAAAGTTGCACTATTTTTTTTAATCAAAATTTATACTTTGTAAATTTTTCAACAAAAAATATTTCATTTTAGGGCTTCTGTGCAGTGGTGTGGGCCCCAAGTGTTTAAAGTTTTCTTTGTGAAGCATTATCCCACATTGGCAGCGTGAGTTTTTTTCTCTTTAAATAGAGTTGCAGTGCATTTGATTGGTGTGACCAAGTCTCACAGATTGAGAAGAAGTTGTTGAGTTGTGGAGACTTGTGCAAAAATTTGGCTTTTTGATTATGCGAGAATTTGCATAAACAAATAGTAAGGTGCATAATATTTTTGCTCCAATTTTCTAGATTCAATCCTTTTAATTTCTTGACTAATATTTTTTGGAGAAGTTGCTTAGTTGATTTTTTTGGAGGCTTTAATTTGGTGTATTTTTTACCTTTAGTTGCAATGGATACTCCCGAGTCAGTTGAATTGTTAACTCCCCATAATTACCATATAGGTCTAGAAGATGAAAATGCATAGGTTGCTTCAGTCTAAGGGTCTATGGTCCACACTGAGTGATAAGTTACCCACTCTTCCTAGGGAATATGAAATATTTTCCCATAGAAATAAGTATTATGAAGCTATGGGTTTGATAAAATTGAATGTTTCTGATAGTCACCTTTTTCATATTGATGAGTGTGATACACCCAAGGAGATAAGTGATAAGTTACATAACCTATCTAGTTAAGTCAGTGAATTTCATGCCTTGCAACTAGAAGATGAATTAACCTCTCCTTCCCCTTATGCATTTCCTTCCATTGACAACTTTCTAGTCAAATTCAAATCTATAAGGTCACAATTGGCAAGATGTGTGCAGAGAAAAACTAATAAGGAGACCATCTTTTTAATTTTGTCTAAGTTGAGAGGCCCATTTGAAGTATTTTTTTCTACCTTCTAATCCACAATGGATGCTTTGGGAAACACATTCCAAAAGCCTTCTTTTGAGACTTTCTATGACCAGTTGACAAGGGAGCAAGCCAAACTTGTCTAGTTAGAGGGGATCCCTATAAATGATGCATTGGTTGTAGAAGGATCTAAGAGCAAAGGGAAGAAGAAATCTAAACCTAAGAAAGAGTCAAATGAGACTTCCACCTCTTCAAAAGAGGAAAATCCAAAGAAGGAGAAATTCAGTTGTGTATATTGCAAGAAGAAAGGGAATGATGAAAATAATTGTTATATGAAGAATATTGATGAACTCTCACATCATCTTTAGAAAAAAAATATTCCATTACCCTCATTTGTGACTCCTCCTTCTACATCCTCTACATCTCCATCATCATCCAACCCTACACAGTCAGGGAATGTACGATTTGCAAGTAGCAAAGAAGATAAACTCTACATGGGTAAAGGACATGCACTAGTGACTTCTGTAGCCCATTCTGGTCATGTTAGATGGTTTTTAGATTCAAGAGCATCTCACCACATGGGTTTTACTCCCTATAATTTTTTGGGTCTTCATCCTACTAACACTTCCAATATTTTGTTGGGAGATAATAAGCTTTTAGATGTTGCGGGGGTAGGCAATGTTGATATTGGTGATGGTTGTTTTCGAGATGTACTATGTATACCTAATTTGCACACAAATATTTTGTCCATCTATCAGATCACTCATGGTGAGGTATCAAAGACTGTAGAGTTCATTGCAGATTTTGTTTTCATTAGAGAAGTTGATACTAGAAAATTTATTGTAGTTGGTAATGTTGATCATGAGTATCATATGTATAGCTTCTATCATTTTGTTGATGATGATAACTATGAGCCTCACACCCCTCTTTCCATTGTTGACAACAATTCCTCGGGAGAGACTGGTCATCTAAACTTTGGAGTCCTTTAGACTCATGTTGATACATCTCATGTTGCTTCAGAGGTTGGTTCTTTAGCACAACAGGATGTTTTTGATGCTTCAGATCTTGTTTTATTGGATGAGTATTTCGTAAACATCTTAGATTTTCTTGTGGAGTCTCATCTTACAGATTTGGGAGACATACTTTAGGGGATATCTCTCCTCTTTAATGACAGTTTTAGCATAGCAGTTGATACATCTAGATTGTCTTTGGAGGTTGACCTTGATGAGCCTTCACTTTCACTTGATTTGTCACATTTTTTGGTTGTTTTTTATCATGATTATGTGGTGGATTATTCTATCTGGAGACTTCCTTCCTCTTTTCAATTGAACAAGGATTGGATTCTTTATCATTTGGTGGACTTGTTTCTTCCTAAGGGAGAGGAGTTGCTTGTAGGCATTGGACCATCTTTTGTTTTCAAGAATATTTCATTGGCATTGGAGCTTCTTCATTATGGGGGGGATATAATATCTCCTTTTTTTCTTCCTATGGGTATATACATGATGTATGTATTCCTTGGGGGGTGTGATTGAGTCCTCCATCCATGCATCATTTTTTTTTTCTCTCTTTTGGAGAGGGTTTTTTTCCCACAAGATTTTTCTCCTTTTCTCCAATTGTGAGAGATTTCTTTCTACATTATAAATAGGTACCTAACATGGTTGTGTAGTCGGGACCCATATTGCACCTTCATTCTCCCTAAGTTTGTACTTAAGGGGGGGTGTTCGTATGTTAAGCTTTTCATTTAGGTTAATCTCTCGGGTAGTTTTTTTTCCTGTATCAAGAAGTTTTATACCCGTTGCTTTTTTCTTGCCTTTAAAAGGCTGTACCATTATGTAATTTAATCATCTCATTTCATTTACTCCTTTTTGGTGAAATAGCATAGTGCTTCTCTCTATTTCGTGAAGGGTTTTTGTTGTAGATGGTGCTCCTTAGAGGTGGATGACACCAACAGTTATAATTTATGTAATAAAAAAGACTTTCATTTATGCATTTTAACTTGAACAAATTAGTTATATATAATTTATGTCCATTAAAAATCATAACTTGAATCATATGATGAATGTGATCAAAGTATGTCTCATGTTAAACCACATTAGATAGATATAATTAGGATCTATGAATTAAAGTCCTAGGTAAAATGATGGCTTAAGGGGTCCTCATAGGATGGTTTAAGGGGTCTTAATAGGATGGCTTAAGGGGATCAAAGAATTCAAAATTTTCATTCCATGTCATTTTTTTATGCACTAATCAAAATAGTTATAATTTATGTAATCAAACAAACTTTCATTTATGCATTTTAACTTGAACAAATTAGTTAGATATAATTTATGTCCATTAAAAATCATAACTTGAATCATATGATGAATGTGATCAAAGTATGTCTCATGTTCAATCACATTAGATACATATAATTAGGATCTATGAATTAAGGTCCTAGGTAAAATCATGGCTTAAGGGGTCCTCATAGGATGGCTTAAGGGGTCCTATTAGGATGGCTTAAGGGGGTCAAATAATTAAAAATTTGCATTCCATGTGAATTTTTTTATGCACTAATCAAAAGGAAAATTCAAATTGAAAAACCCATCATTACACATATTGCAACTATAGAGACTAAGGATAAAGGGATCAAATTCAGTGAAGTTTCCCAAGGCAACCAAATTTAACAGTAGTATACATGTTAATATAGATGTTTGATGATGATTTATGAGTGAAAATGATATGTAATACATAAAATATTAAAGTGCAATATTGCAAGAAATCAATAGCTATAACATTTTATTGATTATAGCTCAACCATTATAAAGTGATCATACATTCAAATTTTAAGTTTCAAAGTAGGAAAACATGCACACAATGAACATAATATATTGAGAATATCTATTTTTATATATAAAAGTGTAGAGTAATTATGTATGTACATATATAAATTTAACATATATTCCAACTCAAATTAATATTTACAAAATGTGGTGTATGCCATCTCAAGGTCTATAGACAATGTACATCTCAAGTAGCTATGCCATGTTAAGAAAATCCAAAACTGGTGATAGATCATCAAAATGTAGCCTCTTCATGCCACCTGATATCAAAATAAAAATAAATAAATTTTAACTAGGTATATAAGCAAATCAGTATGATCAAAACATGTATTTAAATATATAAAAATATATATAATTACTCATATTTACTTTGTTAAATGGCGCAGTACAACTAAGAGGGGGGGTGAATCAGTTGTCACCAAATTCAAATACAAAACTTCAATCACTTGTCAACTTTACAACCACACTATTTTGTTATTGAGTATGAACATGAAATGTAGATAACAGAAAGAAAAATCAACACAATGAACACTAGATTTTACATGGAAAAACCAATAAGGGAAAAACCACGATGAGGATTGACTCACAATATAAATTAATAGCAAAACTAAATACAAGAGGCTCATTGCCAAGAGCTCGCTGCCTGAATACAAAGTCTCACTGTCCAACAAGGAGGCTCACTTCCTATAGATACAAAATATAATAGAAAGATCCACTGCAACAATTTGCACACATCCGTAGCCTGGATTAGAAGATTGCAGAAACCTTCAGCTCACTACTTTCAAGAATCTAACATAATAAAGTATTGTTGCCTCAACTCACTTTCGCAGAACTCTACTCTTCACTTGTGTCTTACTTCGTTACTTTGTATGATTTAATCTTTTGCAACTCAACTTGCATTTATACCACCTTCAACCTTAGAAACATTCTCCAAGGTCGGCCACATATGCTTCATTTCATAAATTCAAATTAGGTCGATCGAAAACTCAACATTCCCACAATGGAAAGGAATGAGAGTGGACCAATTAAACACTTAACCAATACCAAAAGCAATGTCTTGGATCAACCACATGCTTCCTTAATTAAGTTTTTAATTCTTCATATGAAGTGTAAACACTAGGTTGGCCAAACCTAATGAAAACACAAATGAACATTGAAGTACACACTTTCCAACAAGAAGATAACATGTAGACAATGTAACACACTTAATCATGCACGAGAAAACATCTTGGATACCTTCAGATACATCCCCAAAAAGTGTAAAACTAATTTCAAACAAAGAACATCTTCCAGCAGTCCATCTGGACTATGCAAAGACATACAACAACTCTGAAACTCAACTTTCAGAATACCAAACCATGAACATCTATGCTAGAACCTAGAGAACATTATTACAAGGAATATTCTAGATTTACAAGGCCTGAAACGAAATAGCAGAGGACCATGGAGTAGAAACATTTCTCCCAGTCCATAGACAAGCAACTCTGTCAAACTAGTTCACACTCCAATGAACACAACTTTCACATCCATCAAACCAAAAGCTACAAATCAAGAAATGACATCGAAAGATCCCCAAAAACATCCCATTAGATCTACACAAGCATAGGATCAACACAATAGAAACGTGGAGCACATACCAAAGCACATTCTGAACACATACGTGTATGTGTAGGATCATGATGAGCCAAAAAGTGGCGATATGATGGGTTTTTGTAGGGTATGTGGCCGACGACTTTTTTTACCCAAAATTGATGAAACGAAAAGGGTTTTTAAAGGAGATTCTCGGCTTTCCACCAATATAAATTATGCTTTACTTTGAATTTAATAAATAATTATTATTTATTTTCTATGTGAATTACAACTAAAGTCCTGATTGATAGGCTGATTGAAAAATAGTTGTACCTTTCAAACGGTATCACATTTTTTGAATCTGAAACATGCGTCACATTCTATGCTTCGCATACTATAGGATTAAAAAAAAAAATCATGAATTTTTTACCAAGTTAAGGTGGTTAGACATATGAGTTTTTTTACTTTTTAAAAGTTGTAATGAAAAATTCATAATTAATTATTTACTAAGAAAAAAATTACAAAAAAATATGCATCACATCAGGACATGAATCCTCTACTTTATCTAAAATAATATAAAAAAATATTATCATTTTTTTTTGTGGTTAGGGTGGTCAGACAGACACCTACTTTTTTTTTCCTTGAAATTTAAGTACTCTTGCATTGAAATTTCAAATTTTCACCAAATAGATTTTTTTTTTAAAAAACCTAGTAGTTTAGAAACTAAATTCAATTTGCTACAAATTCTATTCGTACATATTTTTAAAATAATATAGATAACTTATTCAAATTTTTATGTCAAGTTGCCTAACTCTGATTTTTTTGAATTTTTTGCCACTGAAGGGCCTATTTTTTCCATGATGATCCTACACATACCCATACATAACTTTGACTTCACTCTTTGGTAATTTTCTCAAAAGCACTTGGTAACCCATAATTTTAGCACATTTGTAACATCATAAGGATAGATCCATGTACTCACAATATCTTAACAACATCTCAACTATACATGCACAATCTACAACATTCTGAACTATGTTGATATCAATGACAACATTAATGACAACACCACCTTGAACCTACTTATACTTGCAACAATCTCCCCCTTTGTCATTGATGGCAACACATTATGTGAAAAATCAACAAAGACAACACTCTCCTTTACTTTCCAAATTTTCACAACATTCTTCTTCTACTATTTTTCACATGACTCTCTCTCCCCCTTTGACATCAATGGAAAAGATAAAGAAAATTTGATCACTCCCCCTTAGGATTGCATCGATGCAACTCATACTACAAAAATGAAAACTTTATACTCCCCCCGCGGAGTAGACCCATTCATTAGTCCAGATAAATGAATAATCTTTGGATCCACTAGACTAATGCACCTCCATGTGCATCTAGTTTGAAGGGCCAATGGTCCCCAACCTCTCCTTGAGATACTCAAAAGTATCCTTCGAAAGAGCCTTAGTAAATATATCTGCAATTTTCTCCTTTGTAGACACATACTCCAGCCTGACTTTATTCTCCAACACCTTCTCTCTTAGGAAATGATATCTTATAGATATATGTTTTTTTCTTGAATGCATTACCGGATTCTTTCAAATGTTTATAGCACTTGTATTGTCACAGAAGATAGGAATAGGCTCATCACATATCACTCCAATCTCCTTCAGAGTTTGCTTCGTCCAAAAAACTTGTTTGTAGCAAGATGTTGTAGCAATATAATCTACTTTTGCAGTGGATAAAGAAACCAAGCCATGTTTCTTACTTAACCATGCAACCAATCTTCCACCAAGAAAGAAAGCACCTCCACTGGTACTCTTCTGATCGTCCATACAACCAGCCCAATCTGCATCGGTATAAGCACTTAAAGTGAAATTAGTATCCTTAAGATACCATAATCCATAATTTTTTGTGCCTTTAAGATATCTAAATATCCTCTTTATAGTTGTCACATGTGTTTCTTTAGGATCTACTTGAAATATGGCAACTAGACATACTACCTGCATGATATATGGTTTTGTAGCAGTAAGATACAACATTCCACCAATCATAGATATGTATTTTCTTTGATTAGCTTTAGTAGATTTGTCATCTTTACTCAACTTACATCTGGTCACCATAGGATTACTAACCAGTTTGGAGTCATCCATTCCAAAATTCTTTAACAACTCTTTCACATACTTAAATTTTGAAATGAATATCACCTTATTAGTTTGATTTACTTGAAGAACAAAAAATAAATTCAAATCACCAATCATGGAAATTTCAAATTCTTTTTGCATTTCCTGTGCAAATCTCGTACACATACTTGATCATTTCCTCTAAAGATGATATCATCAGTTACATATACTACCACTATGAACATTTTGCTACCTTGCACTTTGAAGTAAATATTATTGTCAGCAGAGCCTTTATTGAATCCTTTTTGTGTCAGATATCTATCCAATATTGTGTACCATGCTCTGGGAGCTTGTTTCAGTCCATACAATGCCTTCTTCAACTTACAAACCTTATCCGGTTTGTCTGATAACTGAAATACTTCAAGTTGTTCCATGTATTCTTCTTCTTCCAGTTCACCATTTAGGAATGCAGAGTTGACATCCATCTAATATACCTTGAAATCCTTATGGGCATAAAATTCCAAAAACATCCTAATAGCTTCCATTCTTTCCATTGGTACAAATGTCTCTTCAAATTCTATGCCTTCAACTTGTGAGTATACCTTGCATACAAGTCTTGCTTTGTTTCTTATAATTTCACCATTTTCATTCAACGTATTCCTAAGCACCTACTTTGAACCAGTCCCATTCTTATTCACAAATCTAGGAACCAGTTCCCATGTCTGATTCTTCTTTATTTGCTGCAACTCTTCTTTCATAGCTCTAACCCAACTTTCACCTTCACATGCTTCACATACAAACTTCGCTTCTATTTTAGAAAGTAAACACATATTTACCTCAACTGCTACTTTACTTCTTATCTTCACACCTTCACTCTTATCTCCAATTATCGGTTCCTCCATATGATTATTCTGGACATACTTAGGAGTCTTAACAATAGGTTCCAGAATTTCTTCTTCAATATATATATTCTTCTTCATCTTCCTCATTCTATTCAGGAACTTGTCCGCAGATAGGATCATCAGGTTCGACTTCACTTATCTCAATAGGTTTGTGCATATCCTCATCAAATTTCACATTAGCAGTCTCAACAATCTTCCTCAATATTTTATGAAAGCGTCTATATACTTTGTTGGTAGTTGAATATCCAAGGAAAATCCCTTCATCACATCTAACATCAAACTTCCCAAAATTTTCATCATCTCTTTTAATGTAACATCTTCTTCCAAACACCTTAAATTATTTCACAATAGGAGCCTTACCAGTCCATAACTCATAAGGAGTCTTTGTGTTGTTGCCTTTGATTTGAATTCTATTAAGAACATAAACAACAGTGTGTATTTCCTCTCTCTAGTACACATCAAGTACATTTTCTTCTTTCATCATGGTTCAAGATGCAACTTCCTATACATTTTGGTTCTTTCTCTCAACTAGTCCATTCCGTTGAGGGGTTCTAGGAGCAGAAAAGTGTATCTTTATGCCATGCTCTTCACAAAATACATTAAACTCACTAGAAGTGAATTCTCCACCTCTATCGGATCTCAAACATTTTATTCTTAGGTTCACTTCATTTTATACTTTTGCTTTGAACACTTTAAACCTATCCAATGCCCGAGTCTTTTCTCTAAGAAATGCAACCCATGCCATTCAAGAATAATCATCAATAAGGAGTATGAAATACCTGTCACCATTTAGGCTTCTTGTTCTAGTAGGACCATAGAGGTCTGCATGAATTAATTCCAGCATTTTGGTAGTAGTTTTTTCTTTTCCTTTGAAATTGCATCTTGTTTGTTTCCCTAACTGACAACTTCTACAAATAGTATTGGCAGGCTTTATGATTTTAGGTAGACCTTGGACAACATCTCTTGAATTGATCCTGACCAGATTATCAAAGTTTATATGTCCCATTCTCCAGTGCCATAGCCAACTTTCATTAACTTGAGCTACCAGGAACTGACCATCAAGACCCTTAAGCTGATAGATGTTTCCATGAGTTCTCCTTCTTGCAGCAACCATAGCTCTAGATCCTTTTCTAATCTCACAGGTATTATCTTGAAATACAAGTTTGAAACCATTTCTACACATCTGTCCAACACTCAAACTGTTATTCCTTAGGCCCTTTACACAATGTGCATCATCAGTGTTGTGAATTCCATCAAAACTAATTACACCTTTCCCAACAATCTTTGCTCCAGAATCATCACCAAACATTACTAGACCACCATCATACTTTTCAAGTTTAGTGAAATTACTTTTATCTCTGATCATGTGATTAAAACATCCATTATCAATCACCCAATAGTCTTCATGCTATTTAGCATGAAAGGCGGTGACCAAAGTACCTTCCATCTCATCCTTCTTGTTCTTTGAATCACTTTTTCTTGCACATTTTCCAAAGTTAGAAGTCACAAATTTACTTTCCAAAGCTAAGAACAAGCATTCACTATCATCATTCTCAAAATCAGATTCATCATCAGAGATTCTAGCTTCTTCTCTAATATAGTACAACCTTTTGTATTTCTTATCCTTTCTATCTTTATGATCTATGTTATTCTTATGTACAACTCTATGTGGACATCTTGAAGCATAATGACCAATATTACCACAACTGAAACATTTAAAGGGAAACATACCTTTATACTTGTCAGTACCTTTCTTCAACTTCCTGGTAAAGTTCACTTCCAACTCATTTGAACCATCACTATTCACATCATCTTTAATCTTTGTTTCTTTAAATGTTGTTTCTTTCTTTTCCTCTTTCTTTCCAAACTTTCTCATCTCAAATGCAGTCAAGGTGCCAAATAGTTCTTCTTTAGTATATTTCTTAGGATCATATGTTTCCTCAATAACTGAAACCTTGTCACTGTAACACTGTGGTAGGGTCATTATAATCTTCTCAATTATATCTTCGCCAGTCAGAATATCCCCTTGATTTCTGACTTCATTTTCTGCCAGATCAATCCTCTGAAAATAGATTGAAATATCTTCTCCTTCTTCCATTTTCATATTCTCATAGATCTACAATTTTCTGTCAACTTCTTTGTAAATTTCACTCTATCATTTCCTTCATAAATATCTTCCAACTTCTTCCAAACTTCATAAGAAGTACCTAGAGAGATAAATTTTGTTCTCTTAGTCTTGGATAAAGCATTGTAAATAGCATACCTCACTTTTTCATTCTCCTCATAAGAAGAAACCTCATCTACAGTATTAGGACCACTCATCGGTGCAATATAATTCATCTCAACAGCCTTCCAGGTCTTGTAACCAAGAGAGATAATATATCCTCTCATTTTCATTTTCCAGTCACTCTAATCAGATCCATCGAACATAGGGATCACCAACTTATGCACCATCAGATTTTTCTTAAGTGGTTAAGCTCTACACCAAGGAACCAAAGCTTTGATACCAATTGTTAAATGGAACAGGACAACTGAGGGGGGGGTGAATTAGTTGTCACCAAATTCAAATACAATACTTCAATCACTTATCAACTTTACAACCACACTATTTTTCTATTAAGTATGAACATGAAATGTAGATAATAGAGTAAATTCAACACAATGAAAACTAGATTTTACATGGAAAACCCAATAAGGGAAAAACCATGGTGAGGATTAACTCACAATATAAAGTAATAGAAAAATTGAATACAAAAGGCTCACTGCCCGAATGTAAAGGCTCACTTCCTACAAAAAGGACTCACTACCCAACAAGGAGGCTCACTGCCTACAAATACAAAAGATAACAAAAAGATCTACCACAACAATTTACACACATCCACAGCCTGGATTAGAAGATTGCAAAAACCTTCAACCCACTGCTTTCAGGAATCTAACACAATAAAGTATTGTTGCCTCAACTCACTTTCACACAAATTATTTCTTCACTTGTGGCTTTCTTCATTTTTTTGTATGATTTAATCTTTCACACCTCGGCTTGCATTTATACCACCTTCAACCTTAGAAACATTCTCCAAGGTTGGCCACATATGCTTCATTTCACTAGTAAAATTTGGCAAATAAATGACTACTTGACTAAAACTTTTAGTCACAACATCTAAAGATGACTAAATTCTACTCATTTTGTGCAACACAACTACAAATGACTAAAAAAATGACTAATTTGATCATCATAAGTGACTAATTTTATCATCAGGTAAAAAACACAACTAAATAATTAGTGACACAAATAAAAATGACTAAATAATTAGTCACACAAATAAAAATTAGACAATATGATATTAAAGTGGATAATTAAAAAATATATTTCGAATTGAGGGAGTGGATTGTATTATAATATATTATATTACAATACAATATATTATATAGTTTAATATATATAATATATATTATATAATATTATATTATATAATATATATTACATAATATTGCATTATAATATTTACAAAATGGTGGGCCTCGCAATATGAAGTAAATTCATTAAAAATTTCATTGCACCATTGACCCGCATGTGTGTGAAGGAGATAAAGCAGGTAAGCGGGCAAAGTGATAAAAAATATTAATGTTCCTGCATTATCGCAGAGCAGGAGGAAGTGGGTGTGCGGGTATACGGGGTGAGGGAATAGAGAGTAAAAAAGAAAAAATAATAAAGTGTAGTATTGATTTTTAATTTTTCTGCCCTCTCGCGAAGAGGAAAAATAAAAATTATAATATTATAATGTATTTAATATTATATAATAATATTATATTATAATATATAATATAATATAATATAATATTATATTATATTATATTATATAATAGTATAATATTATAATATTATATAATATTATATTATAATATAATATATTATACTATTATATAATATTATAATATTATATAATATAATATTATAATAATATTATATTATATAATTGTTACTCATAAACATGACCCTTCCCTTTTTCAACTATCTTGCCTTATGTGCCTTAGTCATTTTATTTAAATTTGTGTTTAGGTGGTGTTTCGTTGTACGTCTTGAACTCAGGTAGGGTTTTCATAAGTTTTTCTAACCACCCATTTTACCACCTATATTGTTATTTTTTTGGTTGGCAGTGTTTTATGACTTTATCCTAACCCATCATTTCCTTAAAAAGGGGCTTTATGTATGTGAATGACCCAGGTGATGAGTTTTCATATGTCAGAAGTTACCCAATAACTTACCCCGCAAGTCATATTTGTAGGTGGTATTCATTTAATTGTTTGGAACCCAAGCGATGTTTTATTAGGTTACATGAACTACCCGTTTTGCCACCCAGAATCTTTTCAATGATTTATGGAATGACAGTGAGCTTAATTCATAAAACCAGTGCATTATGTAGAGAAAGAAACCAACATTTTCATATATGATATGAACAAGAGTAAACAAAGCCATGCATACAAGAACACAAAGATATTAAAATGATATTTTATTATATGTTTGTATATGCATTTACATAACATTGACACTACAAAATTGTTCAATTCAACTACAAAAGTTCATATCAATGGAAAAAAAAGGGGAGATTCTTGTTCAGACACACATAACAAACATTAGGACTCGGATATCCTTAACCACAATCTGGAGGCATTCAAGCTGAATAGGGGATAGCAAGTTATCATGTGATTGCAGGAACTGGGCAAAGAGCCCCATATCATTCCTCACAATTCCCGCACAGAGAAGAGCAACTATTTCCTCCATGGTCTCATTATGAAGAGTTGACGTTATACAAATGGCATTGCCAATCAGTCCACTCTGAGGATAGTGACTGAGCCTAGTGATAGCTACATTGACATAATGATGAAATTCAGGCCTCACCAGACGTTCTAATGCTCTTAGACCCCAGTCGTGCGACCAGAGGTACTAATGATTGTGTACACAAAATGCTCTAACATGGTGGTATTATGTACATGTTCCTGGCTCATAAACGCTTCACCCAAGATACTATGAAGCACCTCTTCTTCCACCTCACTTTGTATCACAAAAACTTCTTTCAGTTGATCTGACAGATGCCTAAACAACATACTGCATTCAATCTTCTCCAAGACAATGAAATCATTTACAAAATTTCCAACACTCTGAGTGTTCGCCATGTTGGATGCTTCTGAATGATGAAGTGTGGTGACACTAGCTAAATTTATAGAAGGTTGGTTGGAAATTGGCACTTTCTCCTTAGATTTGGTGAGATGGAAACTTAGTTCAAATTAATGGTTGATTTGAACCAACTTTAAATCACATTTCTAGTCAGACAGTATACACGTGCTATCGTATGGTGTCTCCTTGAAGTTGCATTAATTACTCGATTGGTCATTCGACGGTCATTGATGAAAACAAGATTAGTTTTCTTACTGGATGTCCTTTCACTTGTCAGATAATTATTTGAACTAGTCTTTCTTTTAAGTCATTTCCAAGAAGACGGTAAGGAAACAAGAAGATCGCCAATTTAGTAATGACTTTAGCAACCGTTTGATGGAGTTGGTTTGGTATATATTAGAAATGGAGAAGAAAATAGGGTTGGATCTCTAGATATACACTTTGTGGTGTTTTCAAGAGGGATTCGGTCATTTATTTCACATGTAATAATTCATAATCTTTGAGTTGTGAATTTAATGAGATGCTTAGTATGCTAATCTTTGTGTTATGCGTGCAGTAGAGTTATGTCTTCTTTGTGAGATAAGCTTTATGGTGTCCATTTATTATAGTATGATCTTGTTTCCTTTAATGAGATAGTCATAGATCTTTTCAATCTTTGTGTTAATCATTTATGGCCGTTGTTTACGCATTCGCATTAAAGTTTCATATTTATGAACTAGCATCTATTGCCTTTCCTACTTTTTGGTTAAAAGCATACACATGTTTATTTAGTTTAGTCAGATTCATTGCATATCATTCAAGGGAGTTGTACCTCCAAAATTTAGAGAAAAGCCACAAATGCAATTGTGGTCTTTTCAAAGCTATTAGTGGATTGATACTAGTGCTAAACAAGGTTGAGATTCATTTATTTTGATCATATTTATCATGAGCCAATTCATTTGCTAACAAATTTTTATAATATTATAATATATTTAATATTACCTATTGTATAAAAGTCAAAGATTTATATATTGTAATTTATTTAATTTTGATTCCATTTTGAATTTATTTTAGCGGGAAAATACCCTAATGGGTGGGCATAATGGGAAATAATAATTTTCATTTTAATAAACAGACTCTAAAATCCTTGTCAAACCTTATTTTCAGGTTGTAGCACGCCAAATCGGAGAAGTGAAAGGTCAATACCAATGAGGAAGAGTTTGGAGGAGCCGAAACTAATAGCAGTGGGGAAAGCAACAAAAAATGTTGCATTGTTTGGTTTGAACAGAGGAGCGTTGAATCCTCCCACTGGCATAATGCTTTTGGCCATTCTTTCTAAGGTATGGTACAACCCATTTTAGTGGTGACTCCCTCTATTAAAGGGTCTGCGGATTCAACTGGGCAATTCTATTCTAAAAAATCTCACGTCATCCTTGCTTCACTTTATTCTATCTTTTATTCCTTCTACCTATATTTTTGTTTTTCTCTACTTAAAGCGGTGGGTATCTACAAGGGCGAACAAACTTGACTACGTAGGGTAAAGGAAGTCATAATGTTAAAACCTAAATGTGCTCAGTATTAGGATCTTGGACGTAATTTTCATTTTAATAAATAGACTATAAAACCCTTGTCGAAACCTTATTTTTAGGTTGTAGCTCGTCAAATTAGAGAAGTGAAAGGTCAATACCGACGAGGAAGATTTTGTAGGAGACGAAACCAATAGCAGTGGGGAAAGCAACAAAAAATAGCTACATTTTTTGATTTGACTATGTTTTCATTGTTGAAAATACAGGTAATTATGTAGCTTTAAAACTTATAAAACTATTATACTATAGATCTAAATAAGTGTTCTTTATTACAATTTATTTTTGGATTTTTATCTGTTTAGACTCATTTTACCACTTGTAGAAATAGACAAAAGATTGTAGAAGAATAAGATCAGAAGATAGAACTGACACAACATATACTGTGGAGAAACCCTTTTGGGAAAAAAATCCACCACCAGAATCAATAGTGCTTGTATTATTTAACCTTAGAACAAGATTACAATAATTCTTTATCAATCCTTGCTTGAGATGCTTCTTTTGCCTTCAACAATTCTTCTTCACAACTTGCAATAAAATCTGATAAAACTCTCTTCAACTTGCTGCAATTTATAGACAATAATGAGCCTTGTAAACTCCAAAGAGTTTACAGCTACAAAGCACAAAGCTTATCTCACAAAACCTATGCCTGTTCTTTGCAAGTAGAGTTCTTCCGTGAAAAACAATGTCAAACCAAGTCCTTCATCAATTTGGGTGTCCAAAACTGAAGCCATAACTCAACGTTGATTTTGAAGATATCTTGTAAGCTTCTCCTCAAATTTGGTGCTCAAGAATGGGCCCACTTAACTCAGCCTTATAAAATATCTTATCATGCAAAAGTGTTAACTCCAAGATGCCAACTTGAGTGCCCAAGGTGGGTCCAATTCAATCTTTGTTAACTAAAACATATCTCTCTACCATTCATGCAAATATCATGCATGATTGATCATCCCCACTTAACTGAATATATCACCTGTTATCTATCATGCAACTGAAGTCATTAGTCATGCATTCAATTGAAACTAATTACATGCAACCAAAGATAACTAAACCATAACTAAACTGAACTAATACTGAACTGAACTTCATGCATGTAAACATCAATCCATAAATTCTAGGATCTTTACATGCATTACTAAAGTGTTATCTTTCTCCAAACAGTTAACTCAAGGTGGATTCCACCTTCCATGTGGGTGCCCCATGTGCTCCTATTTTTTAGGAGCTCTTCTTGGGTGTCCCCACATGTTCCTATCATTTAGAATTAATTACAAATGTTAATTTACATGTTCATTTCATTCGAATTTAATCTCTCTCTAATACTAGTGTTGGGGAACACTTTCCAAGGACTTAGGAGATACATGAAATATGTTTAGGATTGCAATTAAATGGCATCTTATTCCCAACATTCTCCCACTTGACATTAGACATTGCAATTATTCTAAACAAGGAATCATTATTATAAAACAAGTACAAGACTCAAGGCCAATGGCCTTCCTGCACCAACTAATCAATCCATGCCAACTTCAAATGCAGCCTACATAATCATGAAGCTCCAAGCAAATGATTAATACTAAAAACCAAGAGAACTTATCTATAGGAACTGGTTTTGTAAGATAATCTGCAACATTAATCAAAGTGACAACTTTTTCAATTAATACCTTCCCACTCTCAACCGTTTCTCGCACAAAGTGATACTGAACATCAACATGCTTAGTAGAAGCATGATACATAGGATTTTTGGCTAAACAAATAGCACTCTGACTATCACATTCAAGTTTAACTTACTTGCAATTAAAACCAATACCTTTCGTAAGTCTCTATAACCAAACTGCCTCTTTAGAGGCATGCGAAACCACCGAGTGTGTTGAAGTCATGTCCAACCAAGGTGTAGGCTTCTCAGTCTTTAATATTGAAAAATATTTTCTTACAAGTAACCATTCCAACATATATCTCTTACCATAAGAGAACTCAAGCCTCACCTATTTCTCCAAGTATCCATGAGGACCTATAACCAACGAATCCATGCCAAACTCCAAAAGCAACATAGCACTATCATGAAGTAATCAAGCAAATGATTAATGTACCTAATACATAAGATAACTACACAAGATCAATGTCAAAGCTCCAATCATGAATTAGGAACATAAACATGACAACATGATATAACCATCTCCTCCAAGGAGATCACATGCATCATAACATACATAAACATCCTAGTCTCAAGAGAACAAGTACCATACCAAACTCTAAATGTGTATCAAGAGTAAACCATGACATAATAGAAACCACTCTAAACCAAGAAAAAAACATATCCCCAATCACATGAAATAACCTTACCAATGATGTATCCACGTCACTATAACAAGTCCCACTAAACCATGGTACAAGCTACACATGGCATCATGACTACCATCCTCTTCATGAAGATCACTCTTTAACATCAAGCAAAGAGTCATCACAAACATTTTTACATGAAATGATCAATGCATGATTACCGTCATCTGAGGATTCCTTTGTAGAATCAGAACTCTTTTTCTTGTTCTTACAATCCTTCTTCACAAATTTCATAAATTCAAATTAGGTCAGCAACTCAACATTCCCGCGTTGGAAAAGAATGAAAGTGGAACAATTAAACACTTAACCAAGACCAAAAGCAATTTCTTGAATCAACCACACACTTCCTTAATTAAGTTTTTAATTCTTCATATGAAGTATAAACACTAGGTCAGCCAAACCTAATGAAAACACAAATGAACATTGAAGTACACGCTTCTCAACAAGAAGACAACACATGGATGACGTAACACACTTAATCATGCACAAGAACATATCTCGAATACCTTCAGATACATTCCCAACAAGTGTACAACTAACTTTGAACAAAGAACATCTTCCACCAGTCCATCTGGACTATGCAAACACATACAACAACTTTGAAACTTAACTTCCAGAATACCAAACCATGAACATCTCTACCAAAACCTAGAGAACATTATTGCAAGGAATATCCAGATTCACAAGACCTGAAATGAAATAGCAGAGGATTATGGAGCAAAAAAATTTCTCCCGGTCCACAAACAATCAACTCTATCAAACCAGTTCACACTCTGATGAACACAACTTTCACACTCTATCAAACCAAAAGCTACAAATCAGGAGATGACACCAACAGATCCCCAAAAATATTTTTTCATATCCAACAAGCATAGGATCAACATAGAAGAAACACAAAGCACATACCAGAGCACATTTCGAACACATACATAACTCTAACTTCACTCTTTATTAATTTTTTCAAAAGCACTTGGTAACCCATCATTTCAGCACATCTGCAACATCATAAGGATAGCTCCATGTACTCACAACATGTCAACAACATATCAACTATACATGCACAATCTACAACATTCTGAACTATGTTGACATCAATGACAACATTAATGACAACACGACCAAACCTGCTCATACTTGCAGCATACTTATTCCATTGTACCATTTGCATCCTCTCTTTTTTGTCTCAAAGTATGTGATGAATGTGACAATGGCTTGAGGATACAAAATGACAATAAAACAATTTTAACTATGTATATAAGCAATATCGATATCATCAAAACATGTATTTAAATATATAAACCTATATATACTTACCTGTATTTACTTATTCCATTGTGCCATTTGCATCCTCTCTTTTTTATCTCAAAGTGTGTGATGAATGTGATGATTGCCACCTGATATGAAAATGATAATAAATAAATTTTAATTATGTATACTATTAATATCAATATCATCAAAACATGTATGGGTAAGTGCACCAATTTGTGACACAATTTTGATGCCAAATTGGAAAAAATGGTAAAAAAAGTCCAAATTGAGCATTTGGCACACGTTGAATTTGGTGAGCGCTAATATGGTGCACACCAAATTTGGTGTGCGCTAAATGAAAAAGTTAATTAAAAGCAAGAAATGTGTTTCAAACCTCATTTTCATTTCAACCCATGGCTTGGCTTGGAGGATTTCAGCTCTGCAACTCACGCTTGCCAAATGTCTTCTATTTTTTGCACTCTTAGCTTGCAATTCTTCACGAGGATGCCACCAACATGTCAAAGAGGTTGAAGATTGCGAAGAGGTATGTATTTTTATTATATTTATTTTGAATTTGATTTAGAATGTAGATTGAAATAGGATTTTTTAATAAAAATTTGTTCTAATTCTTAGGGAATGAATCTCCACTTCTAAACATTGTGAATTCATAATCACCCCCTCACGAAGAGCCTCCTGTAGACACCGAAATTTGGTCTAAGCCTGTGACTTCAATATTCTTCATAATTCGTATTCTTCATGGTCATGATTAAATAATGTCAATTATTTAATTATTCTCTATAGTCTTCATTTCTTCTATTAATTAAATAATCTTAATTATTTAATTAATTCACACTTTTCTTTATTCTATCTGATTAATTAAATAATTTTTTTTTATTTAATTATGTTACTAATTAACCTTATCCTTCTTTTCAAATTAAATAAATTCTTATTTAATTTACTCTTTATCATACTTCAACTATAATTAAATAAATTTTTTATTTAGTTAATTATTCATTTAAATCCCTTTATCACTTAATTAAATAAATTTTATTTATTTAATTATTCTTCAAATATCAAATCTTGAATTAAATGAATTATTTAATTCATGAATTCTATTTTAACGCATTCCTTTATATTTAGATAATTGTGTGAGTTATCTAAGTATTCACTTTTACTCGACTCAAAGATCTATTCAAATCGCTCAGTTAACTCTTGATTTAATGTCTAAGTGGCGTTCTCGAGTAATCTCTTCGTCAAATCATTCAATCATCCAGTTATAACTCATTTGTGTGTACATGTAGATTAATTAAATATTCCTACTTAATTAATTAAACCTTGTGCGTGCATTCGAACAAAGATTTTCTTTAATCCATCTTTATCTTTGTCATGCAAAGATAATTCTTCTATTTTTGAATACCAAACTTGAAGATTAAATCATTTATTTAATCTTTAATTCTATTTCTAATTTATATCACTCATGTCATTACTAACTGTTATCAGAATGCATGACTAATCATTCAATCTCAACCGTCTATTGATCTTTCAATCTTGGCATGTCGTTCGAATAATCAATTTTTTATAAATTGATCTGGTCTTCATCATTCCAATCTCTCTTGAAATCTTATGACTTTTTAGAGCAACTATCTTGAATCTTCGATGTTTTTCTAAATCATTATCATAGGCTATACTTGCAAGAACCTTTGAAAATCTGAGGGCAATTATACTACAATGAAAAAATGGAGAAGGGCAATCGAGATGATACATGGAAATACATACATATTGGGTGAGATTGTTTAGTTTACTTACATTTTTAATTTCCTTTGTTCTTTGCTGCTTAACATTAGATTGCATTTAGAGTTCTTTAGATTTGTATTGCATATTTGCTCTGATCTGTTTTCTTTCTGCATTTTCTGGATGTTACACCTCCCATACAAGAACAACCTAAAACCCCTCCATAAATTCATAGGCATCCTCAAGGAACATAAGAAAATATCCTAAATCAAATTGAAAAAAATAAAAGAGACATTGAACAATTAATTGGAAGATTAACCGAGCATGTCGAAACCCACCCTTATAGGAGAGGGATTGTCAAATCATTGAAGTCAATTATATCTCATGTAGGAGAAAAGAGTGAGAAAATAAATTTTTGGTCAAATAAGAGGCGTGAGATGAGAAAATTTTATGCTAGTGGTTTGTCATATGCAGAAGTGAAAAAACAAAAAAATATCAAATCCAACTTGTGTGCCCTATTTATAGACCCGAGAACCAATGCACCTTTGTCTCATGCATGCAAGAGGTTCCCCATCCATTGGTGCTACCATGAGTTAATTAAAAATAAATTTTGAGAGAGGTGGTGGATGGTATTTGACCAACCTCCATGCAATAACCATGAGGTACCACAATACATTTTGAGGAAACTCTATTGTGAGTTTGTCCTCAATAAGATGCCAAATTATTTTGACATCTTAGACTTTTAGGGTAGAGGTGGGGGCTCCACACATGATAAACTTGTTGCACGATGTAATCCACAGTTGGCACCGAGACCCTTGGCCAAAGCCTTGGTGGAGCATGTTATCGTTCCTTCCATTGTTAAGGACAATGTAGAGGTGGACAAGGTGGAGTCGATTAGCTTGCTCACCTAGACCATTATACAATGTGTGAGGCTTCTAGTAGATCCTAATGTGGAGGAGACATGTAGGCCCCAAGCTCCACCCCACCATTGTGGCGATTGTGGTGTTGTTTGGACGTACAATTATTAGAGTGCTTAGGATGCAACTACATAGCCTACATCAGTTGTAGAGGCGATGTCTTTCACAGATGATTTGTTGAATAATACAATCGACATTGACACTTAGGTAAAATTCAACAAGTTCATTTAATTTTTTTATTAAATTATATTTTGAAATTTAAGAATAACTAAATTAGTAGAATATCAATATGATGAAATTTCAGGGTTGGAGTGTTCATGAGACATGCTCCATTCCTGTAGACCCTTTTTTATTCTCGACGTTAAGTCCATAGGTATGCAACTAGTATTAAATATATTATTATTGTATTTGAACAGTTGAATGCTATATTTGAATGTTGGTCTCATAACATGCTTTAGATGTCAAAAAATTTCATGGTGTACCTTTGACCTCTACACCTCACAATTCATGTCCTCAAACAACTTTCACTCAAGTTACCTTGATTCATTAATGGTGTTGTAAAACAATGTTAGCTAGTTTTCATAATTTTGGATATACCAATCTAAAAATTTGATGAGAAACACAAACATTGGTTGGTCTTGTGAGATCCTAATTATATTTACCATTCAATGTCCATCTCATTCTTCCATTCATTTCATCATGCATGTTTTAACCATTTTATATCATATATCCCTATCTTTAACACCTTATATATTGTACCACCTTCGTCCATATTTCATCTTATACACATATCATTACAATAAATGTTTCCTTCTGCTCATTATTGATGAAATCTCTAATACATTATTACTACACACCTCAAGTTCCCACTTCATGTCCTATAGTCAAACCTTAGACACCGCCTAATTCACTATATGGTCTAATATTCCCTCCTAATTACTTACCATTAACCTCTAGTATAGTTCACCGTAAAAATATTTTATTATCCCATCCTAGCTCAGGGCTGATGCAAGAAGTTGGGTACACAAAAAGCTCAAAAAGTGGGTGTTTTTGCTGTTTTTCATAATTTTTCACACTTGGACTAAAAATTTGAGGCACTTACACAATGAATCTTAAAAAAAAATAGTAATATGAAATTTATCATTTTGAATCTAGTTTCCAAATATGTAAATTATTCAAATACCCATATTATAGAAATTAAATTTTGATAGGGATCTATAAAAACCACTTTTTAAATGTCCCTATTTTTTTACCATACCAAGCATGTGTATGGACACCACTTTTTGACCCAAATAAAATTATTTTGCTAATTCATTTTGGGAAAAGAGAGCTAACAACATGAAGATTGATATGGAATTTTTTTTGTAATTTTTTGTAGAATATTTGTTTTTTTATTTATTTTTTATTGGCCTTAATTGCTGTTTTTAAAAATCAACATGTATGGACAGCATAATTGGACCTAAATTAAATATTTTTTGAATATTTTTTTTCATTGTGTAGAGAATTGTCTGAAGTTTGATGCCATATAAATTTTTTTACAAGAAACTTAACCAAAAAAAAGTCTGATATTTCAAGTTTAAGGACTAGTTTGCTTAAAAATTAATTAAAAATTAGCAAACATAATCCAATCTTAATAAAAATTATATATTTCGAAAATAGACATCATGTTCTCTAGTGGGCTTTAATTTTATAGATTGATTCATAAATAAAGCCCATCAGCCATATTGCCAAAGTTGGGCATTCTTCTTCAATTTGCCTTAGTTTTTTAGTTGTAGGTCAAAGGTTAAGGCTCAGATTGCCAAGCCTTTTCCAAGCCTAAAACCAAGGTTGCATGTGGGTTGGGAATTCAATTTTTAAATAACGTGTATGTGTTACTAAAACTCGTGCGTGTTATTTAAATGAAATGCGTATGTGTTTCATAACACATACGCGTTATCTAATTACCCATTGGGTAAAGGTAACACGTACAGGTTCCTAGAACAAAACGCGTATGTGTTTCATAACGCATACACGCTTCTGATATAGTCATTTTTTCCTAATTTGGTAAATACTGATAAAACATATTTTTTTTGCAACATTCCTTTTTTGCAGTACAGACCGAAAGCACCATTTTCTGTGTTTTTTATTGCAAATTTGTCTTGTGTAGGGCATATTCTATTCAAATTGTTGGAAGAGACAAAGTGCAGGTTGAATTTTTTGAAGTGGAATAAAGTACAAGAAGATTTGGAAAAAGAGAATTTTTGGATGCATTCATGATGTTTTTGTACTTTAGAGTTTAAAGAAAAAAGGATCTTCATACTACATAGTTTTATTTGAATATTTGAAAGAGAGCAATTTGAAAATAGGTTGTATTTGAATCGATTTTTTTGTCATCAAAGAGGGTTTGGTAACCATGGGTGATAAGCAAAGACAAAGAAAAAGATGTAGAAATTTAATGACACCTGAAGAAATTCAAGCAAATAGAGATATGGAGGAAAAAAGACAAAGGGATAGAAGAGAAAGGATTCATCAAAAAAATTGCAAGCATCTAGTTCCAATAATTTTGAAGAGGAAGCCATGAATGATGAAATGAATGTAGATCACGATGCAAATGTGGAGATGGTGAATATGGAAGAAAATGCAATTATGGAGACAAACCCAACTATGCCTTCAACTTCAACTTTGAATGATGTGGAAATAGTACCTATGCAAACAACTTCGGGTATGTCTTCAAATCTACCTCCCAATGATATGGAAAGTGCACCTATTCATACAATCCATCCAGGTATGTTTTCAAACCCAAGTTTTGATAATATTGATATTGCTTATTTAGATGAAGCTAGATACACCATTGATGATATCAATAATTCTAGGGTTGAAACAATGCAAAAACAAAAAAATGATGAAATTATATTTTATGAGAATGCAAATGAGAATGAAATCCCTCATACTGATGAAAATGTGAATGAAATCCATTTTACATTTGAAAATGAAAATGAAACCCCTTGTGTGAATGAAAATGAAACCCCTTGTATGGATGAACCTAAATTTTTTTTTTTTACAGTTGAAAGAGATGTGCTAGATAAACTTCATGGTAAAGTTTCTTGGAAAAAAAATAGAACTTATGGAAATAGAATATATAAAATGTTTTTGTATAGAAAGAAATTAGGATTCCAATGTCAACTCATGGTGCAATTGATGATAATGTCGAAAATGAGAATAGTGATGAAAAAATTAGGTGTTTTTGTAAACCCAAAAAAGAAAGACGATTTAGTAAAACAAGTCATATCTAGTGTTGCTAATGTTATTGATTTTATAAGTAAGAAAATTCGATCAGAATATAAGAATGTGGCTCGTCATGCAATAAAAAATGCTCTAGTAGATAAAGCGGCTCCAAATAAAAGAATGTTAAGTAAGATTAGAAAATGTATAAAAGTAAATCCTAGAACTTTGATATGAGCTACTAAAAGAAGAGAAAGTATTGAAAAGGATCCAATTAATCAATGTTGGAGTTTTAGTGGTAGACTCCCAAGATCAGACATGAAATTAAATAATGAAAATAAATCTTTAATCAAAAAATTTTGGCATGATAATACAAGATTATCACCTAACATTAGAGATGTCTTAAAATGAAGGGTGGGTTCAAAAATTCATGAACCTCACCCAAAGCATCTCTTAGATATGACTCAAACTGAATTATATAAAAAAAAATTAGATACTTCAATCTTACCATTGAATATTAATATAAGTCAAAGATCATTCGAAAAGTGTAAACCTTGGTATGTTAGAATTAATAAGCAACAAATCTCTTGTTTTTGTAAGACCCATGTACAATTTCATTATTATTATGATAGTTTTCGATATATACGATGTACTTTGCATGCTAACCAAATTATGTAGGATATTTGTGGTATTCATATGCCACCTGAAAGAATCAAAGTTTTTATTGCAGGTTTGTTTTGTGAACCCTCTAATGGAAACTTATTTTATTTAAAAACATGTATTTCTGGAGAATGTGATAGATGTGGTAACTTTTCATTATTAGGAGAATGTATACATGAAAGTAGTTTAGATGAATTTGGACAACAATTAGTGGATGTAAAAAAAATTAAAAATGTTGAGTATACTTTGAAAGATGGGAAAATTGGAAAACGTTGTGAGCTAATTGTGGAAAAATTTAGTGTGCATGTATTTATTAATGAATTTAAAGATAAGATTGTACCTAAATATGTTCAAAACTCTCAGTATGCTCATTGGCTTGATAATAAATTTCATTTATGTAAAAAGACATTCCCAATTGGAACTATACAGTCAGTTGTTGATTTTGCTAAAAATTATACTCTTGCTCCACAAGAAGAAATTCAATCACAATATTATAATTCAATGCAAGTAGCTACATTTGTTCACATTTTTTATAGACATGAAGATGATAGTATAGAAGATAATAGAAATTTTTTGAGAGAGTACCATTTTTATGTAAGTGATAATCAATTACATTCATCTAAGTTTGTTCAATATTGTTTTGATATATTTTATAAAAATTTAAAAGAGAGAGGAATTCAAATGCTAGAACATCTCATATGGTCGGATAATTGCACAGGTGAATTCAAAAATGCTAGAATTTTTTATTGATTATGTAGACTTCATAAAAAAAAAATATCTAGCACATATGGAGTTTTTTTTAAGCTAGTCATGGTAAGGGAGAACATGATGGAGTAGGTGCATGTGTGAAAATAGCTCTTGCTAGAGAACAACTATAATTTGAGGATGTTGTGAAATTTAGAGATGCATGTGCAATTGTAGATTGGTGCAATACCAAATTAACTACAAGAACAAGTGAGAGCTCAATAACTCAACGCTTCTTTTGGTTAGTTGAAGAAAATGATATTTGTTTTCGACAAGATTGTGAAACAATTAATGGATCTACAAAATGGCATTCGTTTAAGAGTTTGAATGCAAACACATGGAAAATATGGACAAGGGAGTTGGCATGCTTTTGTCAATTTTGTATTACAGGTGATTGGGAGGCATGTGAAAATACGGAATGGGTCAAACAATGGCAACAAAGATCCTTCACGCCTACATCGACACAATTTCAACATGGAATGACAATTGAAGATAATCAACTATTCACATCAGATGATTATGATTGTGTTTTGGATCTTGTACAAGAAGGTACATTATTTATTGAGTTGAATTTTATATGTATTCATGTTTAATAAATGTGAATTAAATATAAGTCACTCTTTATTTATATTTCCAGGACATGTGTATGTTATTGTTGCACCTGAGGGGAATAAAGAGAAGACCGAGTACTGGTTGGCTAGATGTGTTGAGAGAAAACATAAGTTGGTACATCCTAGAGTGGATGATGACAACTTTGATTATCCAACTGGTTCAGTGGTTTTCGCTGGCACCTGGCTTCGAAATTATTTGATGAGAAAGAATGGTTTGCTTGCATTTGAAGATTATGAAAGACACAAGAAGATTATACATCATTCACATTTGATTTTGGTAACCAATATAAAACTAGTTAGATATCAAGGGAGGCCTGCTAATAAATTTTTATGGACACTTCCAATGGATGATCATGAGAATCATAGATTCATTACAAAAAAGAGAGGATGCTAATGGTACAATGGAGTAAATAAATATTGGTAAGTATATAGTTGTATATATATTTAATTGATATATATACTTGTCTTTAATAGTCATTTCCTAATTAAAGTTTTATATCATTTTTTTGTTTTAGGTCTCCCAAAATTAGATGCTTTAAAAAAAAGAGAGAAGATACATATATTACAATGGAATTCGAATCTAGAGACAGGTAACTATATATATAGTTCTAGATACATTTAATTGATAGTATAAATATAAAAATAAATTTAATTCATTGTCATTTTATAAAAAGTTAATAATTGATTTCATATCCCCTTAATCCATTCTCTTAAAACCCCTTAAGCCTTCCTCTTATGTACCATTAATCCAGCCTCTTGCATCCCCTTAAGTCTATTAATTCCCCTTAAGTCATTCTATTAGGACCCCTTAATCCATATCCTTGTATATCTACCCTTAATCCATCCACTTGTATCCCCTTAAGTCATTCTCTCAACACCCCTTAAGTTATCCTCTTAGGACCCCTTAATCCATATCCTTACATATCTACCCTTAATCCATCCACTTGCATCCCCTTAAGTCACTCTCTCAACACCCCTTAAGCTATCCTCTTAGGACCCCTTAATCCATATCCTCGTATATCTACCCTTAATCCATCCACTTGCATCCCCTTAAGTCACTCTCTCAACACCCCTTAAGCTATCCTCTTATGACCCCTTAATCCATATCCTTGTATATCTACACTTAATCCATCCATTTGCATCCCCTTAAGTCACTCTCTCAACACCCCTTAAGATATCCTCTTAGGACCCCTTAATCCATATCCTCGTATATCTACCCTTAATCCATCCACCTGCATCCCCATAATTCACTCTCTCAACACCCCTTAAGCTATCCTCTTAGGACCCCTTAATCCATATCCTTGTATGTCTACCCTTAATCCATCCACTTGTATCCCCTTAAGTCACTCTCTCAACACCCCTTAAGTTATCCTCTTAGGACCCCTTAATCCATATCCTCGTATATCTACCCTTAATCCGTCCACTTGTATCCCCTTAAGTCACTCTCTCAACACCCCTTAATCTATCCTCTTAGGACCCCTTAATCAATATCCTCGTATATCTACCCTTAATCTATCCACCTGCATCCCCTTAAGTCACTCTCTCAACACCCCTTAAGCTATCCTCTTAGGATCCCTTAATCCATATCCTCGTATGTCTACCCTTAATCCATCCACTTGTATCCCCTTAAGTCACTCTCTCAACACCCCTTAAGCTATCCTATTAGGACCCCTTAATCCATATCCTTGTATATCTACCCTTAATCCATCCACTTGCATCCCCTTAAGTCACTCTCTCAACACCCCTTAAGTTATCCTCTTAGGACCCCTTAATATTCCATATCCTCGTATGTCTACCCTTAATCCATCTACTTGCATCCCCTTAAGTCACTCTCTCAACACCCCTTAAGCTATCCACTTAGGACCCCTTAATCCATATCCTTGTATATACCCTTAATCCATCCACTTGCATCCCCTTGAGTCTCTCTAGGGTTCATGAGATGCTTAGAATAACAAATCTTTATGGGTTAATGGTTTAGGGTTCATCTTCCAGTCTCTAGGTCATATGGTTTAGGGTTTAGGGTTTCTAGGGTTCATGCGATGCTTAGAATAACAAATCTATATGGGTTAATGGTTTAAGGTTCATCTCCCAGTCTCTAGGTCATATGGTTTAGGGTTTACGGTTTCTAGGGTTCATGAGATGCTTAGAATAACAAATCTATATGGGTTTTAAGGGTTTAGGATTCATGAGATGCTTAGAATAAAAAATCTATATGGGTTTATGGTTTAGGGTTCATCTCCTAGTCTCTAGGTCATATGGTTTAGGGTTTACAGTTTCTAGGGTTCATGAGATGCTTTGAATAACAAATCTATATGGGTTAATGGTTTAGGTTTCATCTCCGAGTCTCTAGTTCATATGGTTTAGGGTTTACGATTTCTAGGGTTCATGAGATGCTTAGAATAATAAATCTATATGGGTTTTAAGGGTTTAGGGTTCATCTCCTAGGATTTAGGTCATATGGTTTATGGTTTAGGGTTTAAATTCATTCTCTCAACTCTCCTCAATCCACAATCTTGCATCCCTTAATTCACTCTCATAATTCCCCTTAAGCCATCCTCTTAGGGCTTGTTAAGCCATATCATAAGGTTCATGGCATGCATCCCCTTAATCCACTATCTTACATCCCTTTAATTCTAACAAGGGTGCTAATCCGAGACACAAAAAATCATGCCCAACCAAAGAATATTATTATCATTCAGAATATGAAAAGATTGCATGTAGAGGATCTCAAATCCTCAATTTTTGCAATACATGCAAATTACATAAAACTACAGAAATTATAGAAATTCCCCTTTTGCAGTATGCGATATTTTCCCCAAAAAGGCTACCCATAAATAGCCCCTTTTTGGTTTGGATCCAAAAAAAACATTTGAGTTATGAGTTTTGGTGGTTTGGCACCAAAAATTACAATTTGAAATTCAAAAATTGACAATTTTCCAAAAATTGACCAACTTTTGGAAGCCATAACTTTTGATTTGGGACTCCATTTTCAAACCGTTTGAACCGTTGGAAAGGTCTTGGAGTGAAGAACACGCTAAGAACCCTCTCCCCTAGTTCTAATAATTTTTGGGCCCATACGAGACCATTTAGTGCCTCAAACAAGACTTAGAAAGTTTTTCAGGGCAAAAAGCAAAAACTAAAACTTGAATAACTTTCAAACTGGGAATGATCTTGACTTGGTTCTTTCACCAAAGTGCTTATTTTTCTTTTCTGAAGATTCCCATAAATTTCTGTCTCCCCACGCCTTCAAATTCACACTTGCTAAAAATAGCAGCTGAGCAGAAAAAGAAGAAAATTAGTTCTGAAAGTTGGGAACTCTTATTCGATGAAAAGGGTATCCAAAAATGCAAAAAAATCTACAAAATTCTAACAAAAGGAAGCATAAAGGAAAAAAAAATTGGGTGATTTAAGATTACCCTCACACCACTGGATGCTCTTATATCAAACATCAAGGGTAAATTGAGAAGTGACCCTGTCACATCTCAGATGGTTGAGAAAAACCCAAACGGTCAACCTCTACCTTAGACAGCCAGGATGAATCTTCCACAGGCCTTCCTCTCCACTTCACTAGATATTCTTCATACTACCTGTTTCTGGTACTCCTTCCCACATGGCTATCTAGGATTTCTTCAATCTCCTCCTTCTCTAAAGTAGGTGCTGGAATGCCACATTGTTCCATTGTCGGTACTTCCTCTATGCCACCTTCATGATACTCTATCAAATCTGAAATATTGAATACAGAGGAAATGTTGACTCCATCTGACAACTCCACCTCATATGCATTCCTTGGATCATGCCTCTTCAAAATTTTATAGGGATTGATCTTCTTCATCTTCAATTTGTTATAGGCTCCCACTGGAAACCTTTCTTTCCTCAAGTGGACCATCACTTCATCACCAATCTGAAACTCCTTATACCTCCTCTTATGATCTTCCTTAGCCTTATACTACATATTCATCTTGTTAATATGTTCTCTTACCTTCTCATGTATATTCTTGATGTGCTCTACATAGTCTTCAGCTTCAGCACTTGTCTTCTTCTCTTGGTCCATCTCCCTCAATTCTCGAGCAGTCCTGGGATTGCCTCCATACACAATCTGGAATGGTGATGTACCAATGCTTCTGTTGACAAAATTTTTATAAGAAATTTTTTCCTGGGGTAAGATCAAGTCCCCTCCCTTCGGTTTATCTCCTACCAAGCATCTCAGTAGGTTACCCAGACTTATGTTCACAACCTCAGTCTGCCCATTAGTTTGTGGATGGTGTGCAGAACTGAACTTCAATTCTATTTTCAACTTCTTCCACAAGGTCCTCCAAAAGTATCCAAACAATTTTGTGTCATGATCTGAGACTATACTCTTTGGCAGGCCATGTAACTTCACCACCTCTTTGAAGAACAAGTCAACAATTTGGACTGCATCATGAGTCTTCTGGCATGGAATGAAATGTTCCATCTTCGAAAACTTGTCAACTACAACAAATAATGAATCATTCCCTCTTTTTTTCCTTGGAAAACCAAGAACAAAGTCCATACTTATATCCTCCCATAGCCTCTCTGGTACATGTAAGGGTTGATACAACCCTGTATTCTGGCTCACTCCTTTAGCCATCACACATCCCCTACAACTCTGCACAAACTTCTTCACATCCTATGATAATTGAGGCCAATAATAATGCTTATTGATAATGGAAATTGTGCTTCTCCTTTATCAGGTTCTCCCTCATGGAACTCCTCAGAATACACAATTGGCTTCCCTTAAACAACATGCCATTCTAGATTATGAAATCCAGCCACTTCGTCCTGTCAACTGTAATAGGCGCCTTGCAAGATTTCCAAGCCTCTGTGAAATCAAGATCTTCAAGATATAATTTCTTGAGTTCACTGAACCCAACCACTTCAATCTGCATCTTTGTCAACAATTTCTACCTCCTACTTAAGTCATATGCAACCCTATTTGACTTCCCACTCCTATGCTTTAAAACAAAGGTATAACTCTGCAAAAATTCTACCCATTTCATATGCCTCTAATTTAATTCTCCTTAACTACTCAGGTATTGTAGTGCTTGATGATCAGTATACAAAAAAATTTCCTTCGGCAATACATAATGCCTCCATTTCTTTAATGCTTGAACTATTGCATAAAATTCTTGATCATATACAGAGTATTTTCTCTTTGCATCATTTAAATTTTCACTTAAATAGGCAATGGGATTACCTTATTGGCTTAACACTACTCCAATGGCACAACCATTGGTATCACAATCCACCTAAAACACCTTATTAAAATCTAGGAGGGCTAAAACTGGTTGCTCTGTCACCTTCTACTTCAACAGATCAAAACTCTTCACTACTCCAGTGCTCCACTTGAACTCTTTTTTATTCCCTCTCATTGTTTCAGTCAGGGGTGCACAAGTACTACTGAAGTTTCTAATGAACTTTCTGTAAAAACTGGCCAAACCATGGAAAGATCTCACCTCAGTAGTAGTTCTTGGGGTAGGCCATTCTAGAATAGCCTTCACCTTCTCTAAGTCCATCTTGAGACCTTCTACCGAGACAACAAACCCCAAGTACACTAACTCCTTCTTCACAAAACTACACTTCTTCAGATTAATCAACAATTTCTCTTCTCTCAACTTCTCAAAAGCTCTATGAATATGCATTAAATGTTCATCCAAAGTCTTACTGAAAATCAAAATATCATCTAGATATACAATAACAAAACTTCCCAGAAACCCTTTCAATACCTCGTTCATGAGCCGCATGAATGTGCTCGGTGCATTGGTTAGCCCAAAAGGCATGACTAACCACTCATATAGGCCCTCTTTGGTCTTGAAGGTGGTCTTCCATTCATCTCCCTCACAAATCCAGATCTAGTGATATTTTCTCTTTAGATCAATCTTTGTGAAGTATTGCGCTACACTCAAACAGTCCATCAGGTCATCCATCCTTGGCAAGGGAAATCTATACTTGATCGTTATCTTGTTGACAGCCTGAGAGTCTGTACACATTCTCCACTCCCCATCCTTCTTTGAAACTAGTACTGCGGGTACTGCACATGGACTTAGACTCTCTCGAATCAAACCCTTTCTCAACAACTCATGAACTTGTCTATTTAACTCCTCATTTTCTATAGGAGTCATTATGTGAGATGCCTTATTTGGCAAGTCGGCTCCAGGGATCAAGTCAATCTGATGACTGATCTTCCTCACTGGTGGTAAACCCTTAGGTACATTATCAGAAACAATATCCTGAAATTCATTCAATAATCTAGAAAATTCTACTGGCACATTCTCTTTATCCTCCTTATCCATTCTAGGAATTAATACATAACACATATGCTCATGCTTCATGCCTTCTAAAAATTTCCTTCCATCAACAAAAAAAATTCTAGCACTACTGCATAGAGTCAAACCACAATAGTGGTTTACAAATTATATGAGGAAGGAAATTTCATTTTTTTCCTTTTCCCCAAACTCAATGGGTTCGGTCGAACTCAATGGTTTGACCGAACCTCATTATAGGTTCAACCGAACACATATGTTCGGTTGAACCATTAGTTTGACTGAACCCAAAAACCCTAAATAAAAATAATCTTATTTAAAGGGGTTCGGTTGAACATGGGTTCAACCGAACCCCCTTAAATAAGACAAAAAAAACAAAAACATTGTCATTTTCACTTTCTTTTTACCAGTTGCTTTCCCTGGTGTATGCGGCGAACTAAGACCATGATCTGCAAATGGTGAGAAAACTGACTTCATCTCTTCGGCAAACGCAAACTCAACTTCGTCTCTCAAAAGTTCATCAACCCGACTTGCATATCGAGCACCAGGTATGTGAAATTCGAATTTTGTAGAGTTCAAAATGCATTTGTTTGTTAAATTTTGAAACCCTAAATGTGAAATTTTTCAAATTTATTGAATTCAAACTGCATTTTTTTGAAAGTTTTTAAAGTGTTTTCAACATACACTATTTTTCTTCCACATTTAGCATACATTTTTATGGGCAAGTGCATGAAATTGGTCTCACTTTTGTGGCCAAATGGGAAAAAAATTTAGAAAGACATAACGCACTCGCATTATAACGCGAGCACGTTATGTGATTTTAAAAGAAAAAAAAAGTCATGTGTATCATTTTCTCTTTACTGTTTCTCAGCTCTGCTCGCGGCCAAAAATCCTCACTTTCGTGCTCACGTTCTAGGAGGAAGGATTTCTGCAAATTTCATCAAGAACAGTTGGATTTTGTTTGCAAATATGGCACCACGACGATGAAGAGATGCGAGAGGTAAGTATTGTTTGCTATTTGTTTTGAATTTGTTAGTTTGAAATTGATTTTGTTTGTTTTAGGTTAGATTTTATTTATAAAAAAAAAATTGTAGGAAATCCTGCAAATCCTCAACAAGAAGAGGAGGTAAATCCTCAACAGCAAAATCCTCAACAAAATGAACCTCCCCCACCATTCTCTCAATTCCCTCCTGGCACTCAAGAAAATTTGAGGAGTGAAATTGAGAACAATAGAAAACAACTTGAGGATCTTATCAGTAGGTTGAGTGATCCAAATGCTTCAACCACAGAAAGAATGCTTCTAGCAAATTCATTGAAAGACATGTTAAAAAATGTAGATGCAATCACCCAACAAATATCTGGATGGCAAGATAGGAGGCAGATAGCCAGGGCATATTATGCAGAAAAATTATCATATAAACAAGTAAAAGATTTAAAATTACTAAAGGTGATTTGTGCTCTCTATTCACTAACCCTAAAACAAATCAAAATCTTACCCTCAATGCAAAGAGGTTTCCTATTCATTGGTGCCACCACCAAGAGATTAAGAACCATTTTTATGAAAGATGGTATATGGTCTTTGATTACCCGCTATACGAAGGAGAGTGTCAACATAGAGACATTGCAGGTGATCACAACTTTGACCCGGAGTGTCATCCATCACACTAGCCCTATTGTATAGCACCATCCAGGGGAGTCTTCAGGTGGTGGCCTTCAAACCCATGTGTGTCAATCTTGCGGGGCAACTTGTTTGTATGACCCTACTAGCACTCAGGAGGGTGCTACGCAGGATCCATATGCTACTATGCAGCCTGATCTGTATGCATCTACGGGGATGGAGAGGACGGTTGACATTTTGCATGATGCATATGGCATTGACACTCAGGTAAAATTTAGCATGTTCATTGAATTTAATTTATTAAATTTCAATTGTGAAATGCAAGATTAACTAATTTAGTTTTACTATTTTAATGAAATTGCAGGGTCACAGTGTAGAGACTGGATACACCAGTCATCCACCTACTTATTTTTGTAGTACACCTATCAGTGGGGTATGTAAACTTAGTAAAAAATTATAAATTTATTACATGTGTTAATAGCATTGTCTTACGAATGGTATTTTAATATGTGATTTTGGATGTTGAACAGGGTACTATTAGAGGTTTCAAGGAAACACCTCCGAGTGCTAGTAGATTTGATCAAATGTTCACGAAGGTAATATAGAATTTAAAGAGAACTTAAGTAATGAATTCTAAGTTTAATAGATTTGTGTAGTTTATATTCATATTGTTGGTTACGTTGCATTACACATCATTCAAACTCAAAGCATTACTTCAAATTCGATAACTAATAATCAGAAATATATCTGTTTAATACTTGTACTCAAAAAAAAATTCATTAGATCTCATACGTTATGAGTCATCGCATGGATCGCTATTGTAACTTTTTTGTGATTGAATAATTTGTTGTTTTATTTTTAGATGTTGGTGACAGAAACATCACCAAATGTTATGAGGGCAATGGATATTGGTGTTTCCTCCGCTATACAATTCTCAATGGCTCTGATAGGGGAGGTATGAGGAAAATTACTAAATTTCAATTTACATTCATTGTTATAGATGAACTAGTTCTAGTGAAAAATCAAACCATTATTGATTCTTAGTTTAATTCCTATTTGGATGGTTTATACAGGGCTTGAGCATGCCTGAGCATCGGCGTGCAAATATTTCCATCGAGTAGAGTGATCGTGAGATGGCCGTAAGTGATTATTTTGTTACATATATTAATTTTTATAATGTAATTTCTATATATTAATGTCTTTTCTTCTTATTGTAACAGTTGAAACTTCACCAGGGGCTAAACACTAGGAAGAGCAACAGGAGCACTCCTCGAGCACAGCAGAAATGGGTGACAGAATTATTGCCATCGAATCACCCAGCAAAGGGAAAGAAAATTGTATTTGAACCAGAGCATGGAGAGAAATGAATTTTGAATGCACAGAGCCCTTTGTTGTATGCCTACATGGAAATTTTGTACATATTTTGTGTTGGATATATTTGACATTGTATGCCTATATGGCATTCTCGTAAGCCTATATGGCTATTTTATAACTATATTTATTACTTATATTGATATATATTGATGTATGCGTACATGGCTATTTTCTTAATACAAATCTTTTTTATTGATGGTGTCCATATTTGCAAATTATAAATTCATGGTTCAATAGATATGAGTTACGTTTATTCAAGTGTATACTTTACAACTTATGCACATATACTTTTTGACTTATGTGTGAACTTCGAAAAGTGTGAAAATTTATGTGTTTGGAAGTCAAATGTAAGCCAATTTTGCAATTCTCAGTTCTTGCATACTCAATCTTATGGACTTATATTCCTTCCTAGCACATATTGTGAATATTTCTCATTTGGTGCAGAAGACAGATTCCTCATTTTTGAACCACTCATAGCAAAGAGATTCACAATAATACTTTAGCATTGGAACACTACTCCATACTTCTCTTGTCTAGACCATAAAGGATTGAAAATTCTTAATTTGATGCAATGATAGTCGTGAGATGAGAATTTATATAACCATGCCTATTTTGAAACTTTGCATCTAATACTGCATCAACAAGAACTTAAGAAGTGTTGCATAAGAGTGTTAGGTTTGATAGGCCTTCTCTTCCCTAAGGGAGGAGAGCCTGCATCTTGAATTTTGAACAAAATTTTAAGAAGAAAACATTTTACCTAAAAGCTTCAAACCTAGATGACATATTTGGCTAAGTCTATCTTGAAAATTATCAATGCACGTTCAAACTCTAAAGGAGATTCTCCCTGAAAATCAAACTTTACCCTTTTTCCCAAGGAAAGAAATTGCAACAAGTTGCATGTGATTTATCTTATTTCTTTCTCATAGTTCATGGACAATCATTCATGGCTCAAGATAGTTTTGTTCCAAGGCAAGGACACCCAAAAAATCACTGAGATTCTTCTACGATCTGCAAGAAAAAGGTTTTGGCTCTTTCACAATGTAAATAATTATATAACAATTTTTTCTTGTTTGCCTTACACACAGAAAAATGTTCACACTTTTCATATTGATCAATGATCAATAACGGCTGATTGTAAACACTTGACATTTTTATGTTTGAACTTTAATTTATAATTTTGTATCATGACATTCGAGTAGATCACTAATATTTTAATATTTCACTATGAAAGTGGTGGTGTATTTTTGCTATGTTATTTGACTATTAATATGGTGGTGTATTTTGAACTTGATTACTACTGCAAATATGTGTATATTTCTGATTTTTATATGTTTTTGGATTACCGAACCCAAAACGAACCCAACACAAAAATTTTTTTCCTGTATCAGTGAACTGGGTTCTCGAACCTGATCCCAAACCCAAAATTGAATTGGTAACTTAGTAAACAATAGATTTTTGTAGTTTATATTCATAATGTTGATTACATTGCATTGCACATCTTTCAAGCATTACTTCACATTTCATAACTAATAACTAGATTTTGATAGATGACAAAATTTCAATTACAATATAGTTTTTACAAAGTCAACCTAAGCAGTTATGCAATTACTTCACATTGCATAACTAATAACTAGGAGCAGCTGCCAATTGCATTTGGTTTTCATGGCATTCTATGAGACCACATTTCTTTGAGGCATTTTTTCAAATAGTTCACTACCTTGTCTATACTACCACATTTTTCATACATGTCTACCAAAACATTTTTCCAAATAGTTCAAGTGTTGCCTTGTTGCTATGGTTGAAAGCCTAAAACAAGTGCTTTTCCGAGACAAACTATGGATGCTTGGAAAAAATCTATCAAAATCATAATAGTAAAAGAAATATCATAGACAAAGCGGTGAAGCTGTTTAGCTCTATAAATAATGATCTCAATATTGATGAATGCCATGACAATCCACAATAATTTGCTTGTCATGGCATTAAGCCATGCCATTCCATCACCATGAGACCAAATTTCTTTGAGGGCATTTTTTCAAAGAGTTCACTGCCTTGTCTGCTCTACTTACATTTTTTCATACATGTCTATCAAAAGAATTTATCAAAGCAGTTCATTTCCTTGCTGCTATGGCTAAAAGCCTAAAAGCAGTGCTTCGAACAAGCTATGGATGCTTAGAAAAATTCTATCATAGCATAATAGTAGCAACAAGATGATGCAATAAAAGATTTCCAAACCGAAGTAACAACTCGAGGGACTCTTGTCCCAAACTCATCTTGGAAAGATCAAACAAAATTTCAACATTTCATGGGAAATCTACTTTTCATCCACTCAAATTCTCTTATCATTCATCATTCATCCTTCCACAAATCTGTATTCCAATTGACTCATTCAAAGCAAAAAACCATTTTAGAAAACTTTGATTCAATCAATTAGATCAACATGCATTTAAAAAACACCATTTTCAACAAGGCACTCTTCCATTCAATCAATTCATTCAACTTGTCCCAAATAGTCAATTCATCATTACAATTGGCTTTCAGACTTTTACCAGACCATCAAGCACTGTGAACATCATTATTACAACTGATACAAATCAGGAACTTGCTCTCTTTTAACTTTGTTTTAACTAAACTTACAATTTCATGTATTATTTTACACTAAGTCTCCTCACTGTCCAACTGTCAAAACAACATATCTCACTTCTAAACCATGTCCAAGTCTCTATACATTCCTGACACCATCACTTAGACAAAATTATCCCAAAATCAACTCACCAATCACTATTAGGTCAGACTTATATTCTCTGAGCAGTCAAGGCACTACTTCCCAATGAGACATTCATGCCCTAAATCGGGTAAACCAAACACACATGTTTCAAAACCCAATATCCAAAACACTTTTAGATACCTCTTAATGCCCATGTCCTCATATCAAAAACTCAGAATAACTTATATTGAAGAAATAAGCAGTTTTTAGTCTAAACGCTATCAAAAAGGCTACTAAAATAGGCCTGATTTTTAAAGAAGACCCCCTTCAAACATTCCCAAAACACTTAAAACCTCAAAAAAGTAATTAGACATAACACAAAACTCCCAATTTATCCATTTTCAAGGATTAAAAGACTCCTTTTTACAGTATATTGACAAACCCTTGTTTATAGGGTGAAAAACTCAAAAATCAATGAGGGTTTCCTATATGGGCTACATGCAAACCTCAAAACCTCTGGCCAACCATTGGAACATGTCAAAATACATCTAAAAAGGAATTTGGAAACATCTTCTAACCCATGCACTTTTTCTTTCTCCACTATCATGCTAGAAACTGTTCATTTTGACTGGAAAACTTAGAATTTCCTGTGTAGCAGCAGCTCCTTCAAGGTATTCTTTCTTTTTCCTCCACTCACAAACATCAAAACATAAAAAATAACCTATCCCTAACCTACTCCACCAATCTACCTGACCTACATTGGTGGAGTAGTGTGGAAATTCCTTATAAGACTCAAAACTCAATGCAAAGGATTTCGGACCGAGCCATAAGAAAATTGCTCAAACAAACATTAAATTTAATGGATTCCTTCCCAAATGGATGCAAACAAATGGTGATTCCCCAATCTACTGGAAACAATCTAAATTTGAACCCTAAACTCTTGCACAATCCGTACAAGTTAAGAAACAACTGAAAAACACAGAAAATAAGCTAAAACAGGGAACTCTTTGTTAATTTAATTCTTCCAAAATACAGTGATCTCTTTGCTCATCCTTTACAGTGCTTTTAAAGAAGTTTCCAACCATCAACTACCTCTTCATCTTTCTTGAATGACCTATGACTCGTCCTCTTCCTTGATTTTCTTGTTTTGTCTCTTCACATTCTTTCTTTTTCTCTCTTTTACATATTTAGCATTTTGACAATATTACACTTTGTACTTATTCATGCCTTGATTACATTTAATTTTGGCATTACATAGACTTAAATACATTTTTGAAAACTTAGCCTTTTGAAGGAATTACATGACCTAGGTGTTCCTGAACCACAATCTATGGTCTCATGGTTTTTTTTCACATCAACGTGATTTGATTCACATTTTTTTCACGTGAAAATCAGCTTGAACCAGATTTTGTATTATGGAGCTATATTAAGTTGCCACTTCAAAAACCGATGTAACAATGATACACAATAATGTTTGAGACTACAAGAAGGCATCAAAATGGCTAGTGTACTAAAAAAATTATTATTATTTATGAATAATGTTGATAACTCTACTCAGTTGGTAACTCTACTCAGTTGGCTTCTTTTTTCAAAATCATACAAATTGAACCCTAGCATCAATAGACTTTGTATATCAAACTACCACAATTCAAGTTACATTAGGCCCATATCACCGAGACACAACCTGAACAATAGGAGGAATGACCTACTTCAACATACTACACTCAAACCCTTAAGGGATTGATCTGGTTGAACGTAGCTCAAAGTGATTCCACGTGTTTGGGTGTGAAAGAGGACCATGCCTAACTTAAACATGCCTACTCGGATGCATTGGAATAGTCCGTTTGGTCACACAAGTTACAGAACAAAAATTGCACCACCTTGCAACTTTCCACTGCTTGCATTTGACACTTTTTTCATCAACTGAAAATTAAACACCACGGAAAAACCACTCTGAAATAATGAAAACTGAGAGAGGTTATTGTAGAAGGGCCCAACACAATCTCATAGGATTAGACAAGAATTTTATAAGCATCATGGTGTCCAAGTAACCTCATGTTGAAGTTTGTAGCCATTTTTCCCTTTGGACCCTTAAGGGATCGATCCGGTTGAACGTAGCTCAGAGCGATTCTGCATGTTTGGGTGTGAAAGAGGACCATGCCTAGTATAAAAATGCCAATTTAAATGTGTTGGAATAGTCTGTTTGGTCACATGAGTTGCAGAATGAAAATTGCACCACCTTGCAACTTTCCACCATTTGCATTTGACACTTTTTACATCAACTGAAAATTGGACACCACAAGAAAACCACTCCGAGATAATGAAAACTAAGAGAGGTTATTGTATAGGGGTCCAACATGATCTCATAGGATAATATGAGAAGTTTATAAGCATCACGGTGTCCGAGTAACCTCATGTTGAAGTTTGCAACCATTTTTCCTTTTGGACCCTTAAGGGATCGATCTAGTTGAATGTAGCTCATAGCGATTCTGCGTGTTTGGGTGTGAAAGAGTACCATTCCTAGCATAAAAAATTATATTCAGACACGTTAGAACAGTCTGTTTGGTCACACGAGTTGCAGAACAAAAATTTCACCACTTTGCAACTTTCCACTGCTTCCATTTGACACTTTTTCCATCAACTAAAAATTGGAGACTACGGGAAAACCACTCTAAGATAATGAAAACCAAGAGAGGTTATTGTAGAGGGTCCCAACGTGATCCCATAGGATCTTACGAGAAGTTTCTAAGGGTCAAAGTGTCTGAGTAACCTCATGCTGAAGTTTGCAGCCATTTTTCCCTTTGGACCCTTAAGGGATCGATCCAGTTGAACATAGCTCGAAGTGATTTTGCATGTTTGGGTATGAAAGAGGACCATTCCTAGTGTAAACATGCTTATTTAGATGTGTTGGAATTGTTTGTTTGGTCACATGAGTTGCAGAATGAAATTTGCACCAGTTTGCAACTTTCCACTGCTTCCATTTGACACTTTTTGCATCAACTAAAAATTGTAGACTATGGAAAAACCACTCTGATATAACAAAAACTAAGAGAGGTTATTGTAGAGAGGCTCAACATGATCCCATAGGATCAAATGAGAAGTTTCTAAGCATCACGGTGTCCGAGTAACTTCATGCTGAAGTTTGCAGCCATTTTTCCCTTTGGACCCTTAAGGGATCAATCCAATTGAACATAGCTCAGAGCGATTCCGCGTGTTTGGGTGTGAAAGAGGACCATTACTAGTGTAAAAATGCCTATTTAGATGTGTTGGAACAATCCGTTTGGTCACACAAGTTGCAGAATGAAAGTTGCACCACTTTGCAACTTTCCACTACTTCCATTTGACACTTTTTCCATCAACTGAAAAATGGAGACTACGGGAAAACCACTATGAGATAACGAAAACCGAGAGATGTTATTGTAGAGGGGCCCAGCACAATCCCATAGGATCAGATGATAATTTTCTAAGCATCACGATGTCTGAGTAACCTCATGATGAAGTTTGCAGCCATTTTGCCCTTTGGACCCTTAAGGGATCGATCTGATTGAACATAGCTCGAAGTGATTCCACGTGTTTGGGTATGAAAGAGGACCATTCTTACTGTAAACATGCCTATTTAGATGTGTTGGAACAGTCTGTTTGGTCAGACGAGTTAGAGAACGAAAGTTGCACGACTTTGCAAGTTTTCACAAGGCAAAAAGACACCTAACCTTCAAATCTTGCTTCCAAAATTTTACTAGACCTTGGTACACTTTATTCATATTTATTTTGACATGAAAAAAGCTAAAACACCTTCTTACAACACTATTTAATCAAATTTCACAATTGCTTGCACTAGAAGACCAAATTTGCTTGTAAGTGCTAAAACACTAAATCAAGTGTAACATGCAAACCACAATGAATCTTTACAGGATAAATACATTTTAGGGTACCCATTTTGGCCATTAGAAACATATAGCATTTTTAGATACACTTATTTTGGAACACTTGCCTGCTGTCTCAACTTCTTTGCTTCTAAAGAGATAAAAATGTTAGAAAACAGAGCTTTTTGGTATTTTTTCAAAAGTATGATTGCCAACAACATACAATGTTCACAAGGAATTTTTGAAGGAATATCAACTGATGCAGAGAAGGGTGGAGGAATACAAATTAAAACTTAAGAACCAAGAAACCAACTCAGGTTCATATATCTAATCCAGCTTCCATAAGATCAGCACTATAGTCTTCCAATTCACCACTGAACAACTAAAAGACCAATTCCTTAAAGAGAATTGTAAAAACATCCATTGATCATCCAAATAACATGAAAAAATGAATGAGAGATATCTAAGAATGTACGGGTTTGTACAGGTGAAGGAAACTTTGAAAATACAGTAAAATTAGGAAATACAATGAAAAATCATAAATAAAGCGTTGAAAACTCTAAATCAAACATTAACCAAACTTTCTATATTGAATAATGAGCCTTGAATGGACTTAAAATAGTAATTACAATGACTCCATACCTAAACTAGTGACCTTATGATAGCCTCATTACATCATCTTGACCCTTACATTATGAATTTATATACATTTTCACATTTAGGCCATTCAAGGCTTCATTACACCAAATTGACAACATGCTAACATGACATTGCAACCTCATATCCTACCAACCCAGATTGACTTAAAACACTTCCTAATGGTCCTTGTGACCTTATTACAACATTCTTCATGGACTACAAATCAAAAGTTACCACTTGACCACCTTGTGGTCCTGATTGTCCTTGGTGCTCCTACACCATAAACACCCTACTATAACCCTACTCCACTGATCTACAAGCCTAATTCAATGGAGTATGCTTTATTTCTTTACTTGACTCTCAAAACCTCAAATTGAAGGTTCCAAACTGAATTTCAGAAAATGTGCTCCAATAGTGGAAAAACTCAATGGATTTTCTTCTAGATGGACCCAAAAGAAACCTAATTCTCTGTATTATCTTAATCTACAAAGGACAAGCGCTGAATCAATTTTACTAGTTTATTTATGAATGCATAAAGGAAAGAATAAAAATAAGCTCATCAAAATAGATGGAAGGAACTTATAGATAGCATGGTAGTCTCTCAACTTAGTGGGTCTTGGTCATACATCTTCCTTGGGAGTTCCAAGATACCTATTGCACACAACACCTCTCATGAATAGAATTTGTGAAATTGAGATGCTCTTATAATGTCTCGTCATAGGTGGTCATGATAAGGTTAAATTCAAAATGAATAACTTGAAATTGCCTCATCAAGCTTATACGCACTTTTGTAATGGCAAAATCTATGAGTCAAAATTTTGTCAAGATCATCAAAATAAGGATGTTGCATTGATTTTCTGCTTGAGATTCTCTTGGATGGCTCATAAATCTGCATTTTATGCAAGGGGACACCAATCAATGTTTTTCTGGTTACATATAGATACACAAAGTAAAATAAGATGATAGCATTTGCATCAACCAAATTGACGTGGATACAAGTATAAATTAATAAGAATCATTGTGCATATACTTACAAATTAATCCAATGAACCATCTGGGTCTGCTCTACTCTTTAATGTGTCAATTATTGCCTCATGGTCAGACTCACGGACCTTCCATAAGGTCTTGTTCAAAGGTCTACCCCCATATTTTCTCAAACAAACATTGGATGCCATGACAAGGTTTGAGTAATGAAGAATCTTATGATGCATGTCAAATTCCTCAAACAACCAATGTTTAACACTCTTATGTGGGTACCTTCTCAGCCACATTCCAGTAACAACAACTGAGCTTGTAGGGTATTCAATGTTTTCTCCATCTATAATTGGGGCTTCAATTTTTTTGCCTCAACACAACAATACAAGTAATAGTTTGTACCCTCGCCGTTGTCTTCATGCATGTGCATAAGCCTTATGCATTTATATGTGTGGCATATCTCTTGAAATTAGTCAACATTATGAATCACGGTACAAAGTAGGAATATGTATTATGGAATTTCAAATACTAAAGCAAGTAGATATATTACTGGATTTGAACTAGATCGATACATGAGTGTGAAGTCAGCCAAGTGATTCCACATCGTGTTAGTTCCAATGCCATGGGAGGCGATACATGTGGGGTGAATGAATAACTTGTCAACCATTTGTCAACCCCACTCCCCTGACTCACAATCATTCCAGTCTTGCATTGTACATGAAGAACAAAAGCATGCCATCTTGCGTGTATCGATACTCCATGAACCTGCATTTGAGCTAAGGAAAGAGTGCAACTCACTCGATCCTGTTAGTGTACAACAATCCTCATATGGTGCAATGTTAGTATCATCCATCAACCAAAAAAATCTATGAACTGAAGACGTACCTTCATTACCTAGACCCATCGAACCATTACACCACTCGACGATTGATCTTGCATCTGTCAACTATGCACTATCTTTATACTTTAACTCTTCTCGTGCTAATGATTTTTTCACGCATGCTCCTGCACAGTCATGCCCCCCCTTTCCATGTCTGGCCTCACAAAAGTTCCACATATGTTGAACACGTGTAGTGAGATGCATCCTACACAACCAGTAGAACATGCGCATGTTCTTGAACTGTGTTGCACAGTTATCTGACCATATTATATGTCGACCATATGATATGCCCCTCTGAGCCAAATAATTGTAGAACATCTAGAAGCAACCTTGCATGAACTCTAGAGAATGCATGCGATCATCACTAATATAAAAGTGATACTCCCTCAATACCTTCCTTTCGTCCTCTATACTTTTAGCTGCATGTATGAATGCTATGTACACAAATATCAAAATCTATGTGGAGTTGTAATACTGTGACTGCACCTCATGCTGTGGCTGTAGAGTGTAGTTCTCTATAAATTCAACCACTGATACTATGCTACCAAGTGGAAAGGTGTCCTTGCATAGCTTGAATTGTGTGTCCAGCCATCGGGCTCTATGGGTATGCCTTGCATACTCATACACTAGATTCTCATGAAACATGGACATGAATTGATACACTGGAATCTTCTGAATAACCAACTCACACCTTTTTGCTTCAGACCCATCTTTTATAGCATATGCCACTATTTTATACTTCCCGAACTCTACTAGTTTTTGTCCTGCCTCATATGTGCTTTCCATATGTTGACATACTCGCATTCGTTGCAAGCCACTGCAATGCTCACATGAACCATCCAAGCATGTTGTCCTATAGAATATCTAGCCATCCTCTATTTCACATAATTTTTTTGATTAGAACTCTCTTGAAGATTTTGGTGGGGCTTCTATGCCACAATCCTGCAAAACATCGTTAGTATGCAAATCTAAACATATAGAGCGATAAACATCATAATGCTCAGAGAATTCAATATGTAGTCTACAACAATAAGTAGTGCATGTGTGATTTATCTTGACATAAAAAGGTTTAAGAATTTCAAAAAATATTTGAGAAATACTAATTTGAGGATAAGAATTTTGGTATGAAGTAGGTTTGATCAGTATCAAAAATGCTTTGGATGTGGCTCATGGTTTTATTCTCGATTCTCCTTGCTTATGACATCCCTTTGATTCAGAGATGGCCTTGTATTATTCTTGCAATAATCTTCAATTAGTGTTTTCAATGCTTCAACAACTTTTTTTATCTTTATGTGGCAGTCTTCCTGAGAATTCCCATAATTCATTTGAATCGGTGCCCTCAATTCTTTTCCGCCTTTGAATGGCTTTTGATAAAAAAATTCTACTAATTCCCATTTGTTCACTTTTCCTTTTAATGAGGCAAGATCTCTTTGTTTGATAGCTCACCAAAGTCAATGTAAGACCGTGGGTTGACAGTACTATCCTTTGGCTGATGAGGTCTTACCACTATCATAAGCATCAGTTACTTTTCAATAGTGTTTCCTTGATGCATTAGATGTTCTCAACCCAAAAGGTCTTCTTGAATTGTTTATGTACTTTTCAAACCCATGGTGGACGGTATCAGTTAATTTGGCTTTCAAAAGAGACATTTTCCAAATCTTATCAGCATATCTTCTACAAGTGTGTTGGAATCTTACACCTTCCATGTGCTACAAAATATCTCATCAATATTAATCAAAAACTTTGGCTTTCTACGCCAAAATTCTAGGTGAATTGTTCTCTTAGGTACATACATCTCAACATTAGCAATTTCATCAATATTTAATTGAGGTGGGCCAGATTAGCGTGCCATTCGAGGTGGAATTAGAAGACATACCTTGAGGTTCCGTGGAGTATGATGGCATACCTTGTTCCTCAACTCGGTGATGATGTACTCTCAACTTCAGATGTGGTGGATGGTGTCAACCATACTCACTTGTGGTAGATGGTGTCCCTCCATATTAAACATTGCTTAATGGTGTCCCCTTAAATTATTCACTTAACGGTGGGGTGTGTCTCCAACTATGGTATCTGTATCTCCCCTAGCACAACTCTTTCGCATTCATGCCCTTTGTGCTGCCAATTTCTTTTCTCTTTTTGACAGTTGAGGTTCCTCTTCAACTGGCTTTTTATCATCAATCGTTCTCAATTTCTGCTTTTCATGATATTCCCTCATCCATTTTTTCTCTTTATCTCTAATGCCTTGGAGCTATTCATCTATTAGTTTTTTCCTTTTAACAGTTTGTTTCTTCGGCATGACGAATAATTTTACCTGTGCAAAAAGTGCTAAGTTTCCAAATTAACTAATTGAAAGATTTGGAAGCATAACTCAATGAAAGCTTTGGAAGCATACACAAAGAAATTCAATGAAAGCTGGTTTGTATAACTATTTGACAAAATAACTCAATGATAGCTTTGGAAGCATACACAAAGAAAGTCAATTGTTAAATTTAACAAAATGCCTCAAAGAGATGTGGTTTAAAAATGTAATAGGGAAGTGTATCGAATTGTGTGATTTAAAATGTCCATTGACAACGTAAGGTTGTAACATGACAAACTGGTGCAGGAGCACCTAGGTCATGAAATTCCTTCAAAAGGCTAATTTGTTCAATTTCTAATGTTCAAGTAAATATGATGAGTGAAGGTCATTAAACGATGAATTTCAATGTGTTTGCACCATGAAATAGGTCACTAGGTGATATTATTGAAAAGTTGCTTTTTATAACAAAAGTTGTCAATTATTGTAAAAATGTAAAATTGCACAAAAGCAGGAAGGTGAAGAGTTTTTTTT
>VDFB02047230.1:480742791-480779070 GCA_007258455.2 Sequoia sempervirens | reverse complement strand
CCCTACCCTTTATCTCTCTCCCACTCCCCCCTCTCTCTCTCAAGTCTCTCCCTCCTACCCCCTATTCCCCTCTCCCCTCTACCCTTAACCCTATAACCCTAAAAAATTCTAATCCCTGCCCTCTATCTCTCCCACTCCCCCCTCTCTCTCTTGAAAGTCTCTCCCTCCTACCCACTCTCCCTCTCAAACTCCTCTACACTTAACCCTTAAACCCTACCCTTTATCTCTCTCTGACTTCCCCCCTCTCTCTCTCAAGTCTCTCCCTCCTACCCCCTCTCCCCCACCCTTAACCCTTAAACCCCAAGCCCTTGTACACCCTCACCCTTTATCTCTCTCCCACTCCCCTCTCTCAAGTCTCTTCCCTCTACCCCTTAACCCTTAAACCCTAAACCCTGTGACACCCCTACCTCATCTCTCCACCCCCTCTCTCTCTCTCAAATCTCTCCCTTATACCCCCTCTCCCCCTCTCCCCTCTACCCTTAACCCTTAAACCCTAAACCCTTGTACACCCCCTACCCTTTATCTCTCTCCCACTACCCTTGTACATTCATAGGCTCGATTTCCTTCTTCACCACAATGGAAACACGTTCCTCTGAAACCACCTCTTTCGGGTCCTTGTCCAAACCTTCCTCGTCCTCTACCTTTTTGATCACCACTATTTTGATCACAAGGGCGGTAGCAGTTATCACTCCTTTGGCTTTGACTGGTACCAACATCTTCTTTTTTCCTTTCATCCTCATTTTGACTTCCAGAAGATCTTCCACTACCCCTTCTGCTTGGACCTCCTTGTCCTTTTTGCTTGTTGTCAAATATTTTGTTCAGTTTCTCCTCAACTTTCAAAGAAAACTGGTACACATCCTCAATGGTGGTCATTTTGACCAGGCTTAGCTCCTCTTGAATGCTCATTCATAACCCATTAAGATAACGGGCTACCTTCTCCTTGTTATCCTTTGCATGTCTCATTCTAATGATCATCCTTTGAAAATATTCTATGTATTATTTCATAGATCAACTTCCTTTCTTCAACCCTTACAATTTCTTTAGCAGATCTAACTCGTAGTCCACTAGTATGAACTGCTTCTTCAGTTTCTCCACCATGCAATCCCAACTGCTGATCTTTCCTTTTCCTCTTCAATTTCTCTCCAACTAGACCTCTTTCCACCAAATATTGGCATGGCCCTTCAGCTTCATTTTTGCAAACTTAACTTGATCTGGGTCTTCTACTTCTTCATACTCAAAATACTCTTCTAGCTCATTGATCTAGTCGATCAACTCTTCTGGGTCCAAACTTTCAGAATAACTAGGAACTTCTATTCTGGGTCTTTTTCCAATCTTCAAAATGGCCCTTATCAACCACATTTGATCTTGATCAATCACTTCTTCTTCCTCTTCTACATCTGAATCTTCCACCTCTTCTTCATGCTCACTTTCTCCTCTCCTTCCCGGGTTTAATACTCTTCTCATTTGTTCCTACAATGCATCAATTTGTCTCTGGAGGGATTGAAAACCCTCGGCCTCCAATGGATCTCTTCCACCAGTGTTTATGCCACCTCTAGCACCACCATGCCTACTAGGAATCACTCTTGGAGGCATCTTGAATATCTCAAACCCACAACCACGGTCTTGGTACAAACTGACTCACGATCGACGATCTTTCAACACACTCAAGAAAACCTGGCTCTGATACCACCTGACGAGGGTGCTAACCCAAGACACAAAAAATCACACCCAACCAAAGAATATTATTGTCATTCAGAAAATGAAAATATTACATGCAGAGGATCTCAAATCCTTGAGTTTTGCAATACATGCAAATTACAAAAAACTACAAAAATTCTCCTTTTCACAGTATGCGATATTTTCCCTAAAAAGGCTACATAAAAATTAGAAACTAGCCCATAAATAGCCCCTTTTTCAGTTTGGAGCCAAAAAAAACATTCGAGTTATGAGTTTTGGCAGTTTGGCGCCAAAAATCACAATTTGAAATTAAAAAATTGAGTCCTAATTCAAAAATTGACAATTTTCCAAAAATTGACCAACTTCCGGAAGCCATAACGTTTGATCTGGGACTCCATTTTTCGAACCATTTGAACCATTGGAAGGTCTCAGAATGAAGAATGCACTAAAAACCAACTCCATTGGTTTGGACGATTTTTGAGCCTGTACGAGACTGTTTAGTGCCTCAAACTGGACTCGGAAGGTTTTTCAGGGCAAAAAGTAGAAACTGAAACTTGAATAAATTTCAAACCGGGAATGATCTTGACTTGGTTCTTTCGCCAAAGTGCTTATTTTTCTTTTCTAAAGCTTCCCATAAATTTAAGTCTCCCCACGCCTTCAAATTCACACTTGCTAAAAATAGCAGTTGAGCAAAAAAAGTAGAAAAGCAGTTTTGAAAGTTGGGAACTCTTATTCGACGAAAAGGGTATCCAAAAATGCAAAAAAATCTACAAAGAGCTAACAAAAGGAAGCATAAAGGAAAACATATTTTTTTGGGTGATGCAAAATTGCCCTCACACCACTGGATGCTCCTACATCAAATTCATTCTATCAACTCCCCTTAATACACCCTCTTACATCCCTTCAAGTCATTCTATCAACTCCCCTTAGTACACCCTCTTGCATCCCCTTAATCCACTCTCTTACATCCCTTTAATTCATTCGATCAACTCCCCTTAATCCGCCCTCTTACATTCCTTCAAGTCATTCTATCAACTCCCCTTAATCCACCCTCTTGCATCCCCTTAATCCACTCTCTTACATCCCTTTAAGTCATTCTATCAACTCCCCTTAATCCACTCTATTACATCCCTTTAAGTCATTCTATCAACTTCCCTTAATCCACCCTCTTTCATCCCCTTAAGCCATCCTCTTAAAGGACCCTTAAGTCATATCCTCTTGCATACCCTTAATCCACAATCTTGCATCCCTTAAGTCACTCTCATAATTCCCCTTAAGCCATCCTCTTAGGACCCGTTAAGCCCCCAGGGTTCATGACATGCATCCTCTTAACTCCACTTAAGGAATTCTCTTAAGACCCCCCTTAAGCTATATATCCTCTTAGGTCCCCTTAATCCATCCTATGGCAAACATCATTTGAATTTGAATGGAATTTACTATATATTATTCTTTTCTCGCATGAATTTTTTACTTAAATGACTCATAAAAATTATAGTTAGTTTACTTACATTAATTATTTTTGTAGATTCTCATCAAGTCGGTCTACCATGTGATTTTCACTGAAAAAATTATTTTATCAAGAGACTATGTAAATATCAATTTTTGGTCTTCACGTAAAAGTTGATAAGCTTTAATTGTATCTACATGCACATATATGTTTCATCATGTTATATAGTTGTATTAAACATCAATATACATTATATATGTTTGTTTTATGTATGAACTTCAATGAGCTTATTAGTCACTTTTTAAATATCTTGTTCCAATTTTATAGATTATACATTTCATGTCTTGTATTTACCACATTGTATATAATTGTTCAATTGTATAGATTATACATTTTATACATACAAGGAGATAGATTTTTGTTTATTGATTCAAATATTTGCTAGAATTGGAAAATAGTTAAAATTACTTGTCCTTAATTTATTATGTACATATTATCTAAACTATTTAAGGAATGTTTTAATTTGTCACCTAACCATGTGATAAATTATATATATGAAATTTAATTCTAGATAAGAATTTATATAGTGCACATGTATTACTTGAAAATTAGATAATTTATATCTATACATACATGAGTGCATATAATCATCAAAATGAACATAACACAATCATAATTGGCTGCATATATAATCATCACATGTATTAAAATCAATTGATATAAATAAACACAAATATGATAATAACATGTTCAAAATAAAACTAGAGATAGATAGTCCATAAAATTTATGTCAAGATGTATATGTCAAGTTCAACACATATATTTAAATAAAACTCTAGAGATCTATAGTCCATAAAATTTAAAACCATCTAACTATTAGGTTGATCGGTCATATCAAGTCTCCTCTTTGTTCCATGTCGACTAGATGTACCCACATCATGTTGGAAAAGAGTGCAAGAAACTTGAAATTAGATTTAAAGTTATGTAGAAATTTTGATATAATTAAACATATTTAAACTTGAAAATATAAACTTTTAGATAAAAATAAATTTAATTAAATATATCTAGTAAATAAAATAAAAATGATTTTTAGTATGAATAAATTACCATATGATCATGTGAATCTACTGGCACATTTTGTTCAATGGGTAGCATAACTATCAATTGAGAATATCCAAATGCATGATCTAATATATCCTACATATTCATATAAAGCAAACAATGTGTTAAAACCTCATATATATATATATATATATATATATATATATATATATTTAAAAGGTCTGTAAAAATTGTAGAGGAGATCTAGTAAAGTTTACAACCTCAAATGATATGACCTCATGATCACACACCTGAGATTTCCCATGCATAAATTCCAACAACGTCTCAAGTGTGCCCACCATGGGTATCTCATAAAAATCCTACATGTATAGATGTACAACAATTTGTATAGATTATTCACACATGTGTATGTAAATGAACAAATTAAATTAGATCTATGATGTGTATTTTTAATTTAAACTTAACAAAAATTTGAAAGCACGCACCTGAGTTGATGATGTTTCAGGAGCACTCACCACAACTTATGATTGGTTAGTACTAGGTATCATATGACCTCCCTGCATCTAGATATAATATTATATTATATCAATTCACACATGTGTACAAATTCAAATTAAAAATTAGATATATCCACACAAATTATTTAATATATATTGGTTCAAGTACCTATCCAAAAGGTGAGCCCATATCTACAACACTTGACATATAGACACGATGATCATATTGAGTTTCAAGCATCGTGTGATCATGCGTCTACACAAAACACTTATTGAATTAATAAATTATATTATATATATATAATTTGATGTTATTATTTACATGAATTTTTCACATTTCAAACTTGAATTAAATTTAAGTTCAAAAGATGAACATACCTGTGTAGGATGATCCTCAGAATATAGTAAATTCAGGTATGACCCCGTCTCAGATGCATGTGGTTCACCTGAAGTGGATATATGAGTATCCCTATAGCCCGAGCCTCCATGCTCTCTATTGGCCACTTCAATCGTTGCGTGTGTAGTCTGATGAGTGAGATGTCCTCAAAGTGAACTCAATGCTCCTAATGTCAATAACATGGTCTGCTGCTAAAACGTAGCGGGAACACCAAGAGGAGGAGGAAAAATAGGAGCAATTGGAGCATGTCGTTGAGGATCGACACGTGCTCCTAGTCTATGTTGGGGCATGCCACACCCAACTCCCTGAAATGACCTCATATCAAAATAGTTGGGTTTTTTACCCAACTCAAACTCAGCCCATAACTTTATCAAAAAGTATAAGGGCACCTCACAGTTTCCATGTGGTGGATTATCAAACACCATCCACCATTTATCCCAAAAATGTGCAGCTATTTGCGGGTGCTTACACCATAAAATTGAAATTCATTTTTTCATTGGTGGAATTGGTTGGTTTGTTTGGGGGTTAATAAAATATTGGCACATGGCTTGTTTGGTAATTTTTAGGTCATTTATTTCTTTATAAGATAATCCATCCTCATAGAATTGTCTTCTCTCTTCTCTCCATTGATGGAACCTATCTAGGTCTACATCAATAGATCGAAAAGAATCGACAATAGTTTGCATTTTAGATGCAAACTGTGCAAGATGTGGAGGGGCTCTAGGCTCATTTTTTATTAGATCTATATTTCCTTGAATAACAATAAGGTTTTCTCAGATACTCTCTCTTAATTGATCTTGATCAACTATAAGAGGGGGTGGGGGGTTAGGCAGTGGAGAGTTTGGAGGTGTGCCAGGGTTTTGTTCTAGTGGTGGATTGGGATGTATGGGATCTATAGAAATTTTTGGATCAGGCATAAAATCCTCTATATTAAACTTTGGATCCATATGAGCAATTAAATGGCAACGGCATGTTAAACAACTAAAAAATATATATCAACAAACTAATTAAATAATGCACACAATTTGAAAGTTATTTAAAATCACATTGAACATGCACAAATTCAAAATACATTTCATTTGAAGACCATTCAAATTATAACATTAAAAAATCCATAACATTAAAAATTCATAGCATGTACACACATTAAATTGAGTCCAGTGTGTGGTTGTTAATATGAAGGGTAGAAATCAAATTATGGGGTTTTATTAAAATTTATAATCTCATTCATTGTTTTCAAATAATACTAAAGATAAGAATGAACAATTAATAGAAGACATTCAAAGGGACACATAGATATATGCTAGTGACCTAATTGCAATGTACAAAATAGGACCCCTTAAGACATCGATTTACAATTTAGGGTGATAGGATGGCTTAAGGGGATCTATGTGTAGGAAGTTCCACATAGATAAGGGACACATAGATATATGCTAGTGACCTAATTACAATGTACAAAATAGGACTCCTTTAGACATCAATTTATGATTTAGGGTGATAGGATGGCTTAAGGGGATCTATGTGTAGTAAGGTCCTAGGACAAAATGGTCCATGGCTTAAGGGAATAAAATTTGGTGGAGTTTCCTAAGGCAACCAAATTTCATTTTAAGGTCCTACGACAAAATGAATGCTTTAGGGTTTAGGGATTATATTTTAGAGTTTAGGGTTTAGGGTTTAGGGAATTTAGGGTGAAGTTCGGGTGGCCCTTGGAATAATGGACTTGAAAGTTAGTGAGCAACATTTTCTTGTGGAACAGTTGATTGAGATAGCTCTTGTTTCCCAACAAGAGTATATCTATAGAGCTAAGGTATATCGATTGTGAATAGATGTATTAATCAATTATGACATATAATTTAATTAAATTTGAGGATATAAATTGATTTATCTAAATTTTCAAATTTTATGATAAGAGACATGAGTTCTCTATAGTGGGACAAAGTAGTTAAGAAGAAATTATAATTTTAACACTAACATTAAAATTTATAATCTCATTTGTTGTTTTCAAAGAATAGTAAAGATAAGAATGAAAAATTAATAGAATACATTCAAAGGGACACATAGATATATGCTAGTGACCTAATTGCAATGTACAAAATAAATAAAGATGAGCTTGAGCTCTATTAACCAAATTTTGAGAACTTCTTTGATCACCTTAAGAAATGTCATATTAGGACCCCTTAAGACATCGATTTATGATTTAGGGTGATAGGATAGCTTAAGGGGATCTATGTCTAGTAAAGTCCTAGGACAAAATGTTCCATGGCTTAAGGGAATAAAATTTGGTGGAGTTTCCTAAGGCAACCAAATTTCATTTTAAGGTCCTATGAAAAAATGAATGCTTTAGGGTTTAGGGTTTAGATTTAGAGATTTGATGACATGAAAACATATAGAAGACACATGAATAAATTTTTACAAGTAAATGAGAAACCCTACCACCTAAACTTAGTGCTTTGAATCAAATATGTGACATTCTATGAATAACTTCAATATATCATGTTCAATTAGGAATTTTAAGATTTCAATTATAACTAAGTTGTTGAGTTAAGATGGATTTTGAACCTATTTCCCTCTAAGCACTCTTGGATGATTTAAAAAGGAAGAGGGGATCTAAAATGATTTAGACCCAAATTTTTTTCTAATCATATATTTTTTGAAACTTTTCTATGGCATAGACTCTTCCTTCATATTTATAAATTCTAGACACATGGGTTTTCAAAAAAGAATCTAATTGCCACTAAGTGAGGAACCAATTGATCAATTCAATAAATAAATAATCTTAGAAAATAAACCTTTGGTTATAGAATTGACTTGCATTTATGAATCATCTATCAAGTTTCTCAAAAAAGTAATTTGAAATTTTCATTGAAATGTTCATGCTACAAGTTAGCTTTGATACACTAGTTTAGAGAAAGTACAACATTTAGTTTTCCTAATAGAACAATTCCGCTACACATGAGAGTTAAACTAGGAATTAGATTACACACAACCTATAGATCTTATGAATAACATCCTATAAATTAAGGCTTAAATATGATCATAATGCATCCTTACATAATTCACAAATGATCTCATCCAAATAAGAGAAATGGATCTAGAAATCATTGATGCTTCATATTTTAATATTTATTTGATTTATAACACTATATAAGCTAATAGCATTGATATAGAGTGATTACATGCTCATATCAACTAGCATCATGATATATACACTTATTAAATCAAGCACATAGTTTCACATGAGGTACATTGTTTTACTTCACTGGTACACTTTCTCAAGTTAAATTATACAATCATGAAGTTTTCCGAGATAAAATTAGCTATCATTTATATTATGTGAACATATTATAATTAAATCAATTTGGTCGTTAATATATCTATGCATCGATTGTTTGTACCTCCTTTATTAGTCAATTATGAATTTCATTGGTAGTTGTGTGGATCACCAAAAACATACCAAAATGTACCTAACCTATGGACTATAATGTGATCCCTCCCTACATGCTATGTCATCAAATCTTGCTACACATCCTTATTTTACGTCTTCTATTATATTGCATGCCCCTAATATTGAACTTTTCATCACTTCCACCCTAAATAAACTAAGAACCATGAGTGAGAGTAAAAATAATACAAAGAAGGTTATGTCAAATAAAAAATGTAATCTAAACCTCCAAGGAGCCCTAATTTAGGGTTTTAGGTTTACGTTTTAGGGTTTCGGTCCAAGGATTAACCTGTGTAAATTAGTTTTTAGGGACCTATGTAAATTTTGTAACCTAGGGTTTCTAGGGTTTTGATTTCTAAGTTAAATGTGTCCAATTTAGGTTTAGTTTTTATGGTTTTCGATTTACAATTTAACGTTCTTTGTTTCGTTGTTGTTTTTGGTTTTTTAAATGCAATTAAAAAACTAAAAAATATTGAACTAAAACAAACTAAACAGATAAAAACTAAATACTAATTACAAAAGAAAAACAAGATATAAAGCAAAAAAAAGGCAGAATTCAACCAACCTGGAGGTTGCTGAGGTCGGTTGTGTCAACGGGAGGTGGTGGTAGTGAAAATTTTCTTCAATTAGGCCCTTTGAAACGTGTACGCAATCTGGTCTCCTCTTCTCTGGCACGGATGAAAATGTGAGTTAAAATGAAATACAATTGCTAATTAAAATAAATAAATAGCTTTGCGAAACACATACGTGTTTCATAACGCATACGCATTTTCAGTTCACGTACCCGAAGCTAGATGCATACGCGTTCAGATCTAGGCTCAAGTACCTGATCTGTAATGTGTATGCATTTTTTGAAAACGCGTACGCATTTCATGTGATTTTTTTTGTTTTTCCCAAAATTTCCCCTCTTCATGTACCCAACTTCTTGCTTTTACCCCTCATCCAATTAATCTCTACTAGTTCATTCTATGTTCCATCAGCCCCTCTTGATCGTGTCACATTATCTTCTCCTAATTCACTTTTGTTCCTTTATTCCTTCCTAATCCCATCCCATTAACATTTAATAGTTCACCCTATTTTCTATGATCCCCTCCTAGCCCATCCCACTAATATCTTCTAGTTCATCCTCTATGTCATTATGCCCTTCTACTCACATCTTCATGTACCCATTATTATTTCACCCTATATGTTCCATGATCCCCTATGTTCCACCCTATGTTCCTTTATCCATTCTATGTTATACCATCTTTATCCACATTTCATCCTAGGTAACTCTTCTCTATTATTACTACACATAGGTCAAGTTCGCACTTCATGTACTATAGTCAAACCCTAGACACCTCCTAATTCACCCTATGTTGCATTATTCCCTACTAATCGCATCCCGTTAACCTCTAATTGTCCACCCTATATTTTTTTATCCCATCCTAGCCCATCCCATTAATCTATACTAGTCCATCCTATGTTCCATTAACCCCTTCTATTCTCATCCCATTACCCTCTCTTATTTCACCTTATGTTCAATTATCCCCTCTTGGTCTTGTCCCACTATCTTTCCCTAATCCACCCTATGTTCCTTTATTCCCTCCTAATCCCATTCCATTGACCTCTAATAGTTCACGCTATATTTTGTTATCTAATCCTAGCCCATCCCATTAATCTATTCTAGTCCATCCCAAGTTCCATTATCACATTCGACTCCCATCCCATTGTACCCTCTATTATTTCACTATATATTACATTATCCCTTGTTGGTATTGTCTCTTTATCCCTTCTATGTTATAGCACCTCCATCCAAATTTTATCCTATACAGTGTTAGAAGAAATCTTTCCTTCCACTCATTATTGACCAAAGTTGTCTTCTCCATTACTAATACACACCTCAACAACCAACTTCATGTGCTATAGTAAAACCCTAGACACGTCCTAATTCATCGTATGTTCCATTATCCCTTTGCAATCTGCTAGTAACATAGTAATCCTCACTTAATTCATGTGAACTTCATTGTGGCATTATCACTAAGTTGACAACATGCCCTCATTAACATTTGTTCATCAGCATATGCAATATGAATCTCAATGAGCACTGAACTTTGGCATTTACAAGAGTTTGGACTATCCCGGTGGACTTAGTACTCTCACCATTATGTGATCTATAAGCACTATACTATAGTCTCAACTAAGGCAAACCATTTATTCTTTCATTTATGACAATTATAAAGGGACTACATGAACTTCTTTATATTACTGCTAGAAATGTTGTTTCATTTTTAGTTGTTAACATTAGACAACCTTGGTGATGTTGGTGGCATGATGGACCATGGAGTTGTTGCAACAATAGCTAGTTCTGATCCATTGATAGAGGTATCCAACAGATTAGTCAATTTGACATTATATTTTCTCTTTTATGGTCTATTATAGAAAATTTTCATGATACTTTTATGTAGTTTAATTTCTATCTTGACAATTGCTACAAGTGGTTGTCACTCCAGATCGTGGACGTGGTAATGCTGTAAATGTGCATGATGACTATATGTATGTGGTAAGTGATTATATTTTATTATATGTCATTCCAAAATTCAATTTCTATGTATTAACATCTTTACTTTTTATTGTATCAGATGAAGGTCCAGAGTGAAGAGAGGAGGACTAGTGAGCATGTTCAAAAGATAAGAGAACCAACAGGCACTCCATCCATCTAAATTTTGAAGGAAATGCGGGATCTTTTTCCTTCCCCTAAAGGGAAATGACTATGTATTAGGGTCATTTTTTGTATTCCTATGTGGAATTTTGGAACATATGTTTTGTACTATCGATATATGTGTGACATTTTATGTCCATATGGCTCTTTTTTACTAAGCTTGTATGGATTTTTTGGATATATTGTATATACTTTTATCAATATATATCATTGTACAGCCTTACGACTTTTTGATTAAAGAAAATCTTATTTTGCTATTGTCATTCTTGAATGATGTTATCATGTGTATTGTGTACATTGTATGCTTGAATATTGTAGGAATGGATTTTTTTACATCTAATGCTTAATTAATTACTATCGATTTCTCAATAAGCTCCAGCTAATGTGTATAGTGTAAATAAGTTCCATTCCTAGTGGTTTGTATCCTTTGCAATGCTTCAATTATTTGTGTCACTTATCCACATGTATGCTTCACTTATTCACGTGTATACTTCATGTATATTATGTGTATTCACATGTATGCTTCATGCTTCTGATGTATAATTCATGTGTTCATGTGTATTCTTCATGATTCATGTGTATACTTCATGTATTTGTGTGTATGTTCCATGCTTCTTGAGTTCTATTATTGTCTAGTGGTAAGGACTTTAACAATAAAAGGTTTCAAATGAATTGTAAGAGCTCCTTCCCATAAAAAATATCATAGCAAAATATATTGCTTTTAATTCATGGTTGAGGCTAGCATCCAACAGCTAATGGTTATGATTCTAAAGCTTAGCAATCATTACATTTACATCTATGGAACAAGTGGATGTTTCAAACCTCACGAGCATATATATATAACTCTATGAACTTGTATGAATGTGCATCAAAACACATGATATTTGTTGATCCAACCAACAAAATTTATTTGAATCTACTAATATCACAACACTTGACATCTCATTAAATGAAATCAATGCATAGGTCAGTTTTAATGATATTTAGAAGATATTAGATGTGTATGAACAATAATATAAGTTTTATTTCTAGATGCATCACCCATGTACAGTTATCGTATTTCTCCCATATTCATCATTTAAATAAGTTAAAAAACCTTCTTCCATTTTCTATGTGTGAAATAACATGACAAATCATTGAGAAACATGGTCCTATAACTGTTACCACATCATGTTTTATAACTCTAAAGCATGAAAAACCATACATCATGGATATTGAATATCTGGATCCAATGTTTCACTAGTAGGTTGAGTTTTGCATCTCAGCAAGGGTGCACTATTCGGTGACAACAACTGCAGTTTAGACCCTTGAGGGATTCAACCAGTTGAACGTAGCTCAAAGTGATTCAACATGTTTGGATGTGAAAGAGGACCATTCCTAGCGTAGACATACCCACCTAGATGCATTGAAACAATTTTTTTGGTCACACGAGTTGCAGAACGAAAGTTGCACCACTTTACAACTTTGCACTACTTGCATTCAACAATATTTTCCCCAAGCGAAAAGTCACCACCATGGGAAAATTCCTCTAAGATAGTGAAAACTAAGAGAGGTTATTATATAGGGGCCCAACATGAACCCATAGGCTCAACAAAAATTTCTAAGCATCATGGTATCTGAGTAACAACATGCTAAAGTTTGCAACCATTTTGCACTTTGAACTCTTAAGGGATTATGTTGGTTAAATGTAGCTCATAGTGATTCAGTGTGTTTGGGTGTAAAAGAGAACCATGCATAGCATAAACATACCCATTTAGACACGTTGGAATATTTTTTTTGGTCACACGAGTTGCAGAACAAAAGTTGCACCATTTTGCAACTTTCAACTACTTGTATTTGATAACTTTTTCCCTAAGTGAAAATTTTCCACCACAGGAAAAGACCTCTGAGATAGAAAAAACTAAGAGAGGTTATTGTATAGGGGCCCAATGCGATTCCATAGGCTTAGACAAGAATTTTCTAAGCATCACAGTATCCAAGTAACAACATGTTGAAGTTTGCAGTCATTTTGCACTTTGGACTCTTAAGGGATTCTGTTTGTTGAATGTAGCTCGAAGTGGTTCAGTGTGTTTGGGTGAGAAAGAGGACCATGCCTAGTGTAAAAATACCCACCTAGACACGTCAGGATAGTTCGTTTGGTCACATGAGTTGCAAAAAGAAAGTTGCACCACTTTGCAACTTTCAACTACTTGCATTTGACAACTTTTTTCCCAAGTGAAAATTCGCCATCACGGGAAAAAACCTCTGAGATAGAAAAAAATGAGAGAGGTTATTGTAGAGGGGTCCAACACTATCCCATAAGCTTAGACAAGAAGTTTCTAAGCATCATAGTATCCGAGTAACAACATGTTGAAGATTGTAGTCATTTTGTACTTTAGACTCATAAGGGATTCAGACAGTTGAATGTAGCTTGGAGCAATTCAGCATGTTTGTGTGTGAAAGAGGACTATGTCTAGCATAAACATACCCACTCGAACACATCAGAATAGTTCATTTAGTCATATGAGTTACAAAATAAAAGTTGCACCACTTTGCAACTTTCAACTACTTGCATTTGACAACTTTTTCCCCAAGTGAAAATTCACCAACATGGAAAAAGGCCTTTGAGATAAAGAAAACCGAGAGAGGTTATTATAGAGGGGCCCAACACGATCTCATAGGCTCAAATGATAATTTTCTAAGTGTCACGGTATCTGAGTAACAACATGCTGAAATTTGCAGCCATTTTACACTTTGGACTCTTAAGGGATTCGACCGATTGAATGTAGTTCATAGTGATTCAACATGTTTGGGTGTGAAAGAGGACTATGCCTAGCATAAACATACCCACTTGGACACATCAGAATAGTTCATTTGGTCACACGAGTTGTAGAATGAAAGTTGCACCACTTTGCAACTTTCAACTATTTGCATTTGACAACTTTTTCCCCAAGTAAAAATTCACCACCATGGGAAAAGGCCTCCGAGATAGAGAAAACCGAGAGAGGTTATTATAAAGAGGTCCAACACGATCTCATAGGATTAAATGAAAATTTTCTAAGCATCACAATATCTGAGTAACAACATGCTAAATCTTGGAGCCATTTTGCACTTTGGACTCTTAAGGGATTCTATCGGTTGAATGTAGTTTGAAGTGATTTATTGTGTTTAGATGCGAAATAGGACCATATCTAGCATAAGCATACCCACCCAAATGTGTCAAAACAATTCATTTAGTCACATGAGTTGTAGAACAAAATTTGCACCACTTTGCAACTTTCAACTACTTGCATTTGACAACCTTTTCCCCAAGTGAAAATTTGCCACCATGGGAAAAAGCTTCCAAGATAGAAAAAACTAAAAAAGGTTATTGTAGAGAGGCCCAACGCAATCCCATAGGCTCAAATGAGAAGTTTTTAAGTGTCAATGGTGTCTAAGTAACAACATGCTGAAGATTGCAGTCATTTTAAACTTCATACTCATAAGGGATTCAACCAGTTGAATGTAGCTTGGAGCAATTTGGCATGTTTCGGTGTGAAAGAGGACCATTCCTAGTGTAAACGTACCTATCTGGATATGTTGGAATAGTTTTTTTGTTCACACAAGTTACAGAACGAAAGTTGCACCACTTTGCAACTTTACACTACTTGCATTTGACACTTTTTCCATCAAGTGAAAACTGGACACCACAAAAAAATGACTCTAAGATAACTAAAATCAAGATATTTTATTGTAGAGGGGACCAACATGATCCCCTAGGATGAAACAAAGAGTTCATAAGCATCACAATTTCTGAGTAATATCCCGTCAAAGATTGTTGCCCTTTTGCACTTTGGACGCTTAAGGGATTGAGTCGGTTAAACATAGCTCAGAGTGATTCATCATGTTTGGGTGTGAAAGAGGACCATTCCTAGTGTAAACGTACCCATCTAGATGCGTTGGAATAGTCTATTTGGTCACACGAGTTGCAAAACAAAATTTTCACCACTTTGCAACTTTACATTGCTTGCAATTAACACTTATTCTATCAAGTCAAAATTGGACACCACAGAAAAATGATTCTGAGATAACAAAAACTGAGAGAGGTTATTGTAGAGGTTCCCTACATGATCCTGATGCCTTAGATGGAATTCCCATAGTTGACATGGTATCCCGGTAACAGGCCGTCAAAGATTGCTTCCCTTTTGCAATTTGGACTGTTAAGGGATTACATTGCATGAATTACAAATGTCTAAGGGCAGCAATAAATTTCAAAATTTGAGTAAATCTCATTACAAGTGTTTATTTGAATAGATTGTATGCTATATTGATATATAATCATTAGGTTGATTCGTTTTAATAAATGAAGTTCTTATAATAAGTTAGTCAATTGGTGCTAGTTATAATAGGGAGAGAATAAAAGAAGAAAAAGAATGATTAGTAACCATCAATGGTTATTACACTCAATATATTAATAATATGATGTTTACAATAAAATGAGATTTATTTGGTTGTCCTAATTCTTATTTTTGTGCTACAATTATCTAATATGCTTCATACACCATTCTGAAACCCAAGTGCTTGTACTTATAGGCACAATTCCTTATGTATTCCATTCTCACAGATCTTTTACAATGTCACTCATACATTAAAGATTCTCTTATAATGTCTACATCACCATGAGACCCCATTTCTATGAGGCATATGCTTCCCCTACCTTGTCAACCCTACTGAATTGGAAAACTAGTGAGCTCACTAGCTTGCCAATTTAGTAGGGTTGACAAGGTAGGGGCAGTGTATGCCTCATAGAAATAGGGTATCACGGTGATGTAAATCACTAAGACCCCACTTCTATGAGGCATACACTGCCCCTACCTTTTCAACCCTACTGAATTGGCACATCACTGTGAGACCCCATTTCTATGAGGCATGTGTTGCCCCTACCTTGTCAACCCTACTAAATTGGCAAGCTAGTGAGCTCACTAGCTGCCAATTAAGGACAAGGTAGCAGTGTATGCCTCATAGAAATGGGGTCTTACGGTGATTTAAATCATGTGAGACCCCATTTCTATGAGGCATATGCTGCCCCTACCTTGTCAACCCTACTGAATTGGCAAGCTAGTGAGCTCACTCATGAGACCCCATTTTTATGAGGCATATGTTGCTCCTACCTTATCAACCCTACTAAATTGGCAAGCTAATGAGCAGTGAGTACATCACTATGATACCCCATTCCTATGAGGCATACAGTGCCCCTACCTTGTCAACCCTACCGAATTGGTAAGCTAGTGAGCTCACTAGCTTGCCAATTCGGTAGGGTTGACAAGGTAGGGGTAGCGTATGCCTCATAGAAATGGAGACTCATGGTGATGTCACTAGCTTTCCAATTTGGTAGGGTATACAAGGTAGGGGCAGCATATGCCTCATAGAAATGGGGAATCATAGTGATGTAATGGTAGGGTTGACAAGGTAGGGATAGTGTATGCCTCAAAGAAATGGGGTCTCATGGTGATTTACAAGGTAGGGAAAGTGTATGCCTCATAGAAATGGGGTCTCACGGTGGTTTGCATCATCGTGAGTCCCTATTTCTATGAGACATATGTTGCCCCTACCTTGTCAACCCTACTGAATTGGCAAGCTAGTGAGCTCACTAGCTTGCCAATTTGGTAGGGTTGACAAGGTAGGGGTAGTGTACGCCTCATAGAAATGGGGTCTCATAGTGATAGGGTTGAAAAGGTAGGGACAACGTATGCCTCATAGAAATGGGGTCTCACGGTGATGTACATCACCGTAAGACCCCATTTCTATGAGGCATATGTTGCAATCACCATGAGACCCATTGCTATGAGGCATATGTCGCCCCTACCTTGTCAACCCTACTGAATTGGCAAGCTAGTGAGCTCACTAGCTTGCCAATTCGGTAGGGTTGACAAGGTAGGGGCAGCGTATGTCTCATAATGATGGAAGGAGTTCTAGGGTTTATAGAAGAGCAAGAAAATATGCCTTTGTACAATATAAGACATTGTTTCATATTTTGTCATAAATCCACATGCTTCTCCCTCAAGACAACTTTAAATGTAAACCACAAAGCATTACAACTAACTTTAAATGTAATATACACATTTCATTGAGGTATATATTAAGGAATATACACATTTGCATATATTAATTTCTCATAATTTTTGTATATCAAAAAATACACTAAGTCAATAACAAATATTACAATAGTGATGGAAGAACATATTGAAAATCATCCCATTTCTCAATACTTGTAGCAATACATGCAAGGAAATAATCATCCCATTTGCAGCCCAAATCATGAAATATATTGTACAAGAAGAAACAAAAGGAGTTGTCGCCCAGTTTGTTTTCTCCAATCCACCTTGGGTGGCCCAATTATTTGCATTCCAAAATGCTTCAAAACATGTACATCCCCTGCTCCCTTGGAAACACATGGGTAGTAGTCTCTCCGTGGTTGTGTACTCTCACTGGCATTTGGTCCACAAAAAACCTGGAAAAGCTTAACAATTTCAGACATGGACTCACATAAAAATCATTAAAATACCAATAACTAAATAATGTCAAACATACACCTTCTGACCAGATCTATTATCACCTTCATGCATGTTATAAGTAGATCGATTGAAGGTCCTACAATGGTGATGTGGCCCATCTTTCGCTACTTTCTCATACCACTGAACACTTGCACCAGCAACCGATGTTGTTCTTTTCTTAAGTTGACAATCTTAAGTATAACCTATAGTCACAAATGCATCAATGATAGTCCTAAATGCATATGACATCAAACACCAATAGAGAATACCAACTTAAAGGTAGTCAATAGAGAGTAGCATATAATTATGATCATTTTTCAAATTAACAATAATGAAAATTTCCAAACCCTTCTACAATCAAACTTAAAGGCTTGAAAGAAAGTAGTGATCAATAACATGACTTTACAAATTCAATGTGCATGTACTTACAAATCAATCTACGAAACCATCTGGGTCTTCTCTACTCTTTATTGTGTTAAGTATTGTCTCATGGTCAGACTCACACACTTTCCACAAGTTCTTGTTCGCAGGTATGCCCTTATATTTGATCAAATGAATGTTGGCTACGACTACAAGGTTCAAGTAGTGAAGAATCTTTTGATGCGTGTCGAAGTCCTCAAACAACCAAACTGCGACATTCTTAATTGGGTACCTTCTAACCCATGTTCCAGTAACAACCATTGAACTTGTAGGATATTCTATGTTTTCTCCATCTATAACTAGGGCCTCCAATTTCTTTTTGGCCTCAATACAATGACATAGGTAATAATTTGTACCCTCTTCGTTATCTTCATCTGCAATCACTACATAAACATTTTCTGCAATGATATGTTCATCTTGTTAGATGTATTTAATGAACATCAAAATAAAACCTAAAAGTAAGATCTATTATGTAGTTCTAGTAGGCTCGATACATGATCAAAGTCAATGGATGATTGCATCTCGATGATTTGTAGAGCTATTGGGAGCTGATAATTTTCAAGTGGGGTTAGACTTCTTATAGACCATCTGTCAACCCACTTTGTTGACTTGCAATCATTCAATGCTTGAAATGTACATGTAGAACAAAATCATGCCATCTTCTATGTATGGATAGTCCATGTACCTGCATTGGAGCTTCTAAAAGAGTGTAGCTCACTCGATCCTATTAGTGTACAACAATCCTCATATTTTGCAATGTTAGTATCATCTACTAAATGAAAAATTCTACAAACTAAAGAATTACCTTCACTATCTGGACCTATTGCATGATTGCACCACTTGACAAATGATCTTGCATCTGTCAACTTTACACTGTCTTTTTACTTTAATTCTTCTCGCGCTAAAGCTCTTTTGATACATGCACCTACTCCATCATGCTCCCCCTTTCCATGCCTGACCTCTGAGAAGTTCCACATATGGGGAACACCACTAATCATATGCATCTTGCTCAACTAGTAAAATTTTTTGGAGTTCTTGAATTGTGATGTGTAGTTATCTGACCATATATGCTAATTGAATGATATACCCCTATTAGTCAAATTAGCATAGAACATCTAAAAGCAACCTTGCACAAACTCTTTAGAATGTGTGTGATCATCACTGATGTAAAAGTGATACTCCCTCAATACTTTCATGTTATCCTTTGTACTATCATTTGCATGAATGAATGTTATATGCACAAATATAGCAACCCACATGGAGTTGTAGTATTGTGATTGCACCTTTTTCTATGGTTGTAGTGTGTAGTTCTCCGCAAAGTCGACAACTGAAATGATGTTAGGAAGTGGAAACGTTTCCTTGCATAGCTTGAACTGTGAATCCAACCATCGAGCTCTATGTGTATGCCTTGCATACTCATAGATCACTTGACGATGAAAAATTCCCATAAACTGATACACTTGAATCTTATCATTCACCAATTCACACTTCTTTTCTTTTTTCCCATATCTTAGACTGTAGGCTACTGTCTTGTATTTGCCAAATTCCACAATTTTGTCTCCAATTGTGTGTGTACTAGCCATGTGTTGGAAAAATGGAAAATGTTGCATGCCACCATAATGATCACATGTACCATCCAAACATTAATTCTTGTAAAAAATTTAACCATTCACTCTTTCACATAAAATGGAAGATAAGAATTCCCTTGAGGATTTAGTTGGATGCCTTATTTTACATTCCTGCAAAACATTGTCAGTATGCATATCTACACATATACGTCGATAAACATCATAATAGTTAGAAAACTCAATATGTACTCTACAACAAGTAGTGTGTGTGTGATTTATTTTGACATAAAAAGGCTTTAGCATTTCAAAATACCTTTGACATATTTTAATTTCAGGAAACTTTTGTACAAAATTAGCAAAAAAATGGGTTTGACTGATATCCAAATAATGATTTGGATGTGGCTCACAGATTTTACTACCAATTCTCCTTCTTACAACATCTCTTTGATTCGGAGAGGAACTTGTGTTATCCTTCCAATAATCTACTATTAAAGATCTCAAGGCTTGAGCAATTCTTTTATCTTTCCGTGGCACTCTACCCAAGAATTCCCATAATTCATTACTATTTGGATCCTCCACTCTTTCACGCCTCATTTGGATCTCATTAGAGATGATCTACTTAATTTCAAAGACTTGCTTGTCTTTGTAAGGTTCACCTTGTTCCTTTTTTGATTGCTTAACAATGTTGTTGTTGTCACTGTTGGCTTTCAGTTGTTTATCATGTTTGTTCTTGATGAAAAAACTGGTTACATGGTTGAGGTTTGGTTTTCACATGATGAACAGGTGTTGGTTGTTGTTGGTTGATACATGATACATATTTTATATGATGATTACTCATATGAAGTTACAGATTCATGGTTGAGGTTGGGTTTTCACATGTTGAGCAGGTGTTGGTTGTTGTTGGTTAATACATGATACATATTTTATATGATGATTACTCATATGAAGTTACAGATTTATTGGTTGATATTTGTTATGCAGTGCTTTGGAATTCACATTGATTTCTCATATGGATGATTTGCAGTTACATGTTATTGTTACAGATCTTTGATATATATACATTTGTTGAGGCTGAAAATGTTTAATACTTGTGTTTCAGCAGTTTGATTCCTCAAAGACTACACGTCGCAGTGTTTGCCATAGGTATATTCAACAGGTATATTTAGGTTGTCTTTGAATGATATATTAGTGCATTGTCAATCTTAAGTTATTGCACTATTGTATTGTTTTAAGGCATTCATGATGTTTTGACCTGATCATTAAGGTCACAATGTGAATATGGTGGTATCAAAAAGCAGTGATTTTGAACATATTGGATGGTTATTCATAATTCAAAATTCAAAGTTTCACAACATTCAATATAGGTTGATTAATGCTTGGCATATTCTTGTGTTATGGTCACATTGTATTTATTTTTGATGCAATCATTTATATGTGCTTGACATATATTTGTCAACAATGTTAATGGGATTAAAACCCCATCGATGGCATTATTATTCTCTATGACCTAATTCTAAAGGCTTCAAAGGTCATATCATTTGGCATAAGGTTTGATTTGTCATTTGGCATATTTAACATGTGGTAGGTAATTGACATTTGAGGTTTTTGATTATTGATCGACATGACAATTGTGGTTTAACAAAGGAAATGACTTTCTCAAAAAGTCACTTGACAATGGAAGGCGATAGACATTATTGATACTATCATTTGGTTTTGATATTAGGCATTATTGGTGTCAGCATTTGTGGCAAAGGATATTCTTGATAGAATATACTCACATGGATTTCAAATGTTTATCAATGATTGTTAATCTTGAAAGTGATAGACTCAAAAAGATTATGAATTATTACTGAGTTCGAATTTTAATGATTATGCTATTTTGTAAAAGCCATTTCATTTTTGAATAGGGATTGTAACCCTAACCGCCATGGTATTTTGTGGTCTGCAAATTCTTTGATTTTCTTCAGTCGACATGCTGTGGTTATGAAAACTAGCTCATTGTATGAGCTTAGCCGACATATGGAATGTTTTGAGAAGGAAACAAATGTGGCAGTTAGCTTCTTCCAGCTAGACGGTTATTAAGTTTTTAAGGCTCATTTCTTTAGTTTCTTTCTTTTATGGAATCAGGTATTTGCAATTTTTTTATTACAAGCTTGGAACAATTTGTTAAGGAAAAAGGATTAGCTTAAAAAGAGGCATGAAAGAGTTGTTTACATATCATTTCATTTTGTTACAATAGGTTTATTGCAACTAGTTGCATAAACAAATTCTTTCTTATTCGAAATGATGTTGTTAAGGATCTTTTTGGGCTTAACCTATGTTGGTTATGATATAAACCCTTTTAGGGTTTCTAGATATTTCTTGCGGGGATTTGTGACATATTCTATAGTTAATTCATTTAGGGTTTCTACAACCCTAATCTAGTTGGCTTTGGCTTTACAGTTTTCAAAACTGCATTTGAAGACAGTGGCTATAAAAGATAACTATCAGTTTTTCTGTGGGTTACTCTTGAGAAGAATGAAAAGAGATTTCATGACTATTCTTTAAAGACTTTGTGCAAAGGTTGTTTCATATTGAAAAACTGATTATCATTCTAGAAGATGTCATTTTTATACAACATTCTTCAATGTGCTTATTAAAAATCATTTTTCACAGTCTTCTATTGAGGCACTAGGAATGTTAATTTGCATTACTAAGGTATTGATGGAACACTACTTGGTTATATACATTGGATTGTGTGGAGTTGGTGCTCCTGTAATTTTGGAGTTGGTGCTCCTATAACTTTGTGGAGTTGGTGCTCTTGTAACTTTGGAAGTTGGTGCTTCTGAATTGTGCGGAGTTGGTGCTCCTGAACTTTGTGGAGTTGGTGCTCTATCTAAATAAAGTGATATTTTTCGAGTGGTTTTTATTCCCCTAGAGGTTTTTCCACTCATGACATATAATGAGTTATGTGATGAGTTTTTGTGTGATTGTCTTTCATGTCTATCTGATTTTCATAAGTTATCAGATGCATTAATGTGTGATTGCCAGTGTTATACATCTTGCAAAGAATTATGCCTTGCACTCTAAAACCAAATACATACAGTTGAGATATCATTTCATTCAATCGATGTTGGAGGATGGATAGGTAAAGTTGGAAAAGATACATACAGATGTCAATCCAACAGATATGTTTACGAAGGTAGTGACAAGAGAGAAGTTGAGCTCCTCTTCAACTTTAGTTCGCCTTCAAAATTGAATTCAAGGATAATAAAGCAGCGGGGCCCAAGGTGCTTATTTCTAGTGGGAGCTATAAGTGCAGCAGTGTCATCCAGGATTAGTCTCCAAGTGGAAGATTGTTTGGTGTGGAACCTGACCTGTCTCCAACCCTTGTCATTTCTCCTCCAATGTCACATGAAGGGAGGGGTGTCCATTCTTTTTGCATGAGAAGACAACATAGTAAGGGAATGATAGGGCACCTGACAGCTCATTAGAAACCCCCTCTACGACCCCCTTCTAGAGGCATTTGTGTGATATTTTAGAGGAAACACAAGGCAATAGAGAAGGGGAAGCAAACACAACTGGAAAGGAAAAAACAATATCTTGCATGCCTGTGCTAAAATGGGAGCTTTCAAAATAGTTTATGGGCAGCTCCAAAGCATAAAGGTTAGAAGAATTATGGAAACACGCAAACAAGAGAAAAACATTGGAAAGATCTCTCAATGCAGAATCCACGTGAGAAAAGAGGAGTCAAAGGGCAACGAAATTTGGGGAGGACGCAAGGCCATATATGCACACAGATTTGGAAAAAATGTAGAGAGGGGTTAGAGGCATGAAGAGAGGAAGGAGGAGAAGGGCGGTGGGAGAGAAAAGAGTAGAGAAAAACGTGAAAATGATGAAATTGCCCAGGGAGGGAAGATTACAAAGAAGAATAAGGCGTAGAGACATCTTGGGGTTTAGAGGGAAGAGGAAAAAGAAGGGCAGCTGTAAATGAAAAGGTTGCAGAATATGCACAAAATAGATTCGTGAAAATGCCTTAAAAATGTTAGAGAAATGCAACGGGGAAGTGTAAAGTCGAATTCCACAGAGATTGTGAGCATCCTTCCTAACTGCAATGGAAAGAGAGTAGGAGGGTGTTTGAGAATTTTGGGCGGGATGGATAGGAGACACAACAGGGAGTGTGGCGTGACAAATATTGGGGAAAGGAAAGGGATGATACTCTCCTTGAAAGCAAGTTCAACGTCCAAGAAAAGAGTAAGGGTTCCTTCTAAGGTTCTCAGGTACTTGCCTTTACAAGCAGATTTTGGTTTCAGTCTCTCAGGTAAGATTTGTACTGAATAGTTCCTCAGAACGATGATGAATTATAAAGTTTTGTTTGTGTTGTTTGTTCCTTATATCTCCTAATTAAAAACCTGAACCGTGAGAACCATTTAATTGAGTGAAGGTTATAATTGGCATAAGTGGTGTCAATTCTAAATCTTCATTCATCTTGAAATGGTGGTATTGTGGTAGATCGAGCCTATGTCAAGTTAGATTTGTTTGTGAACGATTGTTTTCTTTTTGCCACATTTCACCGGTTTAATGTATTGATTCTAAGTATGAGACACATTTTGAATATTTCTTACTTTCTTTCTCTTCTTAGTGCTAGTTATTTTGTAGATGACAGTATCTTGACAGTGAATAAGTCAGTTTCACCAGAGATTACTTCTTTTAGTCGGACTAGCTTCCAATATTATGAGTGAACTAGATTGACCAAATCAAGTCTTCTCATGGCTGAAGAAATGAAATATTTAGAAAATAAAACATTTATCTAACTAAATCTTCACAATCAAAGCTGCATTTTTCTAGAGTTTCTGCCTAGCTTTAATCCTTCTGATGCGAGCTTGAAAATTAGCATTATCTACTTTGCCAATTTGTATGTTTTTAGCCATTTCAAATCTTCTCAAGGCATCGAAAGAATGCATGTTACATTTGTTGCTATTTTTGACTGATGCCAATGTGAAAATTCTATTGCAGTTACTGATTATTAATCTCCTATCTAATACATAGATTATTTGACTCTGAAAAATTAATTCTCAGCAAATATCGAAGAATAACACAACTGCAACTTCACCAATAAAAACTCACAGGAATAGAGAAGAAAACATTCACAATAATGAACACAATATTTTTGGACAAATTGTCCGTGTAAAAACCCCGAAGGGAAAACCACTACTGCAGATGAGGAATTATATTAAACTTTAGCAAATTAAGGAATACAAAAACTGCTTGCCTCTTACTGGCAGAGCTCCGGCAATATTCTTCTCCGAAAATTCTTCCCTCAATTTCTCCTGCTGAAATTCCACAGCTGCTATCCCCAACGCTATTACTGCGCCCTTGCTAACACTGCAAGACTATTTGCTCTCACTGCAAATATACTACTTGCTAACACTGCAAGTCTTTCTCAAGTATCTCTACTTGCTATCACTGCAAGTATACTTGTTGTTGTTTTCCTCCAATTGCCCATTGATCCCCTTTTATACTTTTCTCATTGGAAAACCAATGGCCATGATTTAATCTCAATCAATGGCTAAGATTAAATAGACTCTAAAAACCCTAACTAACTGGATTCTAGAAGTCTCTAGGAGAATCAATTTATTTAATTACATAATTATCTAGACAACTCAGCCCTTTTCTGGAGGTTTCTAGAAAATAATTAAATAATTAAATGACACTTCTAGACAATGGAGACACCTGTCCAAGCTACATAAATTAACACTCCCTCTTAGCGAGGAAGGTGTTCTGCATGACACCCAGCTTATCTCTGAAGAAGATGAATTTCGCCTTCCCCAATGCCTTGGTCAAAATGTCTGCTACCTGCTGATCTGTAGGTATATACTGTAGCTGAACAATCCCGCACTGTACACAATCTCTGATGAAATGATATCTGATGTCTATATGCTTAGACCTATCATGAAACACCGGATTCTCAGTCAACTTGATGCAACTCTGATTGTCGCAATGTATCACCGTAGTCTCAACCCTCTGACCAAACAAGGCCACCAGCAACTTCCGAAGCCATATCGCCTCACACGTCGCCATGCTAGCTGCTATGTGTTCTCCTCTGCAGAACTCAAAGCCACAGACTTCTGCTTCCTGCTGTACCAAGAGACAACTCCTGATCCCAAGCTAAAGCAACACCCTGAAGTGCTTTTCCCCGCCGTTGTACTCGCCTACCCAATTCAAGATAGCCTATCAACCTCGATACCATCACCTCGAGTATATCCCATCCCATACTGATTGTACCACCGCACTGCTTGATCTTATAGATCCAAATACCGTGATCCAACCACTGCCCTATCCGCTGGTCTAGGCACAACCTCCCACACATCGTTCTGCACTCATTGAGGTATACTCCTCAACCATTGCATCTTGCCACACTTTCTGCTGTGCGGCCTCCTGATAGCTAGAAGGCTCACTATCTACCAACTGACTAACTAATGCCATATAGTCATCATACCTGGCTGGTTGTCTCCTCTGTCTACTACTCATCCTAGGAGCTCCCACAAACTCCTGAGTATCCCTTTGTGACTGTTGGTTCTTGCTACCAACTGTAGAGGATGAAGTATCAACCTCCATATCACCCTGATGCATCTCTTGGATCTGCTGCATCTGCTGCTCCATACTCTGCGAATTCTCAGCACCTGAGCTTGTGCATGTACTAGTAACTGTACTCGAGCTTCGCTGTCCTTGATCTGGTTGAACGATCCTTGGAGCTTCCACTAACTGCTCACTCTGATCATCTGCTGGCAAATCTCTGGACCTCCTAAATGCCTTGTCCTCCATGAACTTGACATCACGCCTAACTATAGTCCTCTTGGTCCCTGGAATAAATATCCGATATGCCTTTGAGGTTTCACTGTACCCCACAAAGTACCCCTTCTCTGCAGTTTGATCTAACTTGGAACGTGTCGCACCTGGAATGTGACAATACGCCAAACTCCCAAATATCCTGAAGTGGCTGACATCTGGCTTCTTCCCTGAGAACGCCTCCTCTGGTGTCATCTTGCCTAATACCTTATGTGGAACCCTGTTTTGTATGTACACTGCTGTACTGCATGCCTCTGCCCATAAGTAACGTGGCATATCCTGGTCATACAGCATAGCCCTTGCCGCCTCTGATATAGACCGATTCTTCCTCTCAGCAACCCCATTCTGTTGTGGGTTGTAAGGAACAGTCCACTCTCTCTTGATTCCTTCCCGGTACAGAACTCCTGGAACTCTTTCCCTTTGTACTCGCCTTCCATTGTTTGTCGAAGAACCTTTATCTTCCTCCTGTCGAATTCTCCACAAGAGCTTTGAACTCTTGGAAGCGACTGAAAACCTCATCCTTGGTCTTCAAGAAGTATATCCAGGTCTTCCTCGGAGAAATCATCAATAAAAGTAACAAAGTACTCATATCCTCTCGAGAGACTTCGACATTGGTCCACATATGTCGAATGTACTAGATCAAGAACACCCTTGATCTAGTGTCACTCCTGGTGTTGTTTAAACTTCCCCAACACACATCCCTTACATACATCATCATGCCTCGTGCTCACCTCAAACACTCACACTGCCTCACGGCAATTTAAGTGCTCCATGATGTATATGGCCCATCCTCCTATGCCATAGCTCTCCTTGATCTCTAGAATTACTGCTGCTCATCAGTGCCTTATGAGTATCAAACTGCAACCTGTAAAGCCGGCCGCTCCTAACTCCAATAGCTATGGGTGATTTCCAATCCTTGTGCTTAATTAACACACTTGCCCCTCTAAAGAGTACATTGTAACCTTTATCCTGAAGGACAGATATGGAAATCAAATTCATACCTAAGCCTGGCACATGCAACACATCATGAATGGGAATCCGCTTACCATTCTCCCTCTGAAATAGAACAGTCCCTTTCCCAACTGGATTGAGCTTGGACATGTTCCCCATAGAAATCTGCATTCTGATGTCCTCCTCCTTATAGCTGGAGAAGTACTCTCTAACTCCTGTCATATGAAATGACGCCCCACTATCTATATACCAAACACCCTGTGAGGTTGAGCTAGCCATACAAGCTATGAGAGCGAACTCATCCTCCATTCTACTAGAGAGCTCATCTGCACTTGCTGAAGCTGCTGTCTGCTTCTTGCCTTTCTTCCTTTGCGGGCAATCGCTGACATAGTGGCCAAACTCGTGACAGCCATAGCACTTGACTTTAGATAGGTCCTTCTTCTTCTTCTCACCTTGTGGATTTGATCCTTTACTAGACCCCTTCTTTGCTTTCCCTTTTCCTGCAAGGGCAACGTTCTCCTGTTCTGCCTCACTTTGCTGACTCTTGCTACTGGTCCTACTGACAAGACTGAGTCTAAGCTCCTCCTGAGTGAAGTCACTCCAAAGTCGATCCCAACTCGGCAAGGTGTCTCGTCCATTAATAACTTGAACAAAGACATCCCACTGCTTAGTAAACCCATTTAGGGCTATCCGCACTAGCTCGTCATCACCTAGATTATCTCCAACAGCAGCCAACTCATCCTTGACAAGTCTGAGTCTGGTGAGGTAACTTGTCACGTCCTCTCCCTTGTTCATCCGAGTAGTCCTCAACTTTTCTCTGAGAATCAGCTTCCGATTAGTGGTAGCATTCTGGTACAGATTCAGAATGGCATCCCACATCTTCTTCGCTGTATCTAACTCTGCGACATGTGGAACAATATGATCCTTGACACCATCAAGAATCATCCTCCTCGCCTTGGCATCTTCCTTCTTATATGCTAAGAGCTGTGCTGGATCTGTAGGTACAGGTACAACACTGGTCACATATTCCTTGATCCCATTCTCTTCCAGCAACAAAGAAATTCTGGCTTTCCAGACACCAAAATTTGAGGCTCCATCCAATCTGTCCTGATCTCTTAAACCTGCTGAGGCCATCTCAAAAGATAAAAGAAAACAAATAATAGTAATAATTCTGAAGAGGCAGGATCTTTCCTTCCTTTGTTAAGCCTTATCTGCCCTCAGATCAGCTCTGATACCATGTGAAAATTCTATTGCAGTTACTGATTATTAATCTCCTATCTAATACATAGATTATTTGACTCTGAAAATTAATTCTCAGCAAATATCGAAAAATAACACAACTGCAACTTCACCAATAAAACTCACAGGAATAGAGAAGAAAACATTCACAATAATGAACACAATATTTTTGGACAAATTGTCCGTGGAAAAACCCCGAAGGGAAAACCACTACTGCAGATGAGGAATTATATTAAACTTCAGCAAATTAAGGAATACAAAAACGCTTTGCCTCTTAATGGGCAGAGTATAAGCAATATTCTTCTCCGGAAATTCTTCCCTCAATTTCTCCTGCTGAAATTCCACAGCTGCTATCCCCAACGCTATTACTGCGCCCTTGCTAACACTGCAAGACTATTTGCTCTCACTGCAAATTTACTACTTGCTAACACTGCAAGTCTTTCTCAAGTATCTCTACTTGCTATCACTGCAAGTATACTTGTTGTTGTTTTCCTTCAATTGCCCATTGATCCCCTTTTATACTTTTCTCATTGTAAAACCAATGGCCATGATTTAATCTCAATCAATGGCTAAGATTAAATAGACTCTAAAAACCCTAACTAACTGGATTCTAGAAGTCTCTAGGAGAATCAATTTATTTAATTACATAATTATCTAGACAACTCAGCCCTTTTCTGGAGGTTTCTAGAAAATAATTAAATAATTAAATGACACTTCTAGACAATGGAGACACCTGTCCAAGCTACATAAATTAACAGCCAAGATTAGTGTGGATTATTTTTGAATGACAAAATATTGTTGGAGCAGCTAGTTCATTTTAGCATTAATCTCTTGACTCTAGGCAGCTACACACCATTAAGTGCTATCACAAAACTTAGGTGTACCATTGCTTGAGAGGTGTTCTCTTGCGCGCATGGGAGAATAAAATTTAGATATCAGGTAGTCATAATTGCAGTGGAGTGAAAGGCCTCCCAGAGATATAACTGAATCTGATTCACAAGGCAGTGTTGGGTGTTATATGCTTTTTGGCGCCTTAGTGGTATTCTCAAGTCATCTTCTGGTATTTTAGGGTGTTAATGCAAGATCATTTTTCTTTAATATTATCTTTTCAGTTTTCCTAATTTTGACCTTTTTGGATTCAAGAGTTTCATTTGAATCAATACTTTCGGTGAGCTTCAGATTTAGGCCCAATTATTAAATGATATTGTTATGCCTAGTCTCTAATAGGCCAAACACCCAGTTGACATGTTGCCTTTCTGTGTAATTGTTTGAGAAGGATCTATCTGATTTCAAATATAGATAAAATAAAAGATTATATAGGTAACCCAAAAGTAATTAAAGATAAGTCCACAATTTCTTGTAAGTTAATAATACGTGGATTGGGACACGTATGCTTAAATTTTATATATATCAAATGCTACGATAAATGAGAGAAAGTAATCATTAGTATCATTTATTAAGATTAATATAAATCTATAATGAAAAATTGGTTAATGATTCTTGTGGTTGGTTGTATACCCTATTTTATGAGCATAATGGATTATATAAAGTTATTAAAAGTTGTAACAAAATAATTATTATTAATAATCATTGATTTGTAAGCATAACATTGCTTTGGATCTAGATAAAAATTATATGCTAGCAATAACAAAATGAGCTATGTCAAACGATTATGTAGCCCTCTTCTACGAAAATTTAAAAGGAGATAAGGTTACAATCAACAACAGGTACCAACTATCAAGTACTTAATCATAAGACTTGTTGTCTACAAGGTTTTTAGGAGTACGATAGAAATGTGTGTTTCTATAATCAATATAAATGAAATCAAAGGTTGAGTATTGTTATTAATTATCTTAATGAGTGCACTTTATCATATGATAAATTGCTTGCTATAGGATTGCCAATTGCCTTAAGTACGACCCCATCATGGATCATGCTAAAAGCCAGTTCATAAGTAGGGTGTGTTTCTCTTGATGTTCAAATGATTTTCCTTTTGTGGCCTTGTTGATAGGATGATTTTTATCAACTTGTTGAATATGAGAACCTTAATACGGGGATTAGCATATGAATGAAGGATATTAGAGATGTAGTGAATGACAATATGGTGGCATTCCAAATGAAAGGTAACTATTATTTAATTTAACAACGTGGTCGATATCAAGTTATGAGATAAATCCTAACATCTCTCGATACCTTACTAATGACCATTAAGGTCAATATTAGATTGAATGGCAAGTATGAATAAACTATCTAGACTATTAACTAGACTATTAACTAGACTATTATGGTAATACCAAAGTTGCATCATAGAGTAAAGGAAACTTATAAGATCAAGAATATTATTAATAATATTATCATTGGGTTTATACTAACATATGTCGGTTTAATGGATATTGTTTTGCCAACTACTTAAGTAAGATTCATGCATTAATTATACTTAAAAAAAGCTTATAAATACTATTGGGTGGGCTTCAAAGATATATATTGACCCCTTGAGTATGTGAACCTCAATATTGAACCTAATAAGCAAATTTCAAATGGAAGTACTTTCCTATGGGTTTGTGTGAACCAAGGTAATTCTAGGTTGCATAATAGCCTAGCCCTTATGGTGATAAGATGAACCCAAGAATGTTCCAGATGGATTAGGAATAATAAGGGTGGTGAGGTTCAATCTCTACATACTTGTAAGAAAGCGTCGTGGTATAGGTTCACTAAATTGGGAACCGGTGCGTAGGTATCCTTTAGAGACCCTTGTAAGGAGAACTACATGTGACTTTGACCTATTTGGAAGTGGGAACGTAGGTGGTCCTTGGGCGAAGGATGCCCCTGTGACTTCAAGTCCGTAGGGGGAGGGTATAGGGGGGGGACAACTCCAAGGGTTAGGGCTTTTCCTAAATGGTTGGACCTTTCCTCCTCCACAAGCTTTAGATTGAGGCTGAAATGGGTATCAAATGGGTAATGAAATGAGTTAAGGGAATCTAATAACTTGTATTTAATGCATGATATGTTTTGATTAGTAAATGAATATAGTATGCGATTTAACTACTTATAATTGGTACTTGAATATATGTTAAGATTGTCAAGGTCCATCACGTGTTGGTTCCATGTGACCTTATGTATTGTGAAAACTGACTCCATATATAAAGGTCTCTGTGTCTATGCCCGTATATATGTTGACTATGATTGTATTTCATGTTTTGTATGACCCGTCTAAGTGTGAACCTCCGGGATATTTGAGCAGTGATAGACAACCATTGGACCATGCCAATGATTGATGTCTAGTCTACTGTTAAGGATTAGTCAGCATTCACCTGGTTCATGGAGGTGAAGGTAGCAGGCTATCTTGGTTATGATTAAGATACGGTAACGGTTGCACGGGTAGGGACTCATCCATGCGATTAACGGTAATTTGGGGCTAACCATTGTATCGAGGGTGTTCACTGGTTGTCATTGAGGGCATGGAAGTGACTGAGGCCAGTGTTACACGGAATTGTGAAGAAGATAGTTGACAATATCACCAAGGTCACAAGGCAGTATATGTTGGAAGCTACTTCTTCCTGAGTGGATAGACTTGTCGTCGGTGGCCTATAGGTGATTAAAGTTGGAATCCACCAGGTTTGGTAGGTTCACTACTTGGGAAAACCCTTGGGATGGTGGACGAACCCACGGTGTAGTATAGGACCCACGGTGTAGTGCGCAATACACCAATATTCTTTCTATCTGGGATGCATTATGGACATGTGTTAGCCATTGTGATGTGTTAGTTAGCCATTGTTATTATGTCATGTGATGTATGGTGGAGCTCGTCACTGTGTTTATGTGATGTATGATGGAGCTTGTCACTGCGTATTTGCGATATATGTTGGAGCCAGTCACTAATGTAATTGTGATATGTGGATGAGATAATAATTGTTGTACAGATGATGTACATATGAGCTAAACCCATTGTATCTCTGATTTATGTATGATCCAGGAACTGTTGCACTTGTGTTGTGTATGAGCTAATCAACTTGTGTATACGAGGGTATGCTCATGATGATCATTGTGTATGATATTTGGGATTATGGTATGATATGCCCCTTGTGAATATTGTGAATGTTGTACACTGACATTTGGTAATGATTGGTATGGACCCAACACTTGATGGAAAAATTATTATCATTATACTATAATTAACTATGTTGATAGCTTACACATACTAAATTAATAGTTATAGGTTAAAGGTGAGATAATAGATCTCATACAAGAGGAGAGATTGAACTCCCTCTGTCATTGTGGGGTGAACTACGATGCCTTTGATTCCCACGAGGGGATACGTAGTTAGGGTCATCACGAACCCTCGAGGCTTAGGTCGTAGGTCTAGGAAAGACCTTATTCTTGGGACCTTAACACTCTTTTATAATGAGTTGATGTCACCATGGGAATGGAGAAGTATTTAAGTTAGCTCTATTAAGCTTCATGGAAGGTGCTCAATTGTTTAAATTGGTAGATGTTGTGAATACGAAAAAAAAAAGAAAAAATTGTTGTGCCCGAGATGGGAATTCTACAAATCATTTGTCCTCAGCGGCCCAAGCTAAAGATAAGTTTTTGGTAATTTTCTCAGGTTTGTGTGGAAGATTATCAAGCCTTATGTGTGGTCCAGTCAGTCCAATGCTATCATTATACTGCTAAAACCTACAGATTGTTTGCAGTGACACCATTATTGGTATCAGTTTTAGAAACATAGCCATTAGCCATACCATTTATTTTGCATTCAGTTTCTTTGGATCAGAACAGTTATTCAGTGGATCCCTACACCAGGATTTTTCCATTTCAAACCACAAAAGGCATCAAAATAGTAGTAATGATAAACAAAAGAGGTTCCAACTTCCATAAAATATTACACCTGTGATTTCAGTAAAGTCGGGTGCTAATGTCATACTGCTAAAACGTGTAGATTGTTTGCAGTGAGAATGTTTTGGGTGTCAGATTTAGAAGCATAGCTGTTAGCCATACCACTACTTTGCATTCAGTTTCATCGATCACTACACCAGGAGTTTTCCATTTCAAACCCCAATGCTTCTTAACCCTGTTATCATGATAATAATAATAATGATACATAAAAAGGTTCCGTAAAACGTTAACTGCCTAATAAATATGTGTGATACTGTGATGAACTCCACCGTGGTTTATATTAATGTTCCTAACTTCCTTGCTGTCCCCAGTATTTTCCCACTGTTTTATGGTTTTGAATTGTGTAATGGTGCAGTATAAGTGCTTTCATAGATTGAATAAAGGTATTGCTTAACACAACAGACCAATAGAATGAAAGGGTATTAAATAGTGAACTACAAGTTCTCAGTTGACACAGTAGTTTATAATGCAGACCATTAACTCACAAGATAGACTATGACTATAACTCCATTATATCAATACAGAACATAAATACCAACGCACAGGAATTGCAAGGAAATTGCAGAAATTGTTCATTAAATAATTTGTATTTTCAAATCAGACATTCATATATAGTCGTAGGCTCAATAAGCAATAACTTTCTTGCACCCAGTTTCTTTGGATCATATTGTTTGCCGTTATAACACCCTACAAATATCAAATTATACTTGAATGAATTGCAAAGACCACATCAGGCATAAGCATGCCATTTTAGGCATTTGAATAAATGAAGAGCAGTCGAAGTTAGACCTGAAGTATTTTCAATAAAAAGAAAGGACACTGATATCCAAAAAAACAAAAGTAAATTTTACTTTATTAAATCAACATGATTGTAACAGACATTGTGCCCCTAATATGCTTAGATTTTTTATTGATTCACAAACACGTTTTAACAATAAATATCATTGCCAAAATTTGTTTGTCAACTTCATCCTAAATGACATTGTGCCCAAGTATGTCACAATATTTGTTCATCCAGTAAAACTTTCCAATATTGCATGTTATTGGCAGAATTTGTTAATCAATTACCAAGGGCTACTCTGTATTCTTGTCATGAAATAGAGTGAAATTTGGACAACTTTCATATATAATAGAAGCAAATTTGAATAACTTTCATCCATTAACATATTTATACTTCAAAGTTCAACATATAAGTAGTTGATTATCATCTTTGGCTTCTTGTAAGTTCACAACATCAAACATAAAATACTTCATAAGGGATAAGGAAAGTAAACCAACATCGTTAAGAATCAATGCATTATAACAACTGTGTTATGTTTGTGTGATACAGTAAGTCCAATACTAACATTCATACTGCTAAGAGTCAAGGTGGGCATGGCAAACATGCAACAATTTTGATGAATAAGTGTATACAACCTACAACAATTTAAAAGAAGTGTGTACAACAAATTCTAAATCATAATTACGAGGATTCTGGTCCATCCACAAACTCATCATCCTCTCTCTATTTTCTTCTTCCAATAATATAAGTTTGGTAAACTAGAACACAACTTTTATCATTGTGCATCAATAATGTTTAGCCCATCTCCCATTAAGAACGGTTGGCACAAAGATTTCGATGCAGCATATGGTTGAAACATTAGGACATTTAGGAATTTATTTTGAGACATGTGAACATTGGTAGCGAAAAATATCATCAAACTTAAACTTGAGCATTAGGTGGTAACCACAGTCAACGAAAATGATTACAAAATTGAAAGCAGACACACTAATAGATGTAGTGATCGATTAAAAAAAAAAAATGTTCAAACATCAAAGATATAATCAATTTCCCCTCTGCAAATTGTAGAAATGTCAATATCAAATTGAGCCACGCCAGATAAGAGAGTGCATGCTCTACTTGTGAGATTGAAAACAAACAATGCAATGCAAATGGGAACACAAAATTGGATAAATCAACATGCTTAAATGAAGGAAATGACTACATAAATATAGGCTTTGGGATGCATGAGTCAAGATGACAAGTGTCTCATAGATCCTTAGTGATATAAAGGATCAACTCTTCATGCAAGAGCAATGGTGTCAAGATAACTCATCTTGATGAGGGAGATGTGGCACCTAACTGACGTTAGTCAAGGAGTTGAATGAGGCAAACATGGCATGTGCTCTCATCAATCAAGGAGATGACACATTTTCTCAAATTCTCAATTATTTCCTAATTTACATAGATAAATATTAATCACCATAGTAAACTTAATATAAGGTGTAATAAATAATTACACCAACACAAATTTTGTATAGAGACTAAACTGACTAGGATGTTCGTGTAGATAAAGTAGAGGATGTCTACAATTTCTTGTTTGAAATTTTTTGTATATATCAAACCCTAAGCACACAATTGTGATGACTTCTACTCAATTTATAAATAAACATTTAATATTTATTGCTTCTAATAAAATTGATTCAAAAATATTATAATATACTTGACTTTTTTATTAGAAATTATATTTAGAATTATGCTTAGAGAATTTAGACTTATCTTTAGTAGTAGCTAATAAGTTAACTTAAAATCTGCAGTCAATTACAATTAATTGGATTGTCTTTGAAAGGTATCCAAAACTGTACACTAGTTATTGATAGCGATT
>VDFB02047230.1:480653814-480742691 GCA_007258455.2 Sequoia sempervirens | reverse complement strand
TGATTTCAAGAGAAATGTCTTCCCTATCAGTTCACGAGATAAGTATACCCCTTCATAATTACTCTCTTGAAATAGTGATGAATCTATGGTCTCACATATTATTGTTTCATAAAGTTAATGGCTAAAAAATACTTCAGATAAAATTTGTCTGTGGTAAATTTCTTAATTCATTTAATTAGGAGATCATAGGTTTATTAATGTTTCATCATACTATTAGTCGATGCACGTATGTATGTTTTAGAGTATATAGAAAAAGAAGGGATGGGTGTTATGTGCGATTATGTTTCACCCTGGGTTTTAATTGTATGAGATACACTAGGTTGTAAAGTAATTTGGAGTGGAGAATAAAATATTCTTATTAGAAAATGGTTGGGGTTGAGATATTATGAAATGATAAGTATGAGATTATTTTAATTGTATTTTTGAGGTTGAGGATATCTTGCTTTAAATTCAAATAAAACCCTATTTGAGTAATAGTGTAAATAGTGATATTTTGGTTTTATTTAGAAATATAATGAACATCACAAATGGTGTTAATTTATAATGTGCCAAATATACAGCTAATATAGTTATGTCTATTTAACATCTATTTAGATGCTATAGAATGCATTGAATGCCAATATATTGTGCTTATTCCTTGTTGGTCTATAAATTTAATCTCTACTTAAACTCATATTTAAGGGATCTTTTATGTCAAAGGAATGCCCTTGAGAACATATAATGATTATAAACTTGGAAAGGGTGCAATGATGGTTGTGTTTTTTTTATATAATTATATTTAAAGGTGTTAATCATATTGATATGAGAAGAAATCAAGATGTATGTGATTGTGGACCATTTAAGAAAACCTATTATAGTGGCAATATGTGTAATATGATTCCTTTAATGCAATTTCATCCTCCCCGCTTAATGCAAAGCTAAGACATGTTATATGGTTCTAGAATAATATTTGGGAATAGAGGTAAAACCCTTATATGATTACAAATATATATATATATATAAGGACCCCTTAAGTATAAGAATATTAATATGGAACATATTATATGATTTTTGAATGAAAATTTCTTCCTATAGGTCTATGTGAACCAAGGTAATTAGGTATTAACTAATAAGCCTAGTTGAGCTAGGTCAATGAGATGGAAATATAAAAGAGTTGGGTTGTTCAAACAAGATTATAAATGAAGTGGGTGGAGTTTGATCCAATACCCCAATATACTTAAGGGAGAGTGAAACATTGGGTTAAGGGGAAATTGTGTGTAGGTCCTTTGAGAGACCTTGTGCGCAAAACTACATGTGACTTTGACCCATTTAGAAGTGGGAACATAGGCAGTCCTTGGGAAAAGGATGCCCCTGTGACCTCAAGTCCATAGGGGGAGGGTCTAGGGGGGATAACTCCTAGATTTCGGGGTTGTTCCTAATTGGTTTGACCTTCTCTCTCTAGCAGGCTATGGTTGAGGTTGAATGGGTATCAAATGGGTATGATCAATTTAAGGGAATTTAATAATTGATATTTAATCCATAATAGGTTTCTATTAAACAGAATGTAGTAAGGGATTTAAGTACTTTATAATGGGTATTTCATTATATGTATAAGTTTAGAAAATTCCATTTCATGTTGGTTGCATATATCTCTTATGTGTTTGTGTAATTCAAATCCATATCCATGTGCTTATGTATAGGACCGTATATTTGTGGATTGAGATTGTGACTCATGTATTGATGACCCACCCAAGAGTGAACCTTCAGGATATTTGAGTAGTGACAGGTAGTCATTGGACCGTTTCAATGACCGATGTCTAGGCTACTGTTAGGGATTAGTCAGCATTCACCCAATTCATGGAGGTGAAGGTAGCGGGCTACCCTAGTTATGATACAACTGGAACGGTTACATGGGTAGGGATCCATCTGTGCAGGTAATGGTAATCTAGAGCTAACCATGTATTGATGGGTTTCATTAGCTATCACTGGTATGCACAGAAGTGACCGATGCCATGTGTTACCTAGGATTGAGGAGAAAATAACTAACAATACCACTAAGGTCACAAGGTGGTATATGTCAAGAGCTACTTCTTCTTGGGTGGACAGACTTGTCATCAGTGGCCTATAGGTGATTGAAGTCAGAATCCACTAGGTTTGGTAGGTTCACTACTTGGGGAAACCCTTGGGATGGTGGATGGACCAGCTGTGTAGTATGGGATGCATTGAATCTCCTCCTAGTTGTCAAAATATATACTTAGCCTTGTGGGGTTGAAGATGGACCCATGGTGTAGTGCTCTTGGGATTAACTGAATCCTCTTCCCAATTGTCCAATGGTGCAGAAGATCGGTGGAAAGGATGGACCTACAATGTAGTGTGCAATGCACTGATATTCTTTCTATATGGGATGCATCATGGACATGTGTTAGCCAGTCACTGTGATGTGTCACTATGTATGTGATGTATGTTGGAGCTCATCACTATGTATTTGTGATGTGTGCAGGAGCTCATCACTGTGTATGATATGTATGTTGGAGCTCGTCCCTATGTATTTGTATGTATGTAGGAGCTCTTCCTTATGTATGATATGTATGTTGGAGCTTGTGATTGTGTATTGGAAATTTATGATGGAGCCAGTCACTAATGTAAATTTGATATGTATATGAGACAATCCTTGTTGTACTTATGATATACATATGAGCTAATCCATTGTACTTGTGAATTGTGTATTATCCAATCAATGTTACATTTGTTATGTGTATTATCTAGTTAGCTTGTGTATATGGAGGTATGCACGTGACTTACATGTTGTGAATGATCTTTGGGATTATGGTATGATATGCCCCTTGTGAATATTGAGAATGTTTGTACATTAATGTTGGGAAATGTTTGGTACAGACCCAACACTTGATGGAAAAGTTAATATTATTATATTATAATTAACTAAGTGATGACTTGCGCTTAATTAACGGTCATGGGTTAAGATGAGATTATAGATCTCATACAAGAGGAGAGATTGAACTCCCTCTGGAATTGTGGGGTGAACTACGAAGCCTTTGATTTCCCACGAGGGGACACGTTGGCAGGGACATCACAAACCCTCGAGGCTTAGGTTGTAGGTCTAGGAAAGAACTTAATCTTGGAACCTTACTACCCTTTTATACAAGCATATAATTGGCAATGATGAATTGATGCCACCATGGTGAATGAAGAGTTAATAAAATTAACTCTCCTATTTTAGATGGTATATGTTTGGTTGGTTAAGTTGGTAGTTTTCATTGTTTAAAAAACAAATTGTTTTGCCTGAGATGGAGATTTTACATTGGTATCAGAGCAACCAAGTTTAAACACTGGACCTATGAAGCTCACTTGAATCTAGGTTAAGTATGTTTCCTTGCAGTACCAACCGACTATAACCAAGATGACCACTCTATATGTGCATAATTGTTTTAAATAACCTAAATGGACTTTTAAGATCCTAAGAATGGATGGCTAGTTGTAACCAAAAATGGAACCAAGATGGTGCAAAACCGAATTTTGATATTTGAATTGTAAAGGAAAGATTAGAGTGGCACAACGAAAAGTTGTGGTATCTACATTGTTTGATGAAATTTGACACCTTGTCATGTGTGGTAACTATAATGGTATATCCCAAAATGTCAAGCATCCTTGTCATGGTATGAGCACAAATGCTATCCCCCTTTTATTGGATTAGTATGTGTTAATTATTGAGTTAACAATATCCTTAATGGGTAGATTGTAACTACCTTAATACTTGAGGATGAGATTGTAAGTTGAATGAGCTAGAACAAATGCTTATCAATCGTGATAAAGTGTATGAGAGGAATAATAGGTTGGTGGAGATTATTATGCATTAACTCATATGCATGACTTTTGTAAAGAAATATGCTATGAGTTGGAAACATGATATTACATTATAATTGGCACAATATGAATCCCTATGACTAAGAGCATGCATAGAACATATAGACTTGTATTTGTACTCTTAATGATTAAATAAACTTTCTTAAATTGAAATTTAACTAATGTTGGCACATTGTGATATGTGTTGTTAACTCACTTAGTGAGTGACCTACTTGGGGCTAGGCGACCCCAATGAGAGATTGTATGATATGTATTATGATTTAGACTTGGCACATTTAAGGGTAATTTTAAATAGGTGGTATATTTGACTATCAAAAGTGGCAATTGATGTATGATACCTTGATATCTTACTAAGGTTAATTGGTAAATGTGTGTCCCTAACATTTGGCACAATATAGATGCCTTTTAAGAAGTCTCAACCCCCAAATTCAAAATGGAGGATTAGATTAAGAAAAAAAATGCTTACTTCAGGGTATATTTAGGGTATGGACCCTCTTGAATCCTATAAAAAATCATTCTAAATTGGCGAAATTAAGGAAAAGGGAACCATCTGAGAGACAAGGATAAGGGGTTCCAAAGAAATTAACTTAACTAGTAATCTAAAATTTTAAAGAAATTAACTAATAAACCCTTCTAATAAGTAGGGACGACTTATCCCAAGGGGGAAGGATGTCACATCCTGGTTAGAAGGACCCCTTTCACATGGGCCTAGTAAGCAACAAAGAAAAAGTTTTGGAGGCCATGATATTTTTGGGGACCCAACAAAGAAAATCATGTTATTTATGGATCCATCCACCCCCTCTCACAGCAGGAGATGGTTTGAATTAAATAGGTATGGGCTCGAGTATGGTGGGAATGGCCATAAGGCATGGCACCCATTTCTTCATGTTTCCCAAGTGTTAGGTCGTAAACAAGAGGCATTTAGAAAATTCAAATCTTCACAACCCCCATAATTTATCATTCAAGTTCAATTGAAGGAACAGAGCAAAGAAATTGTACTGAAAGGGAATAGTATCGAGAGATGAATACAGATAAAATGGCATGGCTGGTCAAAGGTACGAATAAGGGAGAGATAAGGAAGAAAAGTTATAGTTGCAAATGGAGGTCGATACATAGGCATTATTAGGACCAAAATAAAGGGGGAGGGAAGAAGAGAGGATAGAGGGCTATGAAGAGAGAAGAGGAGAAACCACCTAGAGGAGGAAGGAAAAGTAGGGTATTTGTGTGATATTTTGGAGAAGACAGAAGAAGTTGAAGGGTGAGTGGAAGGTGTAGGAGAAAGTAGAGAAAAGTCACATCTCAGTTGGACAAAATCGCTAGAGTAAACATGGTCTCACGGAATGCAAAGATTGCAAGATATGCAAAGAATAGATCCATTGAAAATGCTTTAGAAACTTTCCAGAAATTGCTACAGTTAAAGACAAATCTACCCTACTCTGGTTAATGTCCTCCATGCCTACTAAATGGACTTGTTAAGAGGCTTAGGAACTTGGAGAAAATATAATTTTTTTGAGGATCTTGTATGTGAACCAGATCCATGCATAAAGAGGAGACAAGTGTAGGAGAAGTTATTTTTTGAAAGTCCAGACCTATAAATTAGAGGATAGAGACGAGCAAGAGTTGAGTACCTTCGTTTGGGAGCTACACACAGCTAGGTAAAGAGCCAGTCAAAGATGAGGATGCATGGAAAAGAGGTAGATAGATTTCCATGATTTTGAGAGAAATATCTTCCCCATCAATTCACGAGCTAAGTATACCCCTTCCTAATTACTCTCCTGAAATAGTGTTGAATCTATGCTACTCTCTTTCCGTTTCGATGAAGTTCTACTTTCTCACATATTACTGTTTCAGAAAGTTAATGGATAAAAATTAATTCTAATAAAATTTGTCTATGGGACATTTCTTAATGCATTTAATTAGGATATCATAGGTTTATTGATGTTTCATCATACTATTAGTTGATGCACATCTGTATGTTTTAGAGTATATAGAAAAAGAAGGGATGGGTGTTATGTATGATTATGTTTCACCTTGGGTTTTAATTGTATGAGATATACTAGGTTGTAAAGTAATTTGGAGTGGAGAATAAAGGATTCTTATTAGAAAATGGTTTGGGTTGAGATATTATGAAATGACAAGTATGAGATTATTTTAATTGTATTTTTGAGGTTGAGGATATCTTGCTTTGAATTCAAATAAAACCCTATCTAAATAAGAGTGTAAATAGTTATATTTTGGTTTTATTTAGAAATACCATGAACATCACAAATGGTGTTAATTCATAAAGTTCCAAATATACAACTATTATAGTTATGTCTATTTAACATTTATTTAGATGCTATAGAATGCATTGAATGCCAATATATTGTGCTTATATCTTGCTCGTCTGTAAATTTAATCTCTACTTAAAATCGTATTTAAGGGATCTTTTATGTCAAGGCAATTCCTTAGAGAAGATGTAATGATTATAAGTTTGGAAAGGGTGCAATGATGGTTATATTTTTTTATATAATTCTATTTAAAGGTGTTAATCATATTGATATGAGAAGATATCAAGATGTATGTGATTGTGGACCATTTAAGAAAACCTATTATAGTGGCAATGTGTAATATGATTCCTTTAATCCAATTTCATCCTCCCCGCTTAATGCAAAGCTAAGACATGTTATATGGTTCTAGAATAATATTTGGGAATAGAGGTAATACCCTTATATTATTACAAATATATGTATATATATATATATAAGGACCCCTTGAGTATAAAAATCTTAATATATGGAACATATTAGATGAGTTTTGAATGAAAATGTCTTCCTACAAGTTTATTTGAACCAAGGTAATTAGGTATTAAGTAATAAGCCTAGTTGAGCTAGGTCAATGAGATGGAAATATAAAAGAGTTGGGTTGTTCAAACAAGATTATAAATGAAATGGGTGGAGTTTGATCCAATACCTCAATATACTTAAGGGAGAGTGAAACCTTGGGTTAAGGGGAACTTGTGTGTAGGTCCTTTGAGAAACCTTGTGAGAAAAACTACATGTGACTTTGACCCATTTGGAAGCGGGAACATAGGCGGTCCTTGGGTGAAGGACGCCTCTATGACCTCAAATCCGTAGGGGGAGGGTCTAGGGGGGATAACTCCTAGATGTCAGGGTTGTTCCTAATTGGTTTGACCTTCTCTCTTTAGTAGGCTTTGGTTGAGGTTGAATGGGTATCAAATGGGTATGATCAATTTAAGGGAATTTAATAACTGATATTTAATACATAATAGGTTTCTATTAAACAAAATGTAGTAAGGGATTTAACTACTTTATAATGGGTATTTTATTATATGTATAAGTTTAGCAAAGTCAATCTCATGTTGGTTCCATGTATCTCTTATGTATCTGTGTAATTCAACTCCATATCCATGTGCTTATGTATAGGCCCTTATATTTGTGGATTGAGATTGTGATTCATGTATGTATGACCTGCCTAAGAGTGAACCTCCGGGATATTTGAGCAGTGACAGATGGTCATTTGACTGTGCCAATTACTGATGTCTAGGATACTGCTAGGGATTAGTTAGCATTCACCTAGTTCACGGAGGTGAAGGTATTGGGATACCCTAGTTATGATACAGTCATAGTAGTTACACAGGTAGGGACCCATTCATGTGGGTAATGGTAATTCTGGGCTAATCATGTATTGATAGGGTTCACTTGCTGTCATTGGTATGCACAAAAGTGACCAATGCCATGTGTTACCCGAGATTGAGAAGAAGATAGCTGACAATACCACTAAGGTCACAAGGTGGTATATGTCGGGAACTAGTTCTTCTTGGGTGGACGGACTTGTCATCGGTGGCCTATAGGTGATTGAATTTGTCCAATCCACTGGGTTTGGTAGGTTCAGTACTTGGGGAAATCCTTGGGATGGTGGATGGACCCGCGGTGTTGTATGGGATGCACCAAATCCCCTCCTAGTTGTTAGGCTATATACTTAGCCTTGGGGTGTTGAGGATGGACCCATGGTGTAATGCTCTTGGGATGCACTGAATCCTCTTCCCAATTGTCCAATGGTGCAAAATACCGGTGGAAAGGATGGACCCACGGTGTAGTACACAATGCACCGATATTCTTTCTATCTGGGAGGCATCATGGACATGTGTTAGCTAGTCACTATGTATGTGATGTATGTTGGAGCTCATCACTATGTATTTGTGATATATGCAAGAGGTCGTCACTGTGTATAATATGTATGTTGGAGCTCATCCCTATGTATTTGTGATGTATGCAAGAGCTCATCACTGTGTATGATATGTATGTTGGACCTCATCCCTATGTATTTGTGATGTATGTAGGACCTCGTCGTTGTGTATGATATGTATGTTGGATCTTGTCATTGTGTATGGGCAATATATGATGGAGCTAGTCACTAATGTAAATGTGATATGTATATGAGATAATCATTGTTGTACTTGTGATGTACATATGATCTAATCCATTGTAATTGTGAATTGTGTATGTTCCAGTCACTGTTGCATTTGTTATGTGTATGATCTAGTCAGCTTGTGTATATGGAGGTATGCACGTGACTTACATGTTGTGAATGATCTTTGGTATTATGGTATCATATGCCCCTTGTGAATATTGAGAATGTTTGTACATTAATGCTAGGAAATGTTTGGTATAGACCCAACACTTGATGGAAAAGTTAATATTATTATATTATAATTAACTAAGTGATGACTTACACTTAATTAACGGTCATGGGTCAAGGTGAGATAATAGATCTCATACAAGAGGAGAGATTGAACTCCCTCTGGCATTGTGGGGAAAACTATGAAGCCTTTGATTTCCCAAAAGGGGATATGTTGGTAGTGACATCACGAACCCTTGAGCCTTAGGTTGTAGGTCTAGGAAAGACCTTAACCTTGGGAACTTACTACCCTTTTATACAAGCATATAATTGGAAATGATTAATTGATGCCACCATGGTGAATAAAGAGCTATTAAAATTAACTCTCCTATTTTAGATGGTATATGTTTGGCTAGTTAAGTTGTTAGTTGTGCATTGTTTTAAAAAAAATTATTGTGCCTGAGATGGGGATTTTACATATACCACACTAGTCAACATGGAAGCATTACGAGGTAATGGTAACACCGCACTACCACAAGATCAATCTAACACCTCTACGAGGTAGCAGTAAGTATCTCTCATCTGCCAGTCACTCCATGAGACGCCACAGGATGGCGGTAAAGGCCTAAACTCTCACTTGATGTAATTTGACTTAATGACGACCAAGTTGGGGAACCACCAGTGAATTTGAGGCACATAATTCCCACATGTAAAATCCATAAATTGTCCAAAACAAATACACATGTATCAAACTCAAGTCACTTAGGCAAATGGGGCATGTAGTGTGGTTGTGTTATATCAATTATGTAGTGCATTCAAGCACAACCAATGCTTAATGGGATATTCTAGAGAGTGATCACGATTTTCTAAACCTTATGAATGTTACTTAAAAGTGTACAACTTAAACTACAAACTAATTTTGTTACATACTTGAATGCAATCTTAGCTTTGCACAAACTATAATAATGTGATCTGCTAATAACCATTATGGGAAGTATTAAAGAAAGACCCATGTTATATAGGATACATTTCCCTGATCAGGTTTACATACCTTAATGATCGAACACAAGCTTCCCACACGCTCTAGGATACAATCCAAGATCATACCACACCCTATCAAGACAGCTAATTTTTTGACCCAAGATTTAAGGTTGCTTTTTAATACCAACAAAAGAATTGGTAAGAGCATGACTAGGGTACAAACCCTAGGCCTTCATAGAAACATAAATCATAACTCTAGCGGATTAGTGAGGTTGCAATACTAGAAAGATTGAGACATTGTATCCAATAACAAAATCTTGCAATTTAAATATTGTAGCCAATAAACAACACACTATGTAGCTTAGTGACATTTGTAAATGCAATCTATATTAAGAAGAATGACAGTCACTTGAGGTGTGACAGTCAAAAAGAGGTTGAGAAGTGACAAGATAATAAAGCTCAAACCTTGCATAGTAAAGTGGAGATTTTAATAGTGAGTTTCCTTACCCCTTTGTTGACCTTAAAGGTTTTTCAAATGTTATTGATAGTGTTAGACAAGGAAAATTCAATTAGAGAATGACTGTCCAAATTCAAAGTAATGGTGCTAATCACAAGTTCAATGTTTCTTCTTTTCCATTGTATAATGGAGGTAGTGGATTGCATGTTTGAACATTTTTTTGAGACTCGCCAAAGATAGGGGAATAGCGAATAATACCTTGTGGATTGTGAAGTAGTGACAATAAGGTTGAAGGATCTTAAGACCCACAATACCATGAAAAAATGAGTCCCCTATAGTAAGTAAGTAGGTAGTCTATAGGGCATAGTTTGATTTTATAAAAGGATGCTCATGAAAGGAATCTTCAAGTGACAATGAGTGAGTTGTTTGAGATTGCAGCTGAGGGTGCAATATCCAATCCTAAAGGCAGTTAGCAAAGTAGTAAATGTGCAAGAAAATCAAACCCTACACAACAAAAAATTCACAATGTTATCTTGCATAATGCCTTGAGTTTGAAGACAAAAATCTCATTGTATCTTGATGAAAGTAGTGACCTTAGTGGTCAATCACTAGCAACCATGATTTTAAAACATGCTATTGTGCTTATGGAGACAATATTTTAAGCAAGGCAGTGAGTGGTGGTTTGGAACAATCGTAGGTATGAAGGACTTGCTTTATATGCATATTGTGCAGTCTAGCTTAAGAGAAGATTCTTAGAAGAGATTGAAGGTGGATTATGGAACTCAAGGGTTACCATGATAAAGATTAAAGAAAACACTGAGATCTATTTAAAATCCACTTTCATGAAGATGTTAAAGATGTCACATGCAAAACCCTCGCAGCTGGAGTAATGAATACAGTGCCAAAGAGGACAGTGAGTTGGGGAAGATTTAGGAGATCTCCACATTATCTAATCATAGGAAAATATATCATTTATTTATTTTTTAAAATTAAAAGAAATCATTCTAAACCCTATATAGGATACATTGATACTTCAAAAGCATATGAAGGAATTTGAGATTATGCAAATATATGTTAATTAAATACCTAGATTACAAATAGTAGCGTGAACAATGTAACCCTTGTTGAGCATAGTAGGAAATGAGATAAGCAACAATGAATCCTATGCCTCCTATCACACACATCTGCTTACCATTCTCTGTCATTCTTTACTGAAACACTTCTCCATTTTGGTGGGTTACGCCTAAAAATAAAGTTTTGACAAAGGTTTTAGAGTATGTTTATTAAAATTAAAACTCCATTTTGGTGGGCTACACCTAAAAATAAGATTTCGATGAAAGTTCTAGAGTATGTTTATTAGAGTATTTTGGTAGGCTATTGATTCTTGATTCCTTAAATGTTTTGCTAAATAAATGACTAACTATTTAGTAATTTTAATTTGTGTGATTAAATAAATTTTCAGTCAATGATCAAATTAGTCATTTATTTACTCATTTATAGATGAGTTGTAAAAAATTAATAGAATTTAGTCATTTTATGTTGTTGTGACTAAAATTCTTAGTCACATAGTCATTATTTTACTAGTGATTTATATCATCATAAATATTATATAAAAACATGTACCCCCTCAAGGTTTTTCCTCTTGACTTATCTAAATGCTCACACAATCACACCTTGAATTTCAGCACCTACAAGTGATCAAACATGTACCATACATTTCCTATAGCACAAATTGATAAAAAAATATAATCCATTATGTAGTACATTGTCCATGCTCTCCAACGCCTATTCGAAATTGAAAATCCAATTATGTATGCAAAAGTTATGACCAAAACTATGAAATGGAGAACATCTAGCTTTCGAGCTTAAAATTTAATGAAAACTACAAAATCAGGAAACCAAACCTATACCACTATGTAGTTCTTGAAATCACCTTTGCAATGAGTATAAGAAGTCAAAAAAATGACTTTGTGGGCGAAAGTTATGCAAGTTTGAAAAAATGTCCAATTTGGCTATAAAAGGGCTTGCTAGTGGCACCCGAGTTGAGCCACTAACGGCGGTGGCCAGTGGGTGGTGCTCAAATAGTGGATTTCACAAATGATTTAAATTCATTTAAGTTTTCACTTTTAAAAAATGAACACCTCCAGAACTGATGCCACATTAAAATCTAGTTAGGTATTCTTTGAAGTTTGACTGACTTTTGAACACGATGAACAAATTAAATTTGTTTTATTATTTTAAAATAATTTTAAACTAATAGTTTTAAAATAATTTTAAACTAATGGTTTTAAAATTATAAAGGGTAGTTAAAATATTTTATTTTAAGCCATAGGGCTTTGGTTGGGTCCCGTCAACCTTGCCAATCAGACGACAACTAGCAGCGTCCAATAGAGTGTTAGTGTAGTATTGCCCGACATAGGGTACGAGTTGGGGAGATTTGTGGATCCCCCCAAAGCCTATAATATATATAAATATATTCAAATTATTTTTAAAAACCTTTCAAAGTAAATTTCCAATAAGATTTTAATTGAATATTTCCAAAAAAAATATTTAGGCATAGGAATTTAATTTTTAAATATAATTTTGTAGACACCCTGGACGGCCGTATGGTTGGGTAGAGGCTAATTTTTTTATTTTTTTTAACTTCTCCAAAATATGTCAAATTTTCTATCATTTTCATGTCTTGGGCCTCTTGGATCCAATGGTGAGGTCCATTTTGTCTCAAGAGGTCATCCATGAAATTTCTGATACAAAGCCCTCATATGAAAACTCAATCCAAGAAACCCTTTTGACCCATATTTTGAAAGCTTTAGATATATGTAATAAACCCAACAAATCTTAACAATCCAAAAGCCCAAATCTACAAACAAACACCTACAACATCTGTTCCATATCTTGTAATGTCTCAAATATTACATGCATACCCATGGATTCAACTTTGCACAAATCTACTCAAACAAGGGTTATAACCAAAAACATGGAAGCTCACACCTCCCATCAACCACGAAAACTCTAATACTATTTCTTAGGAAATAATGCATTGAACCACAATCTTAATCCATTTCCTACATAACCCCAAGAGAGATAAACATGCATAAAATTAACCATAGTGCATAGATCAAATAGACAAGCTACAAGATAACACAAGATATACCCTAGGAAAACCATCAAAAGGGAAAAACCTAGCCTCCAAAAGCATCCATACTCCATCTATTATTTAGCAATAAAGCAATACAAGAGTTACAATGAATACCTTTGAAGCATCAAGCCTCTCAATGCATCCTCATGTGTCCAAGCATGAATCCACACATCTCATGCCATACTTCACATATGCACTCCTCAAAAAGACTCAATAATGACAACCCACTCACCCAACCAACCTTAACCATATGCCACAAAACCATGTGAACACAAAACCACTAATCCCTTTTTTAATATTGGGTACTAAGTTTTCACTTTATTAATATTTTTCTAATATTAAATTATTATCACATGTCTCCCACACATTAAATAACAATATAATGTTACAATACAACATAAAGTGGTCCCCAAATAATTACCTAGTGTGATTAACCACACCACCTAGGTGCATCACAACTAAATAATTATTTAATTACAACATTATAATATATCAAATTATGAAATGGTGTACAACACCGTATCCAAACATCCTTCTCTATGCGATGTATGAAAAAATTGCATCTCTCCATATGTTGGATATAGAAGAACTGAGTCATGAGCCATTAAGTTTAACTTCTTGAAGAAAGAAAATATTAGGTTTTCATTTAACTATAGCATATTTCACCTCATATTTGCAAGAGAGCTTGTTAATATTGACAAGGTAAGAGAACTTTTGATGCAGAAGCATCCCAGGTCAATAGGCGATCAACATCAATAAAAAAAAATGATTTGATTTTGTCGCTTTGTTTTCATTTTTTTTCCTCTATGGGAAATTCTATTTGATTTGATGGTTGATAGAAAAAAGTTGAATATAAAAGTTTCATCTTCTGATCATTTTCTCTATATAATAAAGTGCCAATTATTTCAAATTCAAGACTTCTTAATGAGAGCTAAAATGGAAAAAGTTAAGATTAAAAATTACAAAAACCAAAAGCAATAGGGAGTTTGAACAGTTACAAAGAGAATATAAAAACACACTATTCAAAACACGTAGGTAGAACGTCAAGGGGCATCAAAAATCAAGTGATAAAATGCAGATTTGGAAAAGTGACGAGTGCACCTGGGTGAGAAGACAAGACACATTCCATAGCTCCAATATGAAGGCAGATTAATAGGTTAGCATTGATTGTTTGAAACAATGAAACATGGCAAGTGAAAGCGAGGGCACTAGGCTAGTCGATAAAAACATTGTATTCAAGGTTTTCTTGAGTTTAAATGTGTTGGCAAGATACAAAGGACACACCAGAAGGTGAGAGGGAGGAACACACATATTAGAGGAAAATTTTAAGAAGTTAAAATGCATTAAAAGGTATTTAAAGGCCGATAGGACTTAGAGAGGGGAAAAGAGGAAGAATTTTGTGGTAAGAGGAAGAATCTATGACAGATTAGAATTGAAACATCAAATAGAAGATGGCACTTAATGAAGGATGCAGAATTAAATTTTGAAATTGAACATAAAAGATGGCAAAGGCCTATGATAGGGTATACCATGTGGAGGGGAAAAGACCATTGAGGGGTGTTGCGAATTAGCAAAGAGAATACAAAAAAATTGCATGATAAAAGAATTAGTAAAGAAGGTGTCGCATAGCCTGATGGAGCAGGGTCGTGACTGGGTGAGTAGGGATGTATATAGGAAAGAAATAATAAGTTTTTATTTTTAATTGAATGACAAAATCCATTAGAGGAGATGCGTCAGATAGGTTGCATTAAAATTTTGAGTGCAAAGATTATTACAAATGAATATGAAAAAATGTATGTGGATTTAATATCTTGGAGGGCATGTATCCAAACACAATGAGCATGGATACAAATAGCCTGAATGGAAGTTGGATGGTACATCAATGTAAGAGGATGAAATCTGCATTTTAGATAAACATTGAAAGTTAGAACACATTGTGGTGTGAAAGAAATCTCTAGATAAAAGGAGGGTGATATCTAATGGAAATGAAGGAGGCACAGTGTACGAAGAACAAAGAGGATGTCTTCATAAGAAGGGTCGAATCATACCATTGCAAATTAGTAAAAGGTTCTAAGCATGTGGATAGAGCACCGAGAGAGAGGTGTTTTGCACCAAGACCTACAGGTGCAGAGGAAAGTGAGCAAAGGTTTTGGCGGGACAAGCAAATTGCAGAACATGAGGTAGCTTGTGACAAAACATGTGGATAGTGGAAGCACAATTGAGGAGCTCAAAAGTATCGTTGCAGATGTGTGGAGTCCTAAGTGGTTGAAGGCTGGAAAGCATAGAATGGAAGTAGGAGAATAGCTCAAAAGTATCATTGCAGGTGTGCGGAGTCTTTAACAGTTGAGAGCAGGAAGTGCAGACAAAAGTGTCGAGGAAGTGACATTTTATAGTAGACGAAGTGGAATCTTCATGAGATCGTGGTATGATTCCAACATGGAGGTTGCAAGGGCGGAGTTGTTATAGATACATGCCAGAGGAGGGCATTGAGAGAAGAGGAAGATTATTTTGCAGAGGAGGTAAGGCTATTTGGTGGAGGACGTCAGGGTTTTAGTGACAGAGTTCCCTGGAGATTGTTGCAATCTTGAAGGGTCATTTTATCACCTAACACCACCTTTGTGAGCTTATGCTCAAAATTTTTCTTACCCAGCATGTCTGATGCAGGCGCACCTCAGGTCAATAGGGAATCAACATCAACAAAAAAAATTGATTTGATTTTGCTATTTGGTTTTCTTTTTCTTTCCTCTATGGGTAGTTCCATTTGATTTGATGGTTGATAGAAAAAAGTTGAATATACAAGTTTCATCTTTTGATCAGTTCCTTTGTATAATAAAGTGCCAATTTATTCAAATTCGAGACTTATTAATGAGAGCTAAAATGAAAAAAATCAAGATTAAAAATTATGAAAACCAAAAGCAACAGGGACTTTGAATAGTTACAAAGAGAATTTAAAGAGATACTATTCAAAACACAGAGGAAGAATGTCAAGGTGCATCAAAAATCAAATGGTAAAATGCATATTTGGAAAAGTGGAGAGTGCGCCTGGGCGAGAAGACAAGAGCCATACCATAGCTCCAGTATGAAGGAAAATTAATAGGTTAGCATTGTTTGTTTGAAATAGATGAAACATGGCGAGTGAAAGTGAGGGCACCAGGCCAGCCGAACAAAATATTGTATTACAAGTTTGCTTGAGTTTAAATGTGTTGGTAGGATACAAACAAGGACACACTAGAGGGTGAGAGGGAGGAACACACATATTAGAGGAAAATTTTAAGAAGTTAAAATACATTAAAAGGAAGTTAAAAGGCCGGTAGGACTTAGAGAGGGGAAAAGAGGAAGAGTTGTGTGGCAAGAGGAAGAATATATGATAGATTAGAATTGAAACAACAAATAGAAGATGGTGCTTAATGAAGGATGTAGAATTAAATTTTGAAACTGAATGTAGAAAGCCTGTGACAGGGTATACCATGTGGAGGGAAAATACCATAGAGGGTCGTTGTGAATTAGAAAAGAGAATACAAAAAAATTGCATTGTAAAATCATTAGTACAAAGAAGGCATCACATAGCTTGATGGAGTAGGGTCGTGACTAGGTGAGTAGGGAAGTATCTAGGAAAGAAATAATGTTTTGATTTTTAATTGAATGAAAAAATCCAATAGAGGAGATGTGTTAGATAGGCTACATTAAAATTTTAAGTGCAAAGATTATTACAAATAAATATGACAAAATATATTTGGATTTAATATCTTGGAGGGCACACATTCAAACAAAGGGAGCATGGATACACAAGGCCTAAATAGAAGTTGGAGTATACAATAGTGTAAGAGAATAAAATCTACATTATGGATAAATGTTGAAAGTTAGAACACATTGTGGTGTGAAAGAAATATTCAGATAAAAGGAGGGCGATATCTAAGGGCAACAAAGGAGGCACGGTGTAGGAAGAACAAAGAGGATGTCTTCATAAGAAGGGTCGAATCATACCATTGCAGATTAGTGAAGTTTTGTGGAAGAAATTGCATAGGAAGTTTGTCATGCTTGACAATATTCTTGAAGATGGAGGTAAACCAGAGGAGGGATTGTGTGGACGAGTTGAGGGAGATGAAGAGTTGGAAATCAAAGAGGCAATTGAGTTGCTTGCCATTTTCAATGTAATTCTTAGAATAATAGAATTATTTGATTTCAAGTTTGAATATGTTATCGCACAATTGTAATCGATTTAAATTGACACAAGTTATTGTCAATTTTGGATTAATTATTTTCTAAGTTGTTTGTAATCTAAACTTTGGGGGTTTTGAGATGAGATTAATTTATTTTCTTCTTCATCAACTTTGAACCAAAATTATTAGGAGACCTATTTTTATATTGGTGTATGAATTTAAATATTTTCTTTATTGTAATTTGTACTCTTGTAAAAAATTCTTATAGACCACAAGTCTTGAGAATATTATTAAAAAATATATTTCATTTCATATTTGTACTTTTATGGAAGATTTATATTCATATTGTACATCTCTCATAATTATCTAGTGTATCTTTTATGTTAGCATTTCATATTTGTATTTTCTTGAAAATTTTGCATTCCTTTTAGATATCTCTCATAATTAGTTTGTATATATTGTATATAGTTTGTTTGAGGGAAAATATTTATAGATTAAAATATTAAACATATTAAAGACTACACCAACTCATGAATTTTTAATATAGTGAGAAATTTATATAACCAATTTTATCAATATCATCAAATAGAGAAGAATCATTATATGTGAACATATTGCAAGGATATCAAAGTAATTTGAGAGGTCAAATTTGTTAGTGTAGGTTTTTATTTTCCTAATGAGGTATTTATTTTTCTAGGAAGCATAATGGAAAAACTGATAAACTAGAAAAATAGACAATAAATATAATAGTAAATGAAATTAAAAAAGTGACTTATAACATATGTAGCATATCTCACTTTAACCACCAAATCTTGAATCAAACACTTTAGGGACTACCAAATCAAATTTTGTTATAATTTGAGTTTAGAGCCTTCATGTAAGAGGTTGTAGCTCGGTCCTAGGATAACAAATTAGTCTTGGGTAAAAATTTAGAATTGTGCTACACTTTATAAAGGAAATGACCAACACATAAAGTTTTTCAATTTGGACGACCTAAAATTGATGTTTAAATTTTAAGTTTTAAAACAATATAAACTAATGAAACATAAAAGTATTAATTTAATTTATGTTTATAATTTTTTAATTTTTAAAAAATATGTGAATTTTTTTTTGAATTTAAGAGGATAGTTTTGGTTGTTGATTTTTTTTTTGTGAGGTTGATGGGATGTCACAAAAAGTAATCAATAACTTGAAAATCTAGTGCAAGATTTTTTTTTTTAAATGATGAATGTTTTGTGTTTTAATAATGTTTTAAAATCAAATTTAATCAAAACATCATAGTTTTCATGAGATGCCAACTTTTATCTATTTTTTCAAAAATACCATCTTGTAAAAAATTTTCTCCTTTAGTACATCATATATGTTTTAAATATTTAAATTTATTTTACTATTTAAAAAAAAATCTAATTAGCCTTATGTTTGATTATAATCACCTACTTATAATTGAGATAGGGTGAATATAATCGTTAAAAAGATGAGCAACAAACTAAAGAGAGTGCAAATAACAACTAAACAACACCCTACACTTCAAGATTGGGAAAATGATGAACTCAACAACATAAAAATGGAACCTTTTACCTTGTAGAGTTGTTCTTTGGTTGGCCCTTTGATTGTAGATAAGATGTATGCTCCTTGATGGCAAGTAGATGCAAGATGTGAAGTGTGAAATGCAAGATAGTTGGAAAAAATGGATGCAAATGGCTAAGTGTAGATTGAGAATCAAAATTGCAAGAATTTGGCTAGCAAAATGATCTCTCCCCAAAATGAGAGAAAAGAGGGGGTATTTATAGGGATTTTGAGAATTCTAAGAAGAAATGGACGGTTGAAATTGATCCCAACATGGCCAAGATGTAGGGCTATGGTGAGTTGAGAACTCACAAGCCCTCATATCTTGACATGTGGCAAGGGGAGAGGCTTGAGAAAGATGAGGTGGACATAAGGTGGCCAAAAGGTACATGAGGTGGAGGGAGGACAAGTACCTTCCAAGTACTTTGATATGACCTTTCAATGATCACATGGGGAGAGGGAAAGCTTTGGGAGAATAAAAGTGAATTAAAAATTCACAATAATTGGAAGAATCTAGTGGATAAGACAAGGTTCCCAAAAGGTGGGAATTTGTCACATGTGACTTGATGTGACAAGTCAAAGATTCTAGAAGATGCATGGAAAAAGGGGATTCTTGGACGAATAAAAAGGAATTAAAAATTCCTTGGGGGATGGAGAGAGTTGACCAAGGTACTGATTAAGATTAATTAATTAGTAATTAGAAGATAAATGAGGATTAGAAGCCAACTTGCAAAAGTTGGAGGATGTGACACATCCTAATCAAGGATTAGGCATGTGCACATCCCTAATGAAGAAATTAGGAGATGGATTAGGATTAGATGAAAATGACATGTGAGGAATTAAATAAATGTATTATTTATTTATTTATTTGATGAAAGGAGGATTAAAAGAGTAAAGTATTTAATTATGAATTAAATACCTTAGGGATTTGGTAGAATTAAGGGTATTAATTAAATAATAATAATATTACTTAATTAACTCAAATAAGAGGATGTTTAGATGAAAAGTGATAAATTTGGATTTCTACAATAATACTTAAATTTTTTTTACTAAAACTAATCAAAATATCATTAATTTTTTAATTCTAAATTCTAAGCTCTACAAAATTTTATTTTTTGGATTTTTATGAAAGTACCCCTAGTTGGAGAAACATAAAGTTGAAGTTGAATTTTTATTCAATTTTCTCCAAAAGAGGGGTTAAGTTGTCACATAGACTTACCACATAGATGATTTTGGGTAAAAACATTTCAATTGGAATTATTTTGTCCAAAAATGTTCTAGTTGAAACAATACAGGTAAATTCAACCTTTTCCATATTTTAAAATTAAAATATAGCTATTTAATAGTTTTTGGTGAAAGGGTTTTATCTGAAACTCTTTGTACCACATAAATAAAAAGTAGTTTTGGGTGAAACTATTTTTCCCAAAACTATTTTCTTAATCAAAATTGTGACATAGTTGTGAACTTTTACCCTTCTATATGTCAAAATCTTCTAAGATATTTAGGAATTCATGGGATTAGTCTATTGACAAAATATTTGCATGACAACCTCTTAGAGAGTTAACCAAAAAATAAAATAAAATAAAATAATAAAAGTAGTTATCAAGCCAAAATACAAATTGTAAATTGGATAAAAAAATGCAATCATAGGAATGCACTTGATATTTTAACATATCACAATGGGAATATAGTAAAACCTATCAAATACCTACAAACCCAATTTTAACTCAAAACAAAGGCTAGGACAAGGCTACTAAGGATCATACTAGCCTAGTTGTCAACTTGGTCTCACTCTAATGGCCTAATTTATGACTTATCCTATTGTCTTAGAAAACTTTGTAAATTTGACACAAGGATTCTTCCTATCATTTATTTTCTCCTATCACTTACAAGTAAATAGTGCATGGAGAATCTACAAAATATAATAGTTAAAGTCTATGGGAATTCAAGCATAGATCTACCTAGCATAAAATAAAAAATAAATAAAATAAAGTTATTCTCATAAATAAAACTAAATCTAAGTACAAATAGAATATTATATATGGTAATAGGTAAATGGAAATATGAGAAAAGTTACAACAAAGATGGGTTGGAGAGAGGAAAATATATGCAAATAGAAATTTGACTCTAAAAAATTATTATATTTTGACATGTAGTTTGGAAGGAAATAATCAGACTATTGTGGAAGTTGACACAAGTATAAGTACAACAAAATAAAATTCAAAAAAGTATTTTTTAAATTTTTATTATTATTTTAATGAATTAAAAAAATTATAGTACTTTAAGCATGGTGGCATGGTGCAAGAGTGGGTACCATTGTAACCTACCATACTAGGGTATGACCCTTGCCATGAGCAAGGTTTAGGCCCCATACACAACTCTAGTCAACAAAAAATGATCAAAAATCAAGAATTTTGGTGGTCTCCATAGAGAATCAATGGCTACCCCTTAGTAACTTAAGTTTCATTGACTTAAAAATAGCAATTATCCCTCTACTGATCCTTCACTTCCACTCCATGGTTTGTGCACCTCTCATGCTCAACCACATGACAAGCTCAATGACACTCCACCTTGCTAATTCATCAAAAACCTACATCTAAGTAGTGTCCCTAGTTTTTATCATCAGTCTACTACCAACTTGTTGCTTGAGCAATGCTTGGCCAACATGCCACCCACACTTTACTAGCATATGCACCCATTCACCACCATTCCACCACTTAGTTACCACCACCATTAGTCTACCACCTAGACACAACCCACCTACCATTAGACCAAGGAGCCTCCTCTCTAGTGATATTTTTAGTTTAAGAAGCCAACCTTGGAAGGCCATATATTTCTCAAATAAAAAAATTTCTTGAAAAAAAATTAAATGGAAAAAAATTTCATGAACTTTTTGATGGTATAATCTATTTTTGTATCTCAAATTTTTTAAAATTTCAATTTTCTCTCATATTTTGTTGTTTAGACATAGGCTTTTTAGGTTCTTGGCCTCATAAATTTCACAAATTAACTATAATTTGAGTCCATTTTTATGAAAGTGGATATTTTATAAGTACTACATATTGACATAAGCTATTTATTCTTATATGTTATAAATTAATTATATATATTTTTTAGATTAAACACTACAAAACCTTATAAAATTAGTTTCCACTTTATAAATGCTATATTTTATAAAGTGATAAAAACTATAACTTGATAAGGGTGTCTAAGTTGAGATATGTGGGGGTTTGTTAATGCACATGGTCTCAATTCATAAAGTTCCATCAGATTTTTAGCTCTTAGGGGGATTAACAAATAGGAATTTTAAAAACATGAACTAAAATAAAGTTCACTAAGGAGGTAATCAATTTAATTTATTAATGGGTAAACTAACCATCCCTTTGTCATTACATTAGAATCTAAGGGAATTACAAGGCCTAATAACATCTTGAACATTGTTAATGCATTAATCTCTTACTATATTTGTATTTGCTTGTTCATGAGCTAGGCATTCAATGGTAGAAATATGTATGAAAATTTGAAATGAAAATCTCTTGGGATTAAATATTCTTAGTGTTGGTGACCGCACATTATGGGCTCCATCCCACATTATGGGGAAATAAATGGACATCCCAATGAACCTTCACTCCTAGAAGATCCATTTATGGACACATGCCTCCCCATTGATACTTTTGAGAAATTTTTGTATGATGGTGATATTGAAGAAAATATAAACTTAAAATTATTGTATATTCTAATGACAAAGGTAGCTCTCATATTACTTATCCTCCTCCTACACCTCTAGTATGAGTAGTTATTATACAACCTCCACTTCCTACATCAACAAATATTTTGAATTCTCTACATACTACTATAGGTTCTATTTTGTAGGTTCCCACATGTCACATTGATCATTGTGATAATTAATTATTCAAAATACATCATTCTTTCTAGAATATCACATTATAGATATTGATGATAATGTTGAAGACATGTGTCTTCTCTTTGATGATAACTCACACTAAGTTGCATATTCTCTTCTAATTGTATTTTTCTCTATTTTCCACATCATGCTACTATCTTGACATACCCTAGTTCACCTTGGTTTAGTCTCACACTTCCATGGTCACTATTCTCAAATATTGTATGTCACAATCACTTATTAGCTTTAGCCTCAAGACATATGGGTAGCTTCTAATATTTATTCTTATATTCCACCATCTGAATGAAAATTTTATAGTCTAATAGCTTGGGGTTTTCTTCTTCTAGAAGGAATATGTATCCTTTATTTCAAAAGTACCTACTACAACATCCACCATGTGAAATTATGCATTAACTTTCTCTCTCTGCTTTGTGGAGGCACATATAGGCTTTATCTTGCAAGGATTGTAGGATGCAATCACTTCTATGGTAATATTTTGTCCTCCTATATTTTCTTACTTGAGATGATTTTTTTCATGTAGGTTTTATGTTTCTACTTTAGGGGTTGGGGATCATAGTACACTCTCTTTTGATATTGGGGGTTCCTTGAGATTGTAAATATGGATCTAACATGACTTGTGTTGTCATGATGCATTTATTTACTACCTCAATTATAATTAAGGGGGTTGTTGGTTTAATCCATTATTACACCTATCATTTAAGTTTACTTAAGTAATTAGTTTTATTTACCAAGGTAGATAAATAACAATAATGAACATCTCACATAAATTTGATCTTACTTGATCTACAAGTTGAGTTTACTTGACTTAACTATTTTTCATGTTGAGTTTGTCACTTCTATAGTTGTCGCTAACTTAACTCCTTTGGGAAGCTTGCATTTTCAACTTGTTCTCCCAAAGTCTATATTTTATAGTTCTTTTCTTTCATTTAAAAAAACTTTAATATAAATAATATAAGGTTATTATTCCTACTTTTATATTAAATTGGTGTCATCTTATTGTTTGTTCTTGGATAGATTTATGATTTATTTCAAATTCTAAAAAGAACAACCCCGCAACGAAATAAATGATTCATGGTGGGTAAATATTAGCATCCAAGTGCATAACAATTATATTTGGGTGGGTTTATGGGTAAGTATGATAAATGCATGGATAAGATGAATGTATTAGAGTATGCACAAATAAGAATAAGGTGAGGGCTAAATGAATGAGGGTTTAAGTATATAGGAATGGGTAAAGGGTAGGATAATGAACCTAACTTCTCACAAAATTGTATCATTAGCAATATGTACATGAGGTATTTCCTCAAAATAGACACAAAATTAAATGACTAATATAGTGAGTGCTTCTAGATATAATTGCTATATATTATATCTAGAAACACTCACTAACATTATCATGGATAGTGGTGGTAAGGGTTTTCATATCATCTTCTCCTATAGAGAGGAGCTCTCTCATATAGAGGTGGAGTCTGGGTTGGCTAGTTGTGTTGGCTAGTGTTGTATGGGGGTTATTGCTTCTTGGTGTTCTGTTGTTCCTCCCAACTCTCCTATTGAAGTGTGGAGTCTAGGTGGCCTGCAGGTTAGGAAAGGGAGCTCTTGTTTCCCTTTTTAAACCCTTGAATACCAAATGAAAGGGAAAAACCTAGATTGCTAGAAGTGGTTGAGCCAAGAGTGTGGGTTCTCATCATCTTGTTTTCAGAAAACAAGTGATAACTCAAGATAAAGTCACAACCAGAACCCTGAGTGTGTGAAAATTTTAATGTGTTGCAAGAGAGGACACAAAAGTTGACAAGGACCTATTGCAGACAATGGCATTTTATTTTCATTTTCTCATAAAATGCAATGTAATGGTGTGAAGCCACGACCATGGAAAATGAAGAAGACCAAGTGAAGCATGGCCTGGGTTTTGTGAAGGCCGAATACAAAATATAAAAAATGGAAACCAGAATGTGAAAGAAAGCAAGAGAGAACCCAGAATAAAATATGGGAGATGTAGTGAGAAATATTTCATTTATTTGTTATGCTGAGTAAGTGAAGGCTCGGCCAACCATGCCTTTTTGAAAACCTGCAGGTGTGGAAATGACAAGCCCTAAATCTATTTCCAGAGTCCTCGAATATCTGCAAGAAATGCAATTCCAGAAAGGAAAAGAAAATATAAAGTGGAACCCTCAACAGGAAAACACGTTCTATTTGAAAACCTTGCAAAAATATAGAAAAGTGAAGGAACTATATCATTTATTCACAGTGAATAGAAAGCTTTCATCATAAAGTTTCAGCATGAATAGAAAAATGTAGAAAATGCAAGACATGTTCATCATTTTTGCATTTATAGAGCTCAAAACGAGCATTTTATTCACATACAATGAAAGGGATGCAAAGTCTACACAGACAAAGAGCTTACCCAAGCTTGGCTATGTTGATTCTTCATAGAATATGCAAGATTTCCACCATGAAAACTCTCCACAGAGCTCCAGGTAAAACCCTATGTCGGTAGAGTGAAGAGTCCAGAAAGTGCAAGTGAGGAATGAAAATGCATTGTGCAAGTTTGGTTGAGTTTTGTCTTTAGGGCTTCAACCCTAAGTGACCAACAACCCAAGGCATTTTTTCCTTTCTTTTAAACTTTTACAATGTAAATTAATTCCCCTTTGTATTCATACAAGTTTCTAGGAATGTCTCTTTTGGACTTACGCATTTTTGCTTTGTCTCAAAGCACAAATGTGTCAAATGCTTTATTTTGCATCAAACTTGAAAATGTAAAAAAAAATTATTTAAGTGATACAATTTTAAATCACTTCATGTATGTTAAGTAAATGCAAAATAGATAAGGGAATTGTTTCTAAGGACGAGTCAAAGTGGACGTGGTTGGAAATTTATGTTGATGCCAAGCATATAGGGGAAGTTGAGGAGGTTGACCAACAAGTGGAGAGAATGTAGAGGTGTTTTTTACTTGGTTTTGGAGGGAAATGAGAGTATCTAGGAGCAGTTTTTGATGCTTTTATGATAGGTGAGGTCAAGGCTTGACCTTTTCTTCACCTTTGGGCCTTTTTGGAGTGGGTTTAAGGGGCTAGATTTTAGGCTTTTGGTTATGCATGACCAAGGGAGTTTGTAGTCCCTACTTTTATGCAACTATTGGGGAAAGCTTATAGTAACTTCAATTATTATTTTTTATGTTAGTTCTTATCATCTTTTTTCTACATTATGACTTTGGGAGGTCCTTTTTCAACAAAAGACAGTACTTGTAACTCTTTTTTCAAGAATGTATAACATTACACCTTTGAAGAACAATAAGGTTAAGCATTTTTGCCTTCTCAATTTCTGTTTTATTGTGTGCATTTGAATGATTAATGCGATTACATGTGAAGTTGTTTCATCCTTGTTATTGTGTCTCATTAGTAGCACCTTTGTGCAAAAAGTATATGTATGTTTGCAGGTTGTAGGTTGTGTTGAAATGCAAGTGATTCGAGTTGTGAAAAGTTTTTTCTTTCCTTTTAGGATTGTAAGCATTGTAGCCTCCTTATGAAATATTGATGCAAAATCATATAAGTCTTGAGTTGTGCATGTCAATCTTAGTTGTTGATCAATAATTGTGTGTACAAGCAGCCTACAAGTTTTAGGATAGACATTTTGGTGCATCACCTTAAGAGTTAGTTTTCATTTTATCTTTCCTCCTTACCTTTTCTTCCGCAAAACATTAGAATGGTTAGGTAGGTGAGTACCTCAAGAACCAGCTTACTCTAGAGGTTCTTTTCTGCTTTAGGTGACACACAACCTAGAAAAGTTTCCATGTTTCACCAAAATGCTAAGTTCTGCAACTTAGCAGGGGCGCAATATTGAGTGATAACAACACCAACATAATTTCAACCTCTTGAGGACAACCAAAATGAAATCCCCAAAAAAATCTTATAAGAAAATTTATTGCTCTTGGGGCCAATAAATATTTTGTTTAGGAAACTCATACAAGAAAACATGGTCACATTTCCAATGACGTGTTTTCAATGAATCCAAACCTTAGCCATCTTTGTATAAAGAAAACAAATATTGTAAATGTCACATGATCAAAAGACATGGAATGAATAAATGAATGACACTAAAAAAATACATTCAAGATGTCATTGGCCAAAGAGACATAAAAATTGAAGGAGGGTCCCTTCCTCCTCACCAAATGATCAACTAGGGGTCTATCAAAATCTACTCCCAAATCATTCTCAAGGAAATACTTCCACACCCACCATTTTCAATCAATCCAGGTCCCAAAATAACCACACTAATAATCTCCAATATAATAAAACCACCCTTAACTATGATAATGTTGTGGGATGTATCACCCATAATGCCTCACAAGTTGTAAGTATCAAAATCAAAGCTGAAAGTATTGATTGTACTATCACCACTAGATGTGAGATGGTTACTATCCAAATACCATCCACTTCATACTTCCAAAGCTCCCAATACAATCTCTTAGAAAATCTTAGAAATGATTTCAGGCAAATCTCCATCTTGGAGCTTCTCAAATCATCCCCAAACCATATGGAAACAATCATGTGTTCTCAATAACATTGATCCTCATAAATTCCAAGTACTTGAAGGCCACCTCTCCACTACCTATCAATTTACATCTAGTAAAAAATATATGCCTTGAATCAAACCATCACATAAGAAAGATTTACATATCAAAGTCCTTATATAAAAAAACACAAGGTAAATTTAAACCTACTTGATAATGGATCTACCTTAAGTTTATGTACATTAAAGTTCATTAAACAAGTTATATATTCTAACATGTAAACTTGGAGATATAGGAAATAACCATTAAATCATATAATAATGTAAAATAGGATTGTTTAGGCCACTATGGGCACTATAAATTTATTCCTATACAAGTGGATTTGACACTGCAATATACTAAATGTCATGTTAGTAATCTTGATCTCCCATATAACCTCCTTCTTAGCCACCCATGGATCCATGTCATGCAAGCTATCCCATCTACCAACCAACATTGCATCAAGTTTCCTCATAATGGCATTGAAGTCACCATTTATGTTTGTCTACATCCTTCTTAATAATATCTATTCTTGGAAGCCTCTTATCAACAATACCATCATTGTGGAAGCACTAATGTTGAAATTTCCAACATAACTAAGGATTCACTCTTATATCATCCCAAACACTTTCTCCTCTTCATCTATCTCGTCCATCATTCTAGATCCCAAAATCCATGAGGTCAAGATCAGTAGTAGGTTACAAAGAGTAGACTTGTGATATGGGAGAAAATTCAATATACTTACTATGTAACTTAAGAAATTAAGTGCATGTCTTGTTATAACATAATTTTATTTAATTAAATTCCTATAAAATATGATGTTATGAATGGACAAAACCAAGTTTAGGTTTCAAATTCAAGTTTTCTTGGCTATAATTTATTTTCCATTAATTTATGGTGGATATATAGGCCTTCTTTGTTTAAGTGATTTTATCTTACCTCCCTTGCCTTCTCCTAACTTAATTGTAGTTCATTGTGATCTTTTTTAGGTGACTATCTATAGGACAATTTTTAGTGTCAAAAATTATAGGTATCCTAGATTTTATGATTTGCACTAACAAATTAAAAATGCAAAATCCATTGTTTTATTGTAGAAAATAGAACAAGAGCTAGTAACAAGTACCATTGTTTAGTCTATTTAAGAATTTCATACATTGATTAGCTATGTAACTCACAAAGGTAGAGTGGCTACTGTAAGGAACTAAATTGGATATGTCAAATAGATTATCATAAGAAATCGATATACATGTCATCATAAGATTCAAATTGCAAAGCATAAATTATATGATATGAGTTTCAGGGAAGCTATTGTGAATTTCAACAATTGTAGGCATACTACTATTACTATGTGTATCAATATTTTGGCTTATAAGTCACTATATATTTTTCATTTTATGTTATAAGTAATCTTATTTAATTTCTAAGATTAAGAAGGAGATGTATGAGTATTTATATTAATGCATATTTAATTTTAATAGTTGAAGACAACCAATATATCTTAATAGTAGAAAGATTGTCTAGCTATAATTATAACTATAACTTATTGTAAAATCTAAATATAATCTAAAAATAATTATCCATATTTATTTTAAAATATCATCTCTATAATAAAACAGCAAAACATTCATCTAAAATGTAGATTAAAATGCAATATAAATAATTAACATCCTTCTTTAATAATGTTCATTTATATCTATCAAATCCCTTTTTCCCGACATTTTAACACAAAAAAAAGCAGCCAGATATTCTTCACACCTGCATGAATGCAAGGATAGACGAAAGACAATGAGCATGAAGAGTTGGAACTCGTTGAAAGAGGGGCATCAGAACACAAAACAAGATAGACAAGAAAGAGTGTGGTATCTTACAAGTATTTTAAGATTGCAAGAAATCACATAAATATATTTAGGGGGATTGTGAATGCATATTATTGTATTAGTGAATAAACCATTGTAAATGAGTGAACAAGCCATTGTAAATGAGTAGCAGGACCCATCTTTCTTAAATTTTGGAAGGATATTTAAAGTAATTAATCATATGCTAGAGTGTATGTAGAAATTATCATATATTTGTCTATAAATTTAATGCGATAAACAGATTTCCTTGTGCTCGAATTTGCAGAGTTCTGCTCTGTTTTATTTCTCTGTGTTTCTCTTTTGCTTCTCACTGGTCTCAGAAAAGAAACTGCTTCAAGACTAAATGGAGGAGTCAAACGAAAGCAGTTGTCTAATGGTTGATATCATTAGCACTGAGAATACATTGCTGGCAAATATGGGATCTGTCACCATCGATGGAATATGTGGTATGTTTAGAATTGTCATCACAAGAACAAGGACTACAGATATTGAACAAGGGTTTATTTCATTCTCGTTTTATGAAGATGAAATATAAAACACAAATTACAGTTGAATATAATTTCAAACATTAACAGTATGGGAAAATGTACGTACTTGAAATCTTTTTCGCCTTTATAAATGTTTTCAAAAATACTACTCGCCATTAGTAATTAATCTTGGCACCGTCCAAGAAGACTTGATGCTAAATTCCTTCACATTCTGATATATAACTTTTCCTCATTCTTTTTTTTTTTTTCAAAATTTATCCCTGTGTTTGTTTCCTCCTTCACATCTTGATATGATAATTATTGATCATGCTTCCACAATAGAAAGAACATAATGGTCAGCACAGATACAATTTTAGTTTAGAGTACTGCTATTGGAATGGAAAAAATCCATTTGTCATATATTTTCTATTAGAGAGTTCTTTTGTTGTTGAAAAACTATGTTGAGGTATACTTGGGGACAATGGGGAAGCAGGGGATGTAGATATTAACAGTTGAAACAGCAAATATACACTAAATATTTATTATTCAGAATCAGAGTTTACAAATCTATAGATGTAACTGATTTCAACAATTTCTTATAATTATAGTACTTAATTTGACAGCAAACTAAAACTATCTACATGTAACTGGATTCTTGACAGCTAACTGGACACATCTGCTATTCTCTATTGACATGCTGATGACACATATAATTTTGTTAAACTATTATTAAAGTGTTATATTCCAACAGCAGAATGATGCACTGGAGATATATCACATTTGATTGTAATAAGCCTACCAATATTTCTAGACTATGCTTACTCTGTACTTAAAATTCAAATATGCACATCAATAGTTGATATGAGTCATCCACAACCCATGAAGTAGAGCTGATAGCTTTTGGTTCACCATTTGAATTTGCTATGAAATATCAATTGAAAAACATGTACAATTAAAATGAAAAAATATGCGATTAAAAAGAAAAGACATCATCATGCACATTTTTTAAATCAAATATTTTACTCGTAAGTTTGGAATTGTGAGCAAATAAGGAGGAACCTGTCAACTAAACAGATTATTGACTTCGTTTGTGTTTCATGCTAAAAACTAAATCCTTTCTAGTCAATTGTACATTGTTCCGACATAAAAACTCTACAAAATCTTTTATAACGAACTATTCTATTCCACCAGAATAACAGAACTTTAAATAAAATATTAATGCATAAAACACAGATAGAGCAATGGGAGAAAAAATTATAAATCTATTAAACGCAGGTGAGCAAATGTATCAACAGTGCCACTCAATTGGTTGCTCTGTAATAAATTCCTACAAATAAGTTCTCGAAATTCTCAACTCTTCAAATACAGCCTATACCTACTAACACACAGAAAAGTTATCAAACAAATTTCCATTATGAATAGCCATTTAAATAATGAAACATAATAATGAGATGAAAGATAAAATTTAGCCCAATAAAACAAGAAGGGGCCTATTGTACCTCTAAACCCAGGAAAAGAAAAGAATAAGTACTGCTCTAAAAGCTAAAGACGAGAAGACCATGAAAGAATTTTAACTCTCAGAGAATGGCAAGCCGCCTTTTCTGTTCGAAGCCGAATTCTTCAGCCAGCTTATACACCAACAATCTCAAGAAAGGATGATTCCCTGCATAAATGCCATGCGATCATCTGGAGCATCTTTGATCTCAGATGCCACTAAAACATGTAGTACAACTAAAAGAACATACCAAAAAAAACAAATTACATATTTATTAAGTATTTAAACATCCACATCAAAAAGGAGTAGTTCAATAGTAGAGCATTCCAGTAGCAAATAGAAGGTCTTAGATTCAAATTGTAGTTGGTCCATGAAAAGTTCAACATGGTATTAGAGTCAAGTTAAGTTAGGAGCCCAAAATATTCTATACTGTGGGCTAAGAAGGTGTTGAAAATAAGCCACACCGAATCAAACACTGGCCGTAAAGAACCCAATGGCTCAGTGATAAAGCACTCCAATAACAAATAAAAGATCATAGATTGAAATCCTAATTGATGTATGAAAAACTTGATATGAAACACAAAAAAAAAACCTAAATTTCTCAAAATTATGAAACTCATTTGCAATACATTTCCTCAACTTTGCAGCTGCAAAAAATATGAAGCTATTCGCTTAGTTCTCATTACAAAGTTATTACACCAATGTCTAATACTACGACTACGACAAATTATTTCCAGAATTTCTATCTAAGGGATGCATTATTTTCACTGAAAATAGGAAAATCATGTTTCCTAAACCAAAATATGCAGAGATGGAACATTAAATTCAATTGCCTTATCCTGCAGTTCTGTAAAATTCTTCAAATTCTTCAACGGGGCGAAACTGCTATTTTTCAGCCATCCTAGAAATCTATTTGAATAACCAACTTCTAGAAATCTATTTGAATAACCAACTTCTGGCAATTCTTTGCAAGTGGCATTGCAGTTTTCTCATTTCAAAACCTTTTGTGTGCAGTTTTTGGAGGTTATGAGTTGAACTAAGCAAATCCCCATTCATCTGTTAAAGAGGTAAAAGAGGCAAAAGCCATTTTCTTGTATAAATACACAGAGCACCTTCACCTTAGAGATTGTGAAGGAGATAGTAAATTTGCAGAAGCAGTACCCTTTCCAAGGGCGAGCGAGTATTGATACCTATGAAATGCTGATATTAGCATACAAATTGAACCAGATGGGTAACATCTTTAATTGTCTGCATCGTGAGTTTTTCCAATACCCCCTATTCCCACTGGGACAATGGCATTTGATTAACAAGCGATGCGTGTCCAAAAATTGCAACGGAGTGTTTATTTTAACGTAGGCCGGTCTTCTCTGCGCAGACCATGAATAGATGTTAAAAACACGAGGATTGAAAAACAAATATGTTAATAAAGACATTAATTTGCAATAAGATTTTTTTTTTTTTTTTTTTTACCTAGCCATTTCTCCTTGTGCAGATAATGAATGGATGTTAAAACTAGAAAGATAATGAATGGATGTTAAAACTAGAAAGAGTTTAAAACAAATGGGCTGTGGAATCGCCTCTACAGATTAGAAAAGAGATGTTTCCAATGCATTTCATATTTAAACACTCCTCTGAAAACAGATATTTGCACATTATACCCAAACCATAAAATGTTAGCAAGAGCTGAGAAAAACGTGTAAATTGAGAAGAAAACGGATTAAATCACACCATTAGTCATAATGATAACGATACCTGCGCAGCAACTTCTTGATGGGCAGTAGGAGATGGATCTTTAATGCGGCCGTATTTCTTGAAGATATCCATCGGTAACTCCAGGAAAGCCTCCATGCTCTCTTGCTGGGGTAGCATCTCAGAAAAACAATTAGCTTCTGTATTCAACCATTGAAATGCTGAATTACAGGCACTTCCAAGAGGACAACATATACTAAAGCATTCCCCTTTTCCCCAAGTCCAATGCTCAGTGCAACAAATACTAAAGCATTCCCCTTGCCCAAGTCCAATGCTAATTGCAACTACCCAGATCACGTTAACTTTGAACACCTAGTATTAGTAGGCATTGGGCAACAGTTACGAATACACTAGACCTGCTGATACTGTACATCAGAATCATATTTCTGATTTTCTTGTTCAGTGTATCAAATAATGTGCAGGAACGCGTGTTGTACTTTGAGCTCCTAGCTGTTCAATTGAAACACAGGTATAACTGTGTTTAATTTTTTTCCATTAAATCTGAAAATACAATCACCAAAGACAAAAACATAACAAAGGTGAAATCAATTTTTCGTTCTTTAAACTGTTTTTGAGGACAAATGTTGAATGAGTTAACCATCATTAGAATTTAATTAATATTCTATTTAATTTAATTAAAATTTCATAAAGTAATTTAAAATTTATACTCAATCTGAAATAAACATTATAATATTTTATTGTAAATATTATAAACTTAAAATTAATTAAAACATGTATATATTTAGACAATTTGACTAAGTTGAAATAAAATTAATTGATTCTTGATAGTAGGATTGAAGAGCTCACCCTCTCTCTTGTTACTAATTTTGTAACTTTTGATAATCTTCTCCCTAATTCTTCTTCTTATTTGCTTCTCTTTGATTACTCTATTTATACTATTTTCTTATATATATTACAATTAATTAAATGTTTAAATCTTTTTTTAAATATTTTAAATAAATTTTTGGATAGATAAAAAGAAAAGTATTAATTAAATATTTTTTCCTCAATATTAATTTCTAAAATATATTTGAAATAATTCAAAATATTCTTTAAGATAAAATTTGAGATAGAAGATAAACTTTAAAGGAAAAAATTTAATATTTAAAGATAATTTCAACATTATGCATAATTATCTAATTTGATATTTTCAATAATTTATTCCATAAGCATAAACTAAAATAAAATAATTTAATTCTTCTTCTTAAAAGCTAAAATAATGTTTATCATTTATTTCAATTTATTTTATTTTTGAATAATATTATTTTAATATGTTTATTGTTTATTTCTAATAATTTGTTATTTCAAAATTAATTATTTGTATTGAATAAATATTTACCTTTAAAATTAACTATTATAAAGCTTTTTAAGTATTAGCATGAAGGTGTCACGACACCTTGCCACCCTAAAATTAATCACAGAAGATATTGGGATGTCTTTTATCATAAACTTAGGAAATTCTTCAAAGCCTTGCTCTTACTAATCATTTGTGATACTAATAAAATGCATAACTATATACTCCATATTTAGGTTTATTTTTTTATATATTGTTAGCTCTAGTGGGAGTTGTTATGGTTAGATAGTTTATTTTCTAGGCTCTCTATCCTCTTTATAATTAGTGGTAGTTTGGTTCTAGTTTATTATGGTCTCTATTATTTTCAATTTATATTTCTTCTTTTGGTGGTATGGGGTGTTCTCATTATTGTATCTTCTCTAAGTTTCCTTTTAGTACCTTTTTGTTTAGGGAATTCAAGCTTTGATTTATTTTTAATTCTATTTAATATTTATTATATAAGTGATTCCCGATAACCATTGACCAAAGAAAAAATGTGACATGGATTCAATTATGCATTGTAGACATTAATATATGGTTTCATGGGAAAAACAATGAAGGTGACTGGTTCAGAAGTAGGAGTGGGTGTGGGCAATAGAGGTGGTGCTTGAGTATCCAATTATGGTCATCAGAAAGAGGACAAGCAACAAGGATTAGTGTGATTTTGTGATCAAGAAGAAGACAGATGATCGAGTGATCCAAGGATGGGAAATTAGAAATGAGCCCATGGGTGGGAATGGGAGCCTTTGGTATGATGAGGCATAGAGGCCAGGTCACCATTTGCCACTAGTGCCAGTGCGGTTAACCTTGACAAGAAAGAAGCCAGACCAACATCGAATCAATGAAGGTCTAGGTCAAATGATTGGTGGGAGAGGCACCATGATGAAAGGAAGAAAGAAATTGCTAATGGTAGATGGTTGAAAGTTCATGGGGCAAGGTGGATTAGAGGCGAGGAATGGGAGCATGAGAATTGGAGGAAAGTAAATAAAGGTTGGTGAGGAGAGGATAAGGATTTGGATTTGCTAGGCGGATGAAGGGTAGGTTGGAAGAGAAACATAAACCAAAGAAGAAATGGGTTTGGCTAGTAGTGGCAAGAAGGAAGAAGGGCAAGAGTGTAGTGGGCACGCAAAGACTTGCCTTGGTTGTAAGGATGGTGGGAATTTGGAAGAGACTAGAAACAAGTACATAATCTGGAAGGTTGGATATCTCTGCAAAAATATTGAGACACAAGGGCCACTGAGATGGAAAGATAGAAGGTAGATGTGGAAAGGGACCAAGACTATGAAACTGGTAAGAATGAAAACCCTAATTAGCTTGGTACATGTAATTTTATTCGATTACAAAATGAATGCATGGATTTTGAAGTAGCAAGATTAAAAGAAGTAGCTTTATTTTTAAAATGGGGAGGGGAGTGGCCAGCGATGGTAAGAATCTAGAAATGGTTTGATAGAAATTGGGATAACAAATTAAGTTGAAATTGTTTATGAATGGATTCTACCTAGTTGAGTACCCATAAGGAAGGGTCAAAAGGAAGATTTTAAATCAAAGGCCTTTCTTAATGGATTGTACTGGCTTGTTTATTACGGACTGAGAGCCAAATTTTAATCCAAAAAAATAAATAATAGATGCAATCCCAATTTGGGTAAGACTTTACAATTTACCATCTGAATATTGGAGGATGAATACCCTGACAGAAATAGGAAACAAATTGGGAACCTACATAGAACAAAATGGAAACCTGGAAGATCATGATTATGGGATGTATGTCTGCCTTTGTGTGACCATTAAACCTTTCCCTGCACTGCCAAAGGAACTAGAAATAGCAACAAAGTGGGGCATGTGGAGACAAAAAGTAGAGGGGGAAGATCATCTCAAAATATGCCCAAAGTGTAAGTCAAGAGGACATCATAAAAGATGAATGCATAAAGGAAAAGGAAAAAGAGAACCTGATAAGAAACTCAGAGAATGTTGGAAATAATCCATCCACATCCAAGGATGAGGTGGAAGGCGGAAGTAAGAATGAGGAATGTCCCACACAGGGGAGAAAGGAGGAACCATCTAGGAACAAAGGAGAAAACCCGAGCAGATTTGGACGAAGAGTCCAAGAAGCACACAAACCCCTATGGTTGGCACACCTCCAACTCAAACAAAAGTAGTTGAAAGGGAGAATCAAGATAAAGAACTAGTAGAACTACTAGAGAAGGGATTCAAATTAGTAGAGGTACTAGAACTGAGGGAGTGAATTTGAGGAAGATGAAGAGGGTATAGCTGAAGAAAGAATGATTAAACAATCACAATCAAAGTTGAAGAAACACAAATTGGGTGAGAAAAGGAAAAGGGATAGAAAATTAATGAAAGTCATGCTAGAGATCAAAGGCAGTTCCAAGGGGAAAATGAAACTTAGATCAAGGAAGGGTGTGTCCCTTCTCATCTCGCCATGAGGCTCCTAATGTGGAATATTAGGGGCATTAATGCCCCTAATAGAAGGTGTGTGGTCAAGCACCAAATTGACCAAGAAAATATAGACATTGTAATGTTACAAGAAATAAAGATAAAAAAGGACTTGAGGTAGGAAAGTTGATGCAAAAACAAAGTAATGGATAGGATGTTTTGTGGAGGCAAAGGGGGCATCTAGAGGTATTGGGGTGATCTAGAACCCTAATTTTTTTGAAGTAGAACCAATTGTTGAAGATCAATACTGGCAAGTATTAAAGGTAAATCAGGGATGGATGAATGAATAATTTTTCCTATTCAATGTATATGGGCCAATAAAAACAATTGCAAAAACTGACCTCTAGGAGCGACCATTAGATGGCATCTATACACTGCAAGGGAAGAAGGTGGTGATGGGAGGTGAATTCAATGTTGCTTTAGCAAACACCAAGAAGCAAGGAGGCATAACAAATAGGACTCAAGTGTAGAAGGAGTTTCTGAACTTTATGGATAGCAATAGTCTACAAGACTTAGTGCCAAGGAATGGAATTTTTACTTGGACCAACAGGAGGTGGGGCTTCACATGCATTGCAGAAAGGCTAGATCAATTCTTTCTTGAAGGAAAATGGGTTACATCAGAGCAACAATGAAATAAAAAATACTGCATCTATTTGGATCTAATCATATTCCTATGGAACCGATAGTCACCCCGAATAAGTCACCACTACGATGCACATTCAAATTTGAAAATATGTGGTTTAGGGATAAAGGATTATTTGATAAAGTAAAGGAATGGTGGAAGCAAGAGCCAAAATAGAGAGACTCATGGATGTATAACCTATCAAGGCAATTAGCTTTTGTGAAATCATAATTGAAGGAATGGAATAAATCAACATTCAAGAACATTTTTTTTAAAAAGGAGTGTATTGAGGAATTGTTGAAGGAAGTAAATGAAAAGGTGGTGGAGAATGGAATAAATTCGAAAGAATTAAATAAAGGAAAGGACCTTCTAAACCAATATGCAAAAAATTTGGCAAGAGAGGAGATCTACTAGAAGCCGAAATAAAGGGAAACATGACTAAAGGAGGGAGACAAAAACACCAAGTTCTTTCATAATTCCATGAAGACCAAAAGAAATTGAAACCATATCATAGAAATAAAGAGGGCAGATGGCATACCAATCATAATGGATAGTGAAATTGGTGTAGAAGCAACACATTACTTTGAAAAACTACTAAATAAAGAGCCCATACTAGGTAACAGGGAGAGAGCAACATTGTTAGATGACATCCCAAAGCTAGTAACTGGGGAACATAACAAGGAATTTTTTAAGGAAATTTCATTGGAAGAAGTAAAAAGATGACTTTCCAGCTTGGGAAAGATAAGGCTCTGGATCTGAATGGATGCCCATCTGGTTTATTCCAAACTTTAAGGTTAATAGTAGGAGATGATCTCACAATGGTGGTCGATGAAGCAAGGTGAAAGAAGACAATTTTGAAGGATTTGAATAACACATTCTTGGCACTAATCTCTAAGAAGCAAAAAATAGAATTAATGGACAACTTTAGATCAATATCCTTATGCAATGATGCATATAAAGTGGTATTGAAGGTGATAGCAAATAGAAAATAGGGATCTTGGAAAATATAATATCAAAAGAACAAAGTGGCTTCATGCCAGATAGATCAATACTTGAAGGCATCATAATCGCTCTTGAAGCAATTCACACAATCCGAAAGGAAAAGGTGGAAAGGATGATAGTAAAATTGGATATTCAAAAAGTAGATGATCAAGTAGATAGAGAGTTTCTATTGCAAGTTTTGGAGAAATTTGGATTTTGTAGGGAGTGGACACAATGGGTGCAAAGTTGCATATCAAGCTATAGAAGAGAAGGACCAACCACACCAAGGCTCCAAGTCATGTAGAGCCGAGAGTGGAGGGCTACCCTAATCTACCTCAAGTTGGAGAAGAGATTTTAGGTCAAGGATAGAGAATGAAGAGCACTCTCAAGTGCTACTGTCACTTTGCTAACCCAAGGGTTTTGCTAGGGCTAAATGAGCAGGTTTTTGAAACTCGAACCATACCTCAAACAACTCTCTACTCAAGGAAAGCAGCACAAGTCAGGGACGACAACGTGACACGTTGACGTCTCTTTAGGGTGTTGGTGTCTATATGGCCAGAAAGTATGAAGGCACAATAAAAGTCACAAAAAACCTACTAACTACTTAGCACTTAAAGTTTAAATCACTAACTAAGATGATAATAAACATAATGAACAAGAGAACTAGAAAAGTGATATAAGAGATAATAAAAGTGAAGGTGATGGAGACCAACTCATGAGAAGTCCAGCTCGCCAGCAAGCTCCACCCGAACGCATACCTACACACAACCAAGAGAGGAAAAATGTTGGGGCTGTATAGGGTTTTCCTATAGTCAAACCCCCGCTTTGGTGTTTCCACCTCCACGGACATCTATAAATGTCATGAGATAGAAAATGCAATAAAGAGAACAATAGAAAGGATACCAAACAATAACAATAACAATAACACTATGCTACGTAAATCGAGTGAAAATGCTATGTAAATGGAGAAATGAAACAATATCACCTTCTCAATTGAGGTGTTCTCAAGCATGCAGAGGATTATGCAAGCTTGGTAAGGTCTACACTGGCGCAACATTGAAGAATCAATCCCTCAAGACACCAAGTCACAACTCCAATGGTGGAAAATGTGCAACATGACGATGTAGAGAATTTGTGTAGAAGCTCAAGATCGAATTCATGTGTAGAATTGTGAAGAAGTATGTATAAGATGGAATTGATGTGAAAAATATGCATTTGAAGAGGATTTAGGAGGGAAAGAGCCATTATCAGGTCGACATGAAGGTGCAGAGGCATTACGCTTCATTTCTAATGGAGAATGTCACGTCTATGCAGATTCCAGAGGTAGGAATTTGTCAAGGACGACAACATGCCACATAGACGTGCACATGCCATGTGTGCGTCCCTGACAGAAATTCCCCCACTGACACAAAGGACAAGCGACAAGTGGATGCATTACAGATAGGTGATGTGGAATTTCTTAGTCAAGATTGATTTTCCTAAAGTAGAGGGTGTGAAGGGGAATTCGTAAGAGGGGTGCAAATTCACTCCTATACATTTTGCCCCCACTTTAGCAAGCATGGGTGCCAATGAATGTTTGGTAATGTAGATTGGAGAGTTTAGAAACGTATAGGTCTGAACTGTCAAGGAAGCATACTACAATCTGGTGAATCCTAAAAGTGTGGGGCAGGCAAATAACTCCACAAGTACTCTCTCCTAAGGAGGTTCAAACAAAGGACTCTGTATATCCTCAAAACTATAGAGTTGATCAAAGTGCACTGAAGGCCCATAGACCAACGATGGACAAATCTCACAGGATGCAAGTGCTTCATAGGTCCTCGGACCTGCAAAGAAGGCACCATCAGGTACTCTCTCCTGAAGGAAGCCCAATGTAGGGGACTCCGCAGAGTTAGACTAGAAAGAAACTTATAGGCACATATGCAAAACATGTTAATCTGTATGGAAAACAAGTTAAAAAATAAAAAGACACGTAGGAAAGCAAGCAAGCAGACAGTCATGCAAACAGTCGAAACCGAAGGAGAAGCTTTCAAAGGGGTCCCTTGGGAACCCTTCAAAAGAAAAGGGTCCACTCAAGGGACGCTCAATTTGAAAGTGTGGGAATGTTTTTCGTAAATCAATTCAAAATCAAGGAATCCTTTTGAATGATATTCACTTCATCAAGGAATTTGAAAGAAGGTCCCCTTGCATATTGTGTTTGAATAATTAGGTTCCTCCATATGGGTCTACTTAATGGTTTGGAATTATTTTAGTAGCAATGAAGCATAATTTTTTGCTTAAATTTGTTCAATAACACTTCAAGTTTTATTATTCTTTCCCATTGATTATATTTTTAGATGATGATATTCCATATAATATAACTATTATCTCTCATTGTATGTTAAAAACTATGAGGATGATTTTCCATGTAATCCTATTCTTATATATCTAACTTGTCAATTTTAGTGTTAGAAGATAAATTATTTTTAATCATCATATTTAATAATAAATAGATAGAGGCTGTGATATAGAGATGAGGGGGTGGGGGAAGGAGAGATAAAGTGATCCCTTTTAATCTTTCATTTTCATGCACTTACCCTCACTAGATTCTTTTTTTAGGTTTCTCCCTTGTTCTATGTAGGAGTCAATAGTCATCCATTGATTGATGTGATCATCAAATGCTACTAGCTTAAATTGAAATCTTACTACTTTAATTATATTATTGATCAAGAATGGATTAGTATAGGGATTAGTTGACTAAAATGAAGGATAATGGGATGTGAAGCAGTGATAACACCATATATTGATTTCCTAGGATTAGCTATTTAAGGCTATTGTTAGCTCTCTATATATGCTTTATGAGGTATCCTTTGCAAGGTTTATTGTAATTTTGTTGTAGTTTGTTGTATTGCATTGATGATCTAGCTAGTTGATAGGCAATTTTTGTGGATATGAGTTATTACTTTTGAATGGCCTATATCCTTGGTTACATTGTTGGTTGTATTGTTGATTTGAAAAACACTAACGATTACCATAGGGAGCCCTTTGTATATGATAATGAATTATTTTCAAGATATTGACCTCATTAGACATGGTTTTATTTAGATTATATGGAGCTAATGTCTTAACAAAATTATACTTTATTTGTGGAACTATACATGGATTAGTTTTATAAGTAGATAATGAAAGAGATGATCATTTATAATTAATCGGTATGTTTTCCATATGTCTAGGAATAAGGATGCTATAGGAAGGCTCGAGCCAACCCACTAATTTGGATTAATTCAATCTTTGTTGCTAAAGAAACATCACACACCATGAGGAGGCTTGTACCTCGTTTATTCTTCATAACCACAACTATTTTATAATCAATAGCTTTCATATAACACAAATAAGCCAGCACACTAGAGAGAAGACCTCATCTAGAATGTGCTACCATGTTTTTTGAAATCATTTAGTGTCTCCATAGGGGCCCATGTGATGGTGGTCATTTATTTTACTAGCAATGTGGCATCACCTTTTTCTTTAGTAAATTGAATAAGAATTGGCACAACTAGTCCCAATCATCAATAAATATCTATGTAAGTGAATGGTACCAATCAAATGGCTGACCCTTACAAGAAGTGGCAAAAAATCTAAGCATAACGCTTTCTTCATCGATGCCATGTAAATGTAGAGTAACATCTAGAATGGCACTCTAGATTGTAGGTTATGTTAGTGGCATTAATGCGCCTCTTGTATTCCAAGTGGGATGTGATCTAGCTAGTTGTTATGTAGTCATGGTTGGTATTTGGGGAATTTGAAATTGTAGTTGTGATAAGGTCTGATATCATCTTCCAGGAATGAACATAATGGACCATGTTAGGACATTTGAACTAGATCAAATTGTAGATACTATTGCGACTCCTAGTGGCATGGAGTTTTTTAGGTTAATGATTATAGAGTTATTACATAGAAATACCAAAATTGATAGCTTAAATTTCATTAGATACTTAATTACAAATGATTTTATATTATATATTTAGAAACTTTATGATTGATAATTCCAACCATGGTCACAAAAACAAGAAGCTAAACTAATTATTCATCAATGTTTTTTTGAGGGAAACTACTATCTAGCCATCATGATGCATTGCAAGCATCAATGGCCATACATCTAACTTATTTATGAGACTTGTCAAAAAGGGAATGTGTTTGTTATAAATGTATTTGACATGGTGAAAACAACTTTTAGGCGCATATGATATGATGAAGTATTTCATAAGTGGGCTTTCACTTTCACTGGTGAGAATGGGAGGAGAATTATGAGCATCGTTTATTGTTGGAATGAAAATCGCGTGACAGGGTACAGGACACTTTCTTTACTGTTGAAGAATAGACAGATGATACTAAGCGAACAGGTACGTTTCAGAATCACAGTCCTGCTTCTTCTGACAGTTTCAGAATCTTCATTATCATTCACCCAATGGATGCCGTTGGGAGTCAAGAAAAACATTCTTTATCATCTTCTGAAGAAATCGGTGTGTATACAGTGTGATCTGTCTGTGTCGAAAAGATTTATACAGTGTGATTAGTGCCGAAAAGATTTGTATAGTGTGATCTCTTTAGTTCTTGCGAATCATGGGACAAGTGTGAACTGAGGTAAACAAGTGACAAGGTATAGATACACGATTATGTTTACAAGGGTAACGATTATGTTTTAATTATATTTAACAAGGAAAAAATTAATATTATTGATAACCAAAGTAATACCAAAGACAACAATAGTATATTGTAAGAAGAGAAGAAGCAACAATAATAATTAATCATGTGAAAGAACATTCCTTAAAGACAAATGTGAAATCCAATGATGATATAAGTTGTAGCAATTAGAATAAGAGAAGAAAATTAGGAGATTAAATTGTTCAAGACTTAAAGAAAGGTAAGACATTAATATATAAGATGCAGTAGATGATTATTGAGAACACTAGAGGATGATAATGAGCAATGATTGAATGTTAATGAACAACAATCTAGCTTATATTTATTTAGTGCTAGTGATGAATGAAGGAGTAATTACATTTAGTCAAAACAAAATGGGAATATAATATTATTTTAGAAAGGCTACAATCCTATAAGAAAAAATGGGAATAAGACAAAAATAAAAGGTAGCAATTCAATGTATACTTAAGGAGCAACGATTATATTTAAAAAGCTATGATTATACAAAGGCATTGATTAGTATAAAGGCATCAATTAAGACTTATTAAAGGCACCGGTTATGCAAGTAGTGCTTATGTTATTAAGGTTGAAGGTTTGTTAACAAAAGGTGTTGACCTTCTAAATGTTCATGTCTATTATAAGAAGATGCCTCTCTTCATGAAGGTGAGTGGCATAAAAAAAGAAAGATGAAATAAAGAAGTTAAAAAAGTGGCAATAAGAATGTAATGAATATTTTTCTAAATTAAAGAGCAGATTTAGAAGAAATCAATGATATATTTTTTAGTATAAAGAAAAGGAAGAGAAAAAATATGAAGATATAAAATCACTTTACAAGTTATTATGAAGATGTGTGTGGTGAAAATATATATATCATATTCATCAAGCAAATGAAGAGAAAAGTTTGAGAAGATTTTTTGCAGATTATATGAGGAGATTGTAAGGAGTTAAGGCAGATTTGTTAGTGAAAGACATGACTATTCAAATGGTTGTATCCATTTCAAAGAGTTGCATGCATTCATAGAATTATTAAAGATATAAAGGCAGATCATTCAAGTGAAGAAGTTGTGTGTGTGGAGAAAAAATAATACATCAAAAACACCTGCAAGTGAAGAGAAAATTATAAAGAGTTAATTTGTAGATTGGATGAAGAGATTGTAAGAAATCTTATGGGAGATTTGCGATCAAATTTATGAATTATTTAAGGAAGATTTATGAAGAAGTATTTATGCAAATTTGTGAAGAGGGTTTCAAGAAAAGATAAAGAAGATTTTGGAGTGGATTTACAAAGCATATCGAAGAGAGTTTTATGAGAGGTATATGCACGGAAATAATATGCAAGCATATGTAATCATACAAGTACATTAAGTTATGAAAAGAGGGGAATCATGGAGTAAGAGAATAAATATTGTATTTCCCATCATCCATTGAAGAAGCAACTTAGAGGGTGGCACTTTTCTTTAGAAGTTGGTGCTTCCAAAAGGAGATATTGGTGTCTTCTAGTAGGTTGGTGCCTACAAATTTAGCTGTGGGAGTTGGTGCTTCTAGTGATTTGGTGCTCACAAATTGAATGAGTTGGTGTCTCTAGTGGATTTGTGCTCACAAATTGAATGAGGGGTTGGTGCCTACAAAATTTAAAAAAAAAAAGATTAATAAAATAAATATATTTTCTATGATTTTCTCCTATAAGGGTTTCCACGTAAATATCATATGCTATTGTGTTCTTCTCATGTGAATGATTATTGATGTTGATTAAATCATGTTATTGTGATTGATAAAGTTTTAATTGGTAAAAAAAATTATTATGATTCACCCCCCCTCTCAGTATAACCATGTGCTCATCATTCCCTAGGTTCTAGCATGTAGATCACACATTATTTTTTAAGATCATTTTAATTCAATGTAGTCTCTCTGAAATTTCCAATACCATGAAATTTCTACAACTTATATCATACACCATTATATCAATTTATAAATATGAATCATATTTAAAAAATCAACAAAAATGAGCATTTATCAGTTGTAGCATCTAGTCAATTGTAAATCCTTGATATACACATGAAAGGAAAAGAATTGGTGAAGGTTATGGAACAAAATATTTAGGGAATATTGTTTTTAATCAAAATACATTATAGAAGGAATATAGTAAAGTATGCAACTTCAAACTAAAATATCATGTTATCTACTTGATAGGATTGGAAACAACACCTACACTAAATTCATTGGAATTTTTTTATGTGGTTCAATATCATTTAGATCATTTCTTAGTTACCATGAATACAAACCTTATGATGGGCTTAGAGTAAAAAAGCTACTATGAAGACATGAAAGATGATCTAATTGAACTAAACTATTTCATTAATGTGCCATTCTTAAGGAAGAGAGATAGGAATCAAATGAGGTGCCTTAATTTTTTCTAAACCAAAGAATTTATAATATAATAAAGTTCAATTTTTAACCATATACACTCCAAAATATTGATATTATGTGTGCACTAGTTGGGTGTCACCATGGATTGAAAATTTCTATTTAACATTTATTATATAAGTTCAATTAGATATTCTTAGAAGAAGAAACAATAAAATTATTTTATAAATCCACAACTTCGCTTGCCTCCTCTCCTTGTTATCTACACCTGTCCTCATATTAGAAAATATGAGACTTAACAATTAAATCAACATCATTTAGACATAACATTTGCTTGGGTTGTAATATTACATGGAATTGTTCACATGTATTTTTGAATAAATTACCTTGCATTAATGATCATTCTAGTTACCATAAGCCTATTGAAATCTATAATTAGACAAATATGGGTGATATCACATACAAAATGAGTGTGAATATTTGATATCTGCACCATTAAGTATGTGAAATGCATATGGCAGGTTACCTTTTACAATTTATTATCTTATGTAGATTGTTTCAATCTTAAGACTTAAATTATTACTATACAAAACATATTGCAAATTTTGTGTGTTTATACATTATAAAAATGATGATGGTGTATGCAATGGTAATTAACTTCATAAGAAAAAAAATTCTTATGACAATTTGATTGCAATAATAATTGTCTAGGTTGAGGGTTGATACTTGGTCGACATGTTCATGTTATTATAATTCCCCCACTTAATGAGCTTTGCATCATCTATGTATATTTGTATCATTGGGTGATGCACATAAAATAATGAACTTGGTATTTAAATTTATATTAGAAATTTCTATTGGGTTTGAAATGGCTAGGTTATGTAAGATTGAGTAGCCCATTATATTTGTGAAGTAGATTTCCAATATGTATGGCATTGGCATGGTTGTGTAGGATCAAGGTTTCTCAAAGGATTTTGCATTGTTTGTGATGTTTTTTTATCAATTATAGATCTATGTAAATTTGTGATAACCTCTTACTCATGACACACTACAATGTTTGTGCTTTTGCACACTATGGCAGTGGTAAAGATAGGTAATAATATTAAAAATTTATGATTTGAAATATTGTTATACTTGTACAAATAAGTTTAGTTGTATAAAATCCAAAAAATTATTATATATAGTGGATTTGGATGAAAAACTTAAGTCACTTTGATTAACACAAAGGATTGGGCACAATGGCCAACAGGTGATGTTGTAACAAGACAAGTGAATCAATAGGTAGTATTATATAATAAAAAAATTATAAAGTTTTTGCATGAAGTAAAGAAGAAGGTATGATATATTATAAACATGTTACTATACCTATTTTGAGTAAGGAAAAACATTTAATGCTACAAGTTCGATAAATTAAATGGATTTTTAAAAAAAATCTCATTCTTGTTCAAATTTCATGTGTAACTAAACTAATATATAATCCAATTGTTTTCTTATACTGAATTAGTATATAATCAAGAATTTAGGTACAACACTAAATAATGATCTCATCATACCAATATAGTAGTTGAATATTTTGTATATTTTATGAAAAAGAATATTATTAGACACTTTATACCCACTAAAATGGTTTTTTTAGATCTTTGTGAATATCAACATAATTATATAAAATACTTGGGCATAAAAACATACTTATAAGGGGTGGTTATTTCTCTAATGAACAATCCAAGAAATAAGCCTAGAGAAGATAGCTCGTATTTATCTTAGAGAATTTCTTTATAACATTTAATTATATAATATGTTTAAGATTTTAAAATGTCTATCACTATTAATTTTACGAACAATATTTGATTAATAATAGATACAAAACATTATGTTTATATTTTCTTTAAATTTACATAAACAAGAAAAAAACATAGAACCTAGGGTGGTTGTATGCACATAGAACACAAGCAAAAATTGCAATACAAAGATATTTTCTCATAAGCTTCTTGTAAATACATTTCAAGTGTATCCTAGAATAGTTTCATTTCATGAGATAACATATATCTTTAAGGCCTCTTATCAAATAATTCATATGACTTTCCTATGCATTCACATTTTACATACATGTTTACCAAGGTAGTTGCAACTACGTCTTCTAAAAAGTTTATATGCCATTGATGATTTTATTGATGTCCATACTATATTTCAAAGCTTCCATTTTGGCACAAGAATAGAAGATTTTTGGTACAAGAAAGAAGGAACCCTTGAAGGTAATCTATTGAGAAGAACCCAAAAGTCCACTACCCACTACTACTAGTGAAAGAGAAAATATTTTTTGTTTTTGTACCTATATGTTGGTTGTAACAATTGATGATGACATGTTGGCACAAAAAATTAAATAAGCATGGTAAAAAGGAAATAATAAATCTAGACAAACCTTTAAATTTTTTGCATCCAATTGATTATATGCCCAGAGACAATATTCTCTTGATAAGAAAGTTGCACCACTAGTTGTTGAATCGCTTTAGGCTTAGAGTTATCAAGGTGTGCTTTGATAGACATGAGAAGAAAGATACATAGCCATTCTACTACAAAAAAAATTACAATACAACCAAAAATATTAACACATTGGTTTGTGAAATAAGTGAATGAGAGGTAAATTTAAATAAAGGTAAATTTTAATTTCCCACAATTTTTAAAGCACACTAGTAACTTCATAGTGTCAAAAGTGGGGTCCATTACAATAAGATATTTTTCCATAATCCCTATCATTAACTAAATTGTGTATACACTTACCTTCTATGAAATGGGTATGGGTTCTATCATAATGTCATTGATGCATGGCACTCACTATTCTCCCTACAAAACAATTTGGTAAGTCATAATAAGATATCATGCCCCAACCCCCATATTATGGCATGATGATAAAAAAATAGATGGATGAACAGACGTTTTGGACCATGTTTTTTACTATGCTTGCATGGCCCCATATGCTAAGAGTTTTAAAAATGTTGAGATTTTTTAAAAATGGCCCCATATGTTGGGACTTTTAAAAAACAATCCAAGTTTCAAAAAATGATGGATGATAAGTTACAAAAATTTATAATAGTTATTTTTAAATGTAAATATTTAATAAATAAAAATAATTAATTATTATATTTAAATAAATAATAAACATATTAAAATATTATTATTCAAAAATAAAATAAATTGAAATAAATGATAAACATTATTTTAGCTTTTAAGTAGAAGAATTAAATTATTTTCTTTTAGTTTATCCTCATGGAATAAGCTATTGGAAAAATCAAATTAGATAATTGCATAGTGTTGAAATGATCTTATATTAAATTTAATACTATAATTTTTCCTTTAAAGTTTATCTTCTATCTCAAATTTCATCTTGAAGAATATTTTGAATTATTCCAAACATATTTTAGAAATTAATATTGAGAGAAAATATATATTTAATTGATATTTTCATTTTCATCTATCCAAAAAATTGTTTTAAATATATATAGTTTTTTAAAACATTTACTTGTAAAATATATACATATATATAAAGTAATCAAGGAGAAACAAACAAAGGAGAAGATTATCAAAAGTTGCAAAATTAGTAACAAGAGTGAAGGTGAGTTCTTCAATCCTACTATCAAGAATCAAATAGTTTTATTTTCAATTTAATCAAATTGTCTAAATATATGCATGTTTTAGTTACTTTTAATTTTATAATATTTTGAATAAAATTTATAATTTTTTATTTCAAATTTTAATATAAATTTTAAATTATTGTATGAAATTTTAATTAAATAAAAAAGAATATTAATTAAATTACAATATTAAAGCTTATTGAAATCAGATTTAATAGTTTAGTTCAATTTAATTTGGGTAATTATAAATTAATAGTTTAAATTTAATATTTTAAAATTTATAATTGAAATAAATTTTAAAAATTTGAATATTACATTTAATTACTTAAAATTTTAATAATTCAGATTTCATAATTTAAATTAAAGTAATTGAATTTTTCAGATTTCATAATTTAAATTAAAGTAATTGAATTTTTCAGATTTCATAATTTAAATTAAAGTAATTGAATTTAATAGTTTCTTAAGTTTAAAAAATAACTATTCTCCCTAACAGCATGCTAAGTGGTGGCAAACTTTGTCACAAAATGCAATATGCCAAAAAATTTATACCCAACGACCTCCGTCTTCATCCTGTTCTGTCAGCTCAGCTCCCCTCCCCATCTTGACGGGTCCCTTATGGTGTGATACTATGTACTGTTTCCGGTTCAGTTGGCTACGAAAGGACTCGTCTGAATTCATGGGGAGTTAAAGGCCAAAACCCCTGTATAAAGCATGACAATCCTATTACTACTGTAATGCGCGAACGATACCCCATCAGTAGCATATAAGGTAGAAGCTAAGGGTGTAGTACCGAGACAGAAGCAGGCAGTTCCAGTTTATTAGCCATTATTTCATCCGGAACCCTTTACCAGACAAACGGAATCCCTCTGCATATATTGCATTGTCGGCCTGCCCTTCTTTTCACCAAGCCAGTAGTTCTAAGCGGTCCAACCTCATAGTCTAGTCCGTATATCATGTTATGTATGTAACGATTTGTAGGGAGCCATCGATGCATATGGTTTTTCTTTACTTTCTCTTCTTTATTTTTAAGACTTCCAAGACAATTCTAAAATGAGGGATCCGGTTGGAATTCGTCACGCCATTCAAGTCTTATTGTTATCGAGAGAATACGTTAGGGTAAAGTCCAAATTCCAATTATCCCTCTCGATGCTATGGGGAAGGCTGGACTTGCAGCCATTAAGTCTAGTGCTCAACAGCATCGCTTGTTAATCAAATGTCATTGTCCTAGTGGGAATAGTCCCAGTGGGAATAGGGGGTACTGGAAAAACTCACGATGTATTCATGCAGACTACTGAAGATGTTACTGAGTAAGTGACGCCGCTGGTAAATATCTACAATGGCTAAGTGACGCCAGTAGCAAACAGCTACAACAAATACAATAGTGCTTGGATTAAGAAGGCGAAGGTTGTTGGAAATTATTCCCAGCTGTATTTATTCCCGCAAATTGTCTTCTCTCCCGAAGTTTTTGGTGGCCAACTCAGATTCATCCCACTCAGCCATCATCTGTCTCCATAAGGGATTGTTTTTTATTTGGAATTAATTGCAAATCCTCACCTTCAGATTTTCCCTGCAAATATTAATTATGTTTGTAATTAATGTTTTGGCTTGCTGGGCATTCGTAGTTTATTGGGGAAGTAATTGTATTTTTTGGTATTATTACGCTTTTGTGTGGGTGTAGAGAATAGAGAGACTCGTAAGCTGTCAACAACAGTTCATGAAATTTAATTTTATTTTTGCCAGCAGCAGAACAGGGGAAATATGTATATGTCTTTTGTGTCTAAATGAGCAGCAGATGTAATCAAAAGGAAGATGATATAATTAATAAAAGTGATAATTTTGTTGTGCAATTGCTGTTTCAAATTTGTAAAAGTTTTTTGCCTTGTTTTCTCTTCTCTGCCTGTTTCCTTCAAAAGTGCCCTCTGTTTCTACACATAAAATGGCTTTTACCTCCTTTAACAGATGAATATGGCGATTTGCTTAGTTCGGTGCATAACCTTCAAAATCTGCACACAAAAGGTTTTGAAATACCGAGTTGCATAGCTGATGTTAAGTACCTAGAATTCCTGCAGATGTAACTATGAAAAGTTTCCACCATTACAGAGTGCATTCATTGAGAAAACTACAATGCCAGTTGCAAAGAATTGTCAGAACTTGGTTATTCAAATGGATTTCTAAAGGATAAGGCAACGAAGTGTCTTCGTTATATGGTGGTGCATGGTGGAAAACTGCAGCGAATTGCAGATCATACTATTGAATGTGGCAAGAGCAACAAACTGTCTATAATACTAGTTGTAGGAGACCCGGACATGATTGAATTTAATGTCTCATGTCTGCATATCTTGGTTTAGCAAACATGATTTTCCTTAAAATAATGCATTCGGACAGGATTGAATTTAATGTTCCATCTCTACATATCTTGGTTTAACAAACATGATTTTCCTGAAAATAATGTATCCCTTAGATGAAAAATGTTGGAGATAATTTGTTGCAGTAGTAATAATAAACATTGGTGTAATAACTTTGTAATCTGGTGTAATAACTTTGTAATCTTTTTGCAGCCACAAAGTTGTGGAAATGTATTGGAGATGAGTTTCATAATTTTGAGAAATTTAATGTGTTCTTATGTGTTTCACGTTGAATTTTTCATACATCAGATAGGATTTGGATCTATGATCTTTTATTTATTATTTGAGTGCTCTATAGCTGAGATATTTTAGGACCGGTATTTGATTCAGGTGTGACTTATTTCCAACACCCCCTTAAACCAAAATATTTACACTCCTAGTTTAACTTGGTTCTTGGTTCTGATATATGTTGAACTTTTTATGGACCAGTTAGAATCTGAATTTAGTGAATTTAAGACCTGCTGCTAGAATGTTCTACTACTGAACTACTACCTTTTGAAACCACTCCATTTTGATTAGATGTTTAAATACTTAAGAAATACGGAATTTGTAATTAACTTGTTTCTTTTGGTATGTTCTTCTAGGTGTACTACATGTTTTAATGGCATCTGAGATCAAAGATTCTCCAGATGATCACATGGCATTTATGCAGGGAATGTGAGAGGAGATTTGTTGATGTTGAGAGGAGATTTGTTGTAAGGACTTGTTACTTGAATCATCCTCTATTGAGATTGTATAAGCTGGCTGAAGAATTCGGCTTCGAAAGAAAAGTTGGCTTGCCATTCTCTGAGAGTTAAAATTCTTTCATGGTCTCCTGGTCTTAGCTTTTAGAGCAGTACTTTTTCTTTTCTTTTCCTGGGTTTAGAGGTACAATAGGCCCCTTCTTTTTTTATTGGGCTAAATTTTCCATCTCATTATTACGTTTCATTATTTAAATGTCTATTCATAATAATTTCAATTTTATTTCTTAAAAATTGTAACATTCCATCAATTCAATCATACATCCTAAAACTCAGAATTAGTTAGAAATTTTATTGTCATTTATCATCTTTGCTTCGCACAGAATTTTCTTTCAGTACTTTAGCAGTCAACTACATGCTTCGTTGAGTGCATTGCCAAACTTCTTGTATCATAACTGGTGAATGCGGGGGAAATTTGCTTGATAACTTCTGTGTGTGTTAGTATAGGCTGTATTTGAAGAGTTGAAAATTTCGAGAACTTATTTGTAGGAATTTACAGAGCAACCAATTGAGTGGCACTGTTGATACATTTGCTCACCTGCGTTTAATAGATTTGTAATTTTTCCCCCATTGCTTTATCTGTGTTTTATGCATTAATATTGCTCACAATTCCAAACATCATGAGTAAAATATCTGATTTAAAAAAAATGAGCATCATGATGATGGCTTGTGTATTTTTCATTTTGATTGTATATATTTTTCAATTGATATTTGACACCAAATTCAGATGGTGAACTAAAAGCTATCACCGTCTACTTCATGGGCTCTGCATAGTCTAGAAATATTGGCAGGGCTTATTACATACGTAATATATCCCCAGTGCATCATTCTACATCCCCTGCTTCCCCATTGTCCCCATGTACACCTGAACATAGTTTTTCAACAACAAAAAGACTCTCAGTTTCGCTTCTTGAAATAGACATCACAGTTTTCAGAAGTAGGAGAACCAAAGGCAATTAAGGAAGCTCGATTTCACAGTTCTCTAATACCTGGTGATTGTATGGCAAGTGAGACCAGTGAAGAAAGAGAAACACAGAGAGAAATAAAACAGAGCAGAACTCTGCAGATTCGAGCACAAGGAAATCTGTTTATCGCATAAAATTTATAGAAAAATATATCATAAATTCTATGTACAGTGTAGCATAGAGTTATATCAGGAATTCATTATGGATGGGTGGCAGTGAGCGGCGTGGACAGCTGCAGGCGGCGTTTGGTGGCCCACGGACTGCTTGTATAATCTATTCATTTTTTTAACATTCTTTTTCACATATTTTTCTAAAATTTAGATAAATTTACAATCATTTATTCACTAATACAATGATACATATTCACAATAATCTTTCTAAATGAAGATACCATATATTTATGTGACTTATTACAATCCTAAAATACTTGTAGGATACCACACCCTCTCTCAATGAGTTACAACTCTTCACACTCATCTTCTTTCATCTATCCACGCACTCCTCTAAGTACGATGAATACCTCACTACTATTTTTTATGCTGAAATTTTGGGAAAAGGGACTTGGAAGATACAAATGAACATTCTCTTAAAGGAGGGTGTAAATTATTGATATTGCATTTAGTCTACATTTTATATTTATATTTTATTGTTGTATTAGGGAGATGAACTTTTAAAATATATACAGATAATTATTTTTAGATTATATTTGGATTTTACAATTTACAATTATAATTATAGTTATATAAACTTTCTACTATTAAAATATTGGTTGTCTTCAACTATTAAAATTAAATATGTTTTAATATCAAATACTCTTACATCCCCTCCTAATGTCAAAAAATATATAAAATGATTTATAACATAAAATAAAATATATATAACGACTTTTATAAGACAAAAAATGTTGATACATAATAATAGTATTATGCATACAATCATTGAAATTCACAATGGTTCCCTTTAAACTCATATCATGTATGCTTTCCACTTTGAACCTTATGATGACATGTCTACCAATTTGTTATGATAATTCATTTTGACATATCCGATTTAGGTCCTAATGGTAGCCACTCTACCTTAGTGAGTTACATAGATAATCAATGTATGAAATTGTTAAATAGAGTAAATAATGGTACTTGTTACTAGTTTTTGTTCTATTTTTTACAATAAGACAATGGGTTCCATTTTTTCAATTTGTTAGTGCAAGGTCTAAAATTACATATCTATAATTTTGATACTGCAAATTGTTTATACTTTACTATTCATCCCCTACAACATAGGATCATATTAACCTAGATTTAGTCTTTTTACCTACTCCTAGAGCTTGTGTGGTTTTGTGCAATGTGCTAGCATCCTATGATTGATTGTCCAATCATATAGGATACACATTTTTTACTTGTTAATGACCAACTTTCAAATATTCTTTTGTAACTACCATTGATAACTTTAAGAAATCCCCCCTAAAAACCATACATAATATATCCTGGCGAATGTTTCAATTTTTTGAAAAATAAAATTATTTTCTATTGATGAATCTTTCTTTTTTTCTTGAAAAAAATATTAATTTTAGTGGTGAATTTTTTTAAATTGCTAGAAATTTTTAGAAAATATTGGTGAATCTTGATGAAAATTTTGAAAATATGTTAATTACCATTGAAAATTCTTCCTTTTTTTCAATCATGAGAGACCATGAACTAGTTTCAATTGTAGTGGTCATGTCTATAATTCCTTATTACTTAATATTTTAAATCAAACATTGAATATTTTTAATCATCCTTAATTACTTTTCAATACCATTAATTTTATTTATAATCTAATGGTTTGGGTTCTATTTCATGGGCCCAAAAGAAATTTTGGGCCCAATGGGCATTGGAGCTCTATAGGCACATTTTGGCCCATGGAATTTGACCCCAATTTAGAATAAATATTCAACAAACCAAATACTATTTTGGGCTCAATGTGCATTGGGGCTCCATGGGTACATTTTAGCCAATGGAATACAAGCCAAGCCATTATATTATAAATAAAATAAATGGTGGTGATTAAATATTGGTGATATCACCCCAAATTAACCAATAATTATAAAATATTATTGGTGAATTGATTTCATTTTCAACTATAACTTATAAAATTTAGGTGAATATAATCTAATTAGGTATCAAATTTTGTGGTGAATTTTTGAGTTAAAAAAATTAATAAAATAAATGTTATGGTGATCTCAAAGAACTAAAATAAAATTTTGTTAAAATGTGGCCATTTAGGCCACCTTAAAAACATGTACTATTAGCCAACTTTTGAATCCACAATTTCAACTATTAGCTAATTGGTGAATATTAGCCACTAAAAAATCATTGGTAACTACTATCTATCTAGTTTTTGGAAGTCCAACAATCAACTTTGCATGTTTAGCATCTCCATTGGGCTTCCTTCTTATTCAACCAAGATTGAAGTCGCATTGTCTAATGCAAGCTTGAGCTCTCCAAGACAACTTAGATAGAACACACTTTGTCTCTATAACACATTGCAACATTCTAGCACTTAATTGCATTTCCTTGGCCTTGTGATCTTCCTCCATTGTCTTTATGAAGATTGGTTTGTTATCCTTTGTTCTTCTCTCTTTTCTACTATCTTGTATAAGTTCTTTGTTTATTTTGTCATTGTGGAGCTACCACCTTTTTCTTTCCATAAATACTAGATTATTTCTCCCCATTGAGCAAATATTAATGCTTATAGTTTTTTTTTTTATTATTATTTTTCTCAATCCTAGACACATGTAAGATGAGTGTGCATTTATACATTTGATGACCAAATTAGGGGCTTGATCATTCTTGGAAAGGTTCTAAGGAGTCCTAAACCATTTTCTAGAGATTGCCCGAGTAGTGGCTTAATGTATGTTAACATCTATAGTATTCTAGAGATTGCCCAAGTAGTGGGATTTCTCATTAGATATATGTCTAATCCTAGAAGAGTTCATTAAGATGTAGTTAAAAGAGTATTCATATATTTTTAGGGTACATTAGATATTTTCATGGTATGAGAGGTAGGGATTCTCTAGATATTCATGCTTATGTAGATTTAGACTAAGTATATGATGTTTATATTAGAAGATCCACCATTGTAAAATTTTACTCTATTTTGTGGTATTATAGGTTAGATGAGTAAGAAACAAGTTATTGTTACTTTATGTTCAAACATTGGGTTAAAATATGAAGTAGTTATAGTTTACTAAGATAGTCAGAGTATAATCTACTATTATGGGGTAAAATTTCACCCTAGTGTAATTTCACATAACATACCTTTACTTTAGCCTTATAAAATTAATAATGCTAAATCTCTCCACTCTAAGCCTTTTTTCCTATATCTATCTTGTTGTTTTCTATCAATGGAGGGAATTTTGACTAAGACGCTTCAATGCTACTTAGAAGTCAACGCACCGTGCGAACATCCCTGATAGAATCTTGGGTCAGTGGATTTTGGGATGCTACATTTCTTGTCACCTGCAAAGTGTAACACCCCCTGCGACTACATACTCGCTCAAAAATGGATTTTTTGCCTCAAAACTCCCATTTTGAACCTCTAATTCTATTCCATTCAACTAGAATCTTCATTCTTGTATTCTACTCACTTCACTCTCAATTCTTCAACTCCATTCTTTCTCTTCTCTCCTTAACGCTCCCTTTTTCTCTCTACACCATTGTTCTTGTAGGTCTCAAGCTATTGGCACATCACTCTTGCACAACTTTCTTGCATCTAAGAAGCTTTCATCCATCCTCTCAGCTTCTCCAAGCTGGTAGAATGGAGGGAAATCTTTATTTCATAGTATTATCATTTTATAGTTAAGAATATTGTTGTATTTTCTTTCTATATGTCTCATCTATTGCTTTCTTTATCATTATTTCTACATTTTTGGTCTAGTTGGTTGTCTGTAGAGGTGGGAATACCAAAGCAGGTGTTTGACTAAGGAAAACTCTAAAAAGCAACCCCAAACATTTTCTCATTTCCATGTGTGTAGGTTTCCATCTGTGTGGAGCTTTTCCAGAGGCTAGACCTATCATGAGTTGTATTTCTTTCCCTTCTACTTTTCATTTCATTCATAGTTAGTTTATCTTTCATTTGAAGTATTCTTCTTGTGGTATTTGTTATATGTTTACATATTTTCTAGCATTATGTTTTTTTTTGTTTAACTATCAGGTTTCAGCATTCAGGTTGTTAACAAACCCTTAGTGCTTCTAGATATAGATTCTTCTCTATGTTCATACGAGATGCCAACATGTCCTTAAGATGACAGTGCATCATACTGTCGTTTGTCTCTTGCACTGTCATCCTCTACTTGAGAGCTAGTTAGTCTATTTCCTAAGACTTTTGTGTTCTATTCATCTGATTCTTGAAGTCCTCCATCCCGAAAACCCAAAAATATAGATTAGCTTTCCTTTCATTTTCCATCCTATCTTTTAACCTTTGTCATTGAGGTGACTGAGGGAAATTCACTCCCTTTAGACCATGTTTGTCTTAGGACTTGGGAGTAGTGAATCCCCTCCACATTTTGGTGAACTCGACATGAACCATCCTTCTCTCATTTTCTTTATTTCAAATTTCTTTCTCACAATGTTAGGATGTGTAATTGGTAGTGCACTGTAATGCTCTTTATGAGATTTACAACCCAGTCAACTAACTCTAGACACAGTATTAGAAGGAGTTATCAAAATTCAGGCATGGGTTCTAGGAGGTTAAGTCCTCCCCTTTTCAATCCCTCTTTCAAGGAGTTCACTGTGGGACTTTCCATTGGATACACTCCTATCAATGAAGCTACAATTCATGTTCCTACCCCTCATGCCTCAACTTTGACCTTTGCCTCCTCTTTGGAAGATGAATCTACTCTTAGGATCCTTGTGAAGCAGGTTTACTCCTTATAGCTGAGACTCGCAAAGCTTGTGAGATTCTTGGCAGGAGAATGCCTTTTCCCAAGTGGCTCCCCTGGTTGAAAACTTGAAAGATCTATTAACTAATATCAAAGGGGTATAGATCTCCTTTGTGGCATTGTTGATATTGTAGAAACCCACATTCCCTCCTACACCTCTACCTTGGGTGCTTCTCAAGATGTGGGATAAGAGATCGTTGGAAGACAACTAATCCTAATGCTTAGGGCGTCGATGTGCATGGATGACGTGGGTCTCTTTACTAACACCAACACCATACTTGAGCAGAGTCACACTATCAAAGTAAATAAGTTTTCTTTGGGATTCAATTATTCCATACCTGAAGTTCAGAGCATCCCTATTTATGGTGTTGGTGTTGGTGCCTCTATTGGTGGTAGTGGTAGAACCTCTTTTGGTGTTGGTGTCAGTGCCTCTATTGGTTTGCATGCCCAAGGCTCTATCAATGTGAGCACTGGTGGTTCTTCTGGTCATACCTCATCTGTTGATCTGATCCTCAATGCTCTTTTACAAAACATGGGACACATGCAGAATTAGCTAGCAAATTTGGCCAGCTCCTCCTCCCAACCTATGTTTCAACCTTTATACCATCATAGTCATCTTTCTATTTCCATTCTAAACACTCCTATCCATCAAGGGGTGGAGATTAAATTTGAAAAGTACAATGGTCGTGGGGATCTGTGGATGCATGTCTCATTCTTCAATGCCCTATGTACTAATTTCTTCCATAATGATGCACTCTTCGCCAAGTTATTCCCATGTTCTCTCAACGATGCTACCTTGAAATGGTATTGTGCCTTGCCTAAAAATTCTATTTTCTATTTTGAATAACTAGAACTAATCAATTTCTCCAAAAAATTTAGGCCAACAATGGGTCAAAGACCGCTTTCAATGATATAATCTGATGTAGGTAGGGAACCCATGAGAAGTTAACTAATTTCATACAAGCATTATCAAGATATATTTGCTAAAATTTCTTATCCTTTTCCTAATTCTAATGTTCAAAATGTGCTTATTGGGAACTTGGAGGCTTTGTTAGAAGAAAAGTTTATTTTAATGAAATATCTATTTTTTGCACATTTGAGTGATTCCTTGCAAAAGTACCATCAAGAAATTGTTTAGTATGAGGATTCATACTCACGCTTTCGCTAGGATGGTTAGTCAGTTGTGTCAATTTCTAGCAAGAAAAAGGCTGTGGAAAATATGGTCTCTATTGCAGTAGAAAAAAATACTATAGGACATAATATAACTTTTACTAAATTATCAAAATCATAATAGCATCCTACAAAAATTATTGAAAGATAAAGTAATAACTTTTCCAAAGATTCCACCATTTTCTGAGTTGTATCCTCAATGGTATGACTCCCAAAAGTTCTATCAATGTCACTGAGTTGTTGGATAGAACACCGAAAGATGCTTTTACCTACATCAAGTGGTTTAGGACCACATCGATGATGGGACTATCCACCTCGATGGTAGAAAACAAAGCTCTAATAAGTCTATAGCAAATCCAAACAACCAACTATAGATATATGCATATCATTTCTTATCACACTCAATTAATTTGGTTACTCCATTGTTTTTTGATTTCACCCCATCTAAATATGTGAATATAGTCTCATTCACTCATAGTCCTCCTGCATACCTTGTGAATGTTGTCCCTGACATTACATTCACTTCACACAATCTTCCATTGAACAAGGAGCTCTCTCCACTTTACTTTTTGGCTCACATCAATGGTAATGTCATAATGGGCAATATGGTTGATCCATTGAGTCGTGCAAACATCATTATGGAGGATTCTCTCTTTATTAATAATTTACATAAGGAGAAATATGAGGAATCATAGGCTACCCTTCATACACACAATGGGTTTTCTAAATTGCAAATTTGGGCACTATTTCTTTGAAAGTCCTGATAGGACCTAAGACTATAGTCCCATTTGAACTATGAATCCAAAGTATCAACTATTTAGAGTGATTTTAGAAATTTTGTGGTTGGCCTCCATGAATTCAATTGCTTTTGTGACCACAAATGCCTGAATTTTCCCCATGAGGGTACCTTGCAAGTTGGTCACGACACTGGATACAAGCCATTGGTAGCACGTGGAGGCTTCTCCCTTGACCACTTTTGGCCCACTCAGTTGGACCCCTCCCTCCTAGGGGAGATATTTTTTATAGAGCTTATTGCATTTATACAAGATTGCGTGCTCAACATTGAAGGGTGTTTTTCCCTCATCTCCTTATGTTGTTTCTTTGAAGGCTTGCCTACGTGCACAACAAAATACTTTGTCTTTTTCTCCTCCAAAGGATAAGGATACACTTTCTCTTTCCCTCGAGCCTTTCCCTTCTAGTTCTTCTTCTATACCTCCAACTTCCTCTCCTCATCCCTTAGTGATGTCCTTTGTTCCTTATAATGTGCATGGAACAAGAAAAGGAAAGGCACCCATGTTGCAAAAGTTGAAGCCCCAATTTTTTCAACTTCTTGTCTTATCCATGATGCCCTGACCCACCCTTTATGGGAAGGGGAAGAATTATCATGGGGTAGTTCCAATGTCTCAGCCTTCATGACCTCCACCTACTCCTAAGGTAGAGAAAGGAAAGAGGCCCATCATTGAGACACTTGTCTTTATTTCTGCTTCTATGCCTCCTTCTCCTACTCCTCCTCAGGATTCTACCCTTTCGCCGATGATGGTTGTGGAGGTTTCTCCTATCTAGAGTAGGAGTCACCACCCTCTTCTTAGGCCGCATTTTCTATTTCCCACAACCAACATAACCAACTTGCACATGAGCATAACATCGGCAAAAGGCTCTGGCTAAGGAGCACACAACTTTGTAGACAACTGGAGAGGAGCCCATTGTCTCTACTCCTACTTCCTCTATTGTTCCTCTTGCCCTTGTCTTTTCTTCTATAGGAGAATTCTTAGTTCTAACATAAAAAATAGTTTCTTCACTAGGTAGAGCATACTTTGACTAATAACTTATAACTAATCCCTAATTCAACTTTTTTACAAGCATGAGTTGATGCCCTATACTCATCTCTATAGAGAACAAATCAACCATAAATATTTACTAACTCTTCTGACTTATAGAACCACCAACTAGAGTAAAAACTTATGAAATGATAGATCTTCTAATATAAACATCACCTACTTGTTCTAAATCCACATAACCATGACTATCTAGGTAATGCCTACCTCCTATACCATGAAAATACAAGAATACTCTCATGTAACCTAAAAATATATGAAGTATATCTTTTAAATACATCCTAATGAGCTATTTTAGGATTAGAAACATATATATAATAAGAACTATTATAGGATTAGACATATATAATAAGAAATCCAACTACTTGGGAAATTCCTAGTCTATTATAGATCTGTTAACACACATTAAACTTTCAATTATTCTTTTATAAGGCACTCTATTCATGTGCATAATAGATGGCATTATTTCAATTTTTATTGGAACACATATTGATCTATAATATTACATGTTAAACTTCTATAAAACTAAGTTGAAATACTTACTCTAGCTAAGCCATATATTTCTATTTTCTCTATCTCCACTTAATCTATATTTAGCTAAGTTCTTTCATTTAAAACTTTCTTGAGAGATAAGTTTATTATCTTAAAATCAAAAAAAAAAAAATGGAAATAAATAGCATACCATCAACATATAAATATATAACTAAGATAATTAATCACCATCAAATTTAAAATAATTGGAAAGATTAGATTTAAAATACTCAAATACCAAACTTTATACATTTGTATCAAAATTATAGTACTATACCTTAGGACTTTAGTTTAGGCCATATAGGGACCTTTTTAATTTACAAACTAACATAATTTTACCTTTGACCGCATAAGTCTCTAATTGTATCATATAAATAAACTTCTTCAAATCACCATGAAATAATATCATTTTCATATTTATTTTCTCAACCTCTAAGTCATAATTTGTAGTAATAGATCTAATAAGAATCTAATGGATGTCGATTTTATAGTAGGATAAAAAATATCGACATTTAATCAACCCCTCAACTTAGGAGTGACCATTCATAACCAATTGAGCTTTGAATTTATCAATTATTCGATCTAAACCAATATATTTTCAATACACATTTACAACAAATTGATTTACATCCTTCAAGAAAAGGTACTAGGTCGAGCATGTATCATTACTTTCTATTGCCACCATTTCTACATCAATAACTATCTTCCAAGAATCTACATCATTCATACCTAATTCTTATTGTATACATCCAGGCAAAAATTTAAGAAACCCCCCCTCAGCAAAGGTGTAAAATCCTGGCGAATTTGATATACTTCCCAATAAAAATATTAATTTTAGTGGCAAATTTTTTCATTTTTTTTGAAAAAAAATAATGTCCATTGGCGAATCTTTTCTAATCGCTAGAAGTCTATGGAAAATCCTAGTGAAATGCAATTTTTTTAAAACCACTAAAATTTTTCCATTAGTGATTAAAATCTATTTTCAAACCATTAAAATATTTCGATTGGCGAATTAAACCTGTTTTCAAACCAGAAAAAATAATTTTGTTGGCAATTAAAACCTTTTTCTAAACTAAAAAATAAAATTCATTAGCGAATTAAACCTATTTTCAAATGATTAAGAAAAAAACATTGGCGAATTAAACATAATATCAAGAAGAAATGATTATTTAGTAAGTAAAGGAGGCGTGGAAGTTCCCATTAGAAGTGAAGCATTGATGAAGGTTTTTTTCCAGCGTTGGACGTACGTTCGGGAATCGGCATTAATGGAGATGGCTAGAAAATTGAGATGATGGCTACATTCACTTTCAGGGATTATATCTTTTAATAATTCTCAATTATATTACATATTCAACCAATAATTGTATTTATAAAAACAGTCTCAGCTAATTAAAAGTCATTACAAGGAAGGCAAATGTTTCGAATCTGTGAGAGAAACTTGCTAATTTGGGCTTCACCAAACCCAACATCAAAGACACACATCTCATGTATCCGATCAGTGATGGGTGGTTTTCTAGAAGCTAGTGAACTGGAGAAAAAATGGAGGCCAGTTTCACCTTGACATCGTGGAGGAAACTGGACCCTTTCGTTGGCAAAGCATCTATGAAGCGACTGCAGGGTTTATTTCTCTTCAAGGATGTGCAAGTGGCGCAAGCAGTTTAATTTATTTTGGGTAATGGCTTTGAAAAATTAAAGCCCAGATACAGGACCAATATGGATATTTATTTGTTGGTCATGGCTTGGGGTTTGGACTAGGAGAGTCGAATGATGTAGTGAGGAAAGTCATGAAAACTCTAGTTCACAAATATTTTTTAGAGGATATGGAAGGCATTCTAGAACGAGCAATACCAGGAGTATGGCTTGTTAAGGTTGAAGGCATGGATGGTGGAGGCCCGGAGCTCACAGATTTAAATCATCTCTTTATCAGGTGGCTAGAAGGATGCACCAAAGCCCTGTGGCGAGAAGGTGCGGAGTGCATATGGCAAGCACTCAAAATTTGCATCGAGCTAATGGAGGTTGAGGAGGTCATAGAGAATCTCAAAGAAATCACCAGAGTAGAGATGTGTGGAAATAGGGGTTTGCATCTGAGGAAGAAGATGAAGTCATTAATGGAGATAGTGTCATTGGAGATGGGTAATTCATCAAAGGCATCTGAGTAGTACAAGTTTTTAAAAAAAAATAGATTACTATACTAAATCTTGTTTGTGATTTTGTTTTCTGGGGGTTATGCCTGGATTTTCATTGTAATTGTAAAACACCTTAGGGCACAAACAATGGTTGGAAGGGTAGATTTCAGGCAGGTATGATTAGGGATAATTTGATATGTTGGAATTTGTGTTGGTTAATCAGATTTTTTGGTAGTTGATGGATGAAGATAAATCTAAAGTATATGTAACTTTTTCTTTATATTTAATAAAATAAACTATTATCACCGACCCAAAAAAAATGTAGTGGTGTCAAAGTGTCAGTGCAAATCAATCTAACCACGACCATTTGATGAATTGTCAATCTAACTTCACTAATCGAGGGCCGAGAGGTAATAATTTTCCAAACTCCACACGTACCAATCTTAATTACCCATCGATCCTCCAGTCATGTCCACTTGCTCCAATTTTCCCACGATCTTCACTTCATAAATGCACCGTCCTTGCCACCTTTCCTATCTTAATTCACCAAAGTCAAGGTTTTGGTGTTTTTTCTAACCTTAGTTGCAAGTCTTTCTTGGTCATCTTTGTAGTTGATGGGTCAGGGATTTCAAAAACTTTAGACTTTGGTTCTAAGGTTCCATGTTTCAGCGACCATGTAATATTATGGACCATGACCGTTCGATGAATTTTCGATGGATGACTGTACATAGTTACATTTCAGAAGTATATCTCTCAAGCACTAGATTTGTGAATTGAAACCTTCAGAATTACACTAGAATTGTTAGATGTGGACACATGGGGAGATCAAGGCTCATCATCATGGCAATGAACCCAATGGGTTGGATTTTGGCAATGAGCGATAGAAGAACTTAAGTGGCATAGATATGCACGTGTAGAAATTTTGTTTAAAAGAGGGACCACCTAGGGAGAATGTAAGACTAAGGTTTAAAAACTCAAGAATGGTTTACTCAAAGGATGTAAAGGAAAATCAATATAACCATGACCGTTCGATGAATTTTTGATGGACAGTTGTAGTTGCATTCTAGAAGTAAATCTCTGAAGTAGTAGACTTGCAAATTGAAACCTCCGAACAATTGGAGAGATCAAGGCTCATTTCTCTCTTTTCAATGCCTCGACGTATTACATTTCATTTAATTAAAATTCTCAATCTTTTGAACATCTGAAACAATTGATTGGACAGCTAATAGCTTTAATGAAACAAGATTTGTAATGATTTCATATCATTTGAGTGGCACTGGTAGTGGTGACTGGAGTCTAGCAATTTTTACAGCTTGTTAGATTGACGTACAATTTGCATGTAGCCAGAGGGAAATCAAATTAAACATTTTAATTGTACATGTAAGGCTTAAGATACACGAATTGACTAAGTAGGTTTTTTGGTTTGTGCAAATCAGGCTACTAGTGGCACTGGTGGCCCATAAATAGGGTTAGTGATAGTGGATAGTATCATAAGGGTTTTCATTTTTTTGGGTTAATAAGGATTCAGGAAGAAGATGTGGTATTATTGGGGATACTCTAAATTATCCTACCTCCATTTATGTAGTTACAAAGTAAAAGACCAATTTCCTTCAAGTTCAGAATAGGTGGAATTGGAAAGAAGTTGATTTGGTTCACCTGACTTCTCAAACAGGTTTTGAACCAGGATGAGGAGATCTAATGGACATAAGTGTTATCCCGATGCATGGAGGTTGTAGGTAGAATATGGGAGCAATTTTACTACCCCTCATCTTCTGCATGACTTTGGTTCTCAAAGGGGATAAGCAAATTTTGTATCTTCATAGCTCCCATTTCCCTAGCATGGTTAACCAGGCGAGTTCCTTGCATTTATTTTTAATGCTAGATTTGTACTAAATTCTCACTAGTAGAAGCTTTGGAATCATGCATTTATTTTTAGCATCACATTTGTATTACGTTGTCACCAACAGAACCTTGGAAACTAGAATCAATTTTTAATCCATTGTCATGAGCAACAACTTGGAATAAATTTTGTCTATGTAAAGTGACTTATGTTATTTATACAAAATAGGAGCTTGCCTGCTCTACAGCTACTCATCTTTAAAAATATATGTAATAATGTGACATTGTAATTCAGTAACCAGTTGTAATAAAATAAATGGTTGTGTTGTGTTAATCTTTGTTATAAATTTAGAGTAAAGAGTTATTTTCTGAGTTCAGTGTCTATGAATCTATTCAAATCAATTTATTTTTCCTTTGAGAAATTAAGTATTATCTATTAATGAAATAATTGCATGCAAATTTAAAAGTAAAACATAAAGCAATACACATGAAAAAAGAAAGTCGCCATCAAATTGACAAAAAAACATTATAAACACTAAAATTCTAAATCTTCAATTTTTTTTTCCTTTAAGAAATTAAGTATTATCTATTTATGAAATAATTGCATGCAGATTTAAAAGTAAAACATAAAGCAATACAAATGAAAAAAGAAAGTTGCCATCAAATTGACAAAAAAACATTATAAACACTAAAAGTTGTCATTTTTTTTAGGGTTTACCGAAATGTTATTTATTTCTAATTTGTCATTCTCCTCCAATTACCAATATCATTATTCATTTTATTAAGTCCTTTGCAACGTTAAGTTACTGGCCCCCTAGCCTTGATGTCAATCCTAGCGCATTAAAGTTTAAAACAACTTTAAAACACATGAAACCATGTTTATTATTTATATCATAATTCATAAATTACTCAACCATTCGATGAAAATTTGATGTATGGTTGTAGTTCAATTCCGGAATGAAATGCAGAGAGCGCTAGTCTTGCGAACATAAACCTCAAAAATTACCCTTTAACTGTTAGATTTACAATGATCAACGATTTAGAATTTGTTGCCAATGCAAGACTAAATGGCTAGTGAAACAAGATTTGTACTGATTTCATATCATTTGAACTTTGAGTGGCACTAGCGATTTTGAATAAATGTAAGGCTTAAGTTACACAAATCGATTAAAATTTAAGTTGGTTTTTTGGTTTGTGTGAATCACGATTATGAATCATGAGTATACCTAACCTCACACGTGACATGTGTGAGGTGTACACAAGGACCAAGCTAGTAGTGGCACTCTTGGCAACACTGTTGGCCCATAAATAAGGATAGTGAGCACAACTAAAAATTGAAATCATTCGTTGAAGGCTAAAGGCTTTACTATTAGTATTGAGTGCAATGTTTGAATTGTCATAAGGGTTTTCATTTTGTAGGGTTAATAAAGAATAGGATTCATGAACAAGATGATGTGGCATTATTGGATTTTGGGATACTCTAAATTCTTCTACCTGCAGCTATGTAGTTATGGAGTAAAATACCAATTTCCTTCAAGTTCAGAATGGGTTGAATTGGAAAGAAGTTGATTTGGTTCACCTGACTTATCAGATAGGTTTTGAGCCAAGATGAGGAGCTCTGATGGAGATAAGTGCTCTCCTAGTGCATGGAAGTTGCAAGTAGAAGATGGGAGTAGTTTTACAACCCCTCATCTTCTGCATGACTATGATTTTCAAAGGGGAGAAGTACACCTTTTATCTTCACAACTCCCATTTCCCCGGTTTGATTAGCCCGGCTTTCCCCATGCATTTATTTTCAGACACCATCACTGATCCCAGAAGTCTCGTGCATTTATTTTCAAAGCGCATGGTTGACCCGGCAAGTCCCATTTATTTTCATACACGCATGTATTACATTTACATTTTCACTAGTGGTCCAATAGAAGCTTAGCGCTTGTGCTTACATTTGTATGTGTACTATGTAATAATGTGACATTGTAATTCAATTGCAATAAAATAAATGGTTGTGCTAGTACTTCGACATTGTAATTCCTTTTATTAAGTCATTTGCAATGTTAAGTGTTATTGTGTTATTAATGGTTGTGCTATTAATGTGGCATTGTAATTCCTTTTATTAAGTCCTTTGCAACGTTAAGTGTTATTGTGCTTAGTGCTATTAATGTGACATTGTAATTGATTTTATAAAGGCCTTGATGTCATTCCAAGTGCATTAATGGTTAAAAATAAATTACTCATAAATTACTTATATAATAAATTACTTGTAAGCACTAACCTGCAATCCTACTCAAACAAAGACAAATATTAGCATTTAATCAATTTAAACAATGCAAGAATAATGCTCCCTATGAAATTCATTCAATCACAAGAATAATAGAAACAAAGCAAAACAAGCAAACACAATGAAACATTTATTCTAATGATCAAACCAACATCCCATAGGGGGATTGGTGCTCCTTTGATGTGGAAAGAATCCCTTTCCAAATCCATGAAACTCATGATGATGGAGACACATGTGATTCTTGACTGAAATTGCTATGGATTGTGGATGCAAAATGCCTAAACTTCTAGAGTTGTGTAGGATTAATCAATAGAGAGAGTCTCTATTTATAACCAAGAAGGATGAAAGATTGAAAAACATGGAGGATGTGGGAAAAAACATGAGCCAATGACAAGATTCCACTTGTCAAGATGTGAGAGGATGAGGGTTGTGCACATCTCGGTCAATGTGCCAAAGAGGGGGAGATTTGAAATTCAAAAGATGGCTTGTTGGAGGGAGAAAAAAATTCTTAAATGCCAAGTGGGGGACATGTAAGAGGGGAGTTAATGCTATGTTGGAAGAGACAAGACATGTGAGTGAAAATTCAAATTGGAGGAATATTCTCTAAAGATGCCTTGTCAAGGGAAAATGGAGATTTAATAAATAAATTAAAATAATTTATTTGTGCAAGTGGGAAAAGCTAGAGGATGTGACATGAGTTTAGATTAAATTAATCAAGATCAGATTAATTTAATGAGGGATTAGATTATTTGACTTTTTGACTTAGATTTATGGATTAAAATAAATCAAAAGGAGATGGAAAATGATTTAGACATAGTTAAATAAATGAAATATTTAGCTAAAGGGGATGATGTTAGTGTTAAAGATGAATTTAGGAGATTAATTAAATAAACTTGATTCATTTAATTAAAGAGATAACTTAGGAGATTAATCAAATAAACTTGATTTATTTAATTAAAGAGGGAAAATGATGATGAAGGGATGATTAAGGATGACATGGAATTAGTGAATTCGGATTAGATGGATGATGTCAATTTTGCATGTCCACATTACTCAACCATTTGATGAACATTTGATGTATGGTTCTAGACTCAAAATAAGGGAGAAAAGCAAGGTTACTGCTTAGTCACTAGTCCTCCGAGTTTTATAACCATGTCGCAGAGTTCTAAATTTTCATAACTACTTGATTCCCTGACTTGGTTTACTTTGTTGAGTAACTTAAGTTCATGCATACGTAACCTTTGAGTTACAGTCTGTGGGTTTAGTTGATGGGTCGGAAGTTTCAAAAACTTCAAAAGTTTAGACTTTGGTTCATTATGCATACGTAAACTTTGACATTATGGACTTATCTTTCCTTTCAAAGGCACCGTCATCTGACATCTCACTAAATGCTATGTATGGACTAAACTTGAGTTGTCTTTTCAGGAATTTCCAAAAGCTTTCAGGTTTAAAGGCTATCTTTTCAAGGAATGAAATTGAATGTCACATTCAAAGCATGTCCTATCAAAAATAATGACATAAGGGGGTCAAAGTTTTACTCAGACATTTAGCGTGCATTCTTGTTCTTTACCAAGGCCAGTACTTCTTAAGTGCAAACATTATTTTTACTCAGACATTTAGCCTACATTCTTGATCTTTTCCAAGGCCAATACTTCTCAAGTGCAAACATTCATTCTCCATGAATTTACGTTCATGTAGAATGAATGTTGGGTTAGTGTAAGGGATACAAAGCTCAAACCTTTTAAGTTAGATGAATTTTGGGTGCGCCTGGAGAGGGACAACAAGTCTGAGCTAGACATAAAACTCTTAGAAAGTGGGCTATCTCTCGTTGGAGGGTTTCCAGAAGCTATGTTGCATGTGGACCTAATGAGTGCATGTGCGAGAAGGTACATTATGTAGAAATGGGAAATTAAAGTCGTGGACGGGATTGTAATTGCAAAAAATTTTGGTGAAGTTGTTTGCCGCGTGTTGGGGATTCTAGAAAGGAAACCTATATAAGACATGTTTGTCACAGTGGCAGGTGAATTTTTAAAGTGAATAAGGGCTGGTGTAAGAACTCCATGGCCAAAACCTGGTTGAAGTCTAAAAGAAAGGTAAGTCACAACTATTGAGTAAACTCAAAAGAGTGCATTTTAAGGGAGAAATTACATATGATATTGCTTTATTGCACCGCATTGTTGGGAATGTCCAAGTTGAGTTATTTGAGGATTGGATGTGTCAGTTTATCTTGATAGTCTGTGATGAGAACATTTTCATTGACTGGGTTGAAGTTATTTGCTTCCATTTGAATGAGCAATTAATTAATTTCCATAAGACTGTTACTTTTTGTATGTCTTCTTGATTGACATACATTGTAGGTAGTTAGAGGTCCTTTTGGACTGGGTTAGAGCTGTAAGGAACCTCAACTTTTGATATTCTTGTGTATAAACGCTTTCCTCAGTTCACTAAACAATTTGGAATGGGTGATTTTTGTCATGATAATGATGCATTTTTAATGGTGGCTGTGAGGAAGCTAGATGGAAATCCAGAAATGTGCCTTTCCCCTGAATTGATTTCTCTTCTATCAAAATTTGGGAGTTTTTATATCTAGTTTGATAAGTTTTCCTATTTGCTCGAATAGGGAATTTTGATAAAGCACCATTTAAATTACCTCGGTATCCTGAATATTTACTGATATTTTTGGAAGTTTGTCGACAAATGTCCATGGTTAATATTAAGTATACGAACATGGGGAAATGGGGATATTTCTTCCCATTGGAGACCCCTTCTTTTATGTGCAAAACAAACCAGATGGCCAGGGGAGCTAAAGGAATTCTCAAGTAATATAACCTCCAAAATCTGTCTATGAGAGCTGATTTTGATAGTAAGGGTTTTGTGAAGCAGAATCTCTATGGAAGTAGCTTATATCAGCATCACCCATCTATTGAAGATTTTTGGGAAGATTGTGTCGATGAGAATGAAGTTTTGAGAAGATATTATATGAGGCTAATGCTAAAATAGATACAGGCTTTCGTTTTGTCATTTCACATTCCTGAAAATGTAGCTGTGGGTTCAACAATCATAGATCCTGCATATCAAAAGTTGCCTCATAAATCCCACCCTAGGTTTGATTGGAGCCAAAGTGAAATTTCATATATGAGGGTGTGTGTTGTCCCAATGCTTGTTGGATGGGAAATGGTGGCAAGTTGTTGGTCTTGTTCAGGAGCCTAAGTCATCACAAAATAATGAACAAGGGTCTATGCAAGCATCTAGTGCAAGTGTATCATCGGTGAAACCCTCTATGAAGTCCTCTAGTGCAAATTCTCAATCAGGAGGTGATGGTGATAGGCTAGAAGAAATAGTCAATTTGAAGATCGTCTGTGAACAAGATAGTGTGCTTTCTCCTACCCCTAAGAAGAAGACCAATCAAGAAAAACTTGTGGCTACAGAATCTGAAGCTATCTTTAAACAGATTGTTGAAGATAATATCTTTCCTCTGTTGTCTAAATTTCCCTCTTCTATGTCTATGGTTGATAATCCACCTATCACTCCTAACAATCCTAAAGAAACTATTAGTGGAAATGAAGATTCTGGTCTAGTAGTAGCCTACCCAAGATGGCTGAAAAAATTAGTGGAGAAGAAGAGAAATCATATTCCTACAATGACAACTGGTGTGGATACAGTTTCAAAGTTACTTCAAACCTCTTCAAAACCTAAAAAATCCAGGAGGATTTCAAGGATGGTGACTGATGCTACTTTTGGAAATCAAATGTTAGAAATTGTTGAGCCTATGAAGGATTTAAATGAAGATGAAATAACAGAGGTGGACTACAAAGTCGCACATGTTGATATGGGGCCTCCAACACTAGAAGGTGATGTGTAACATGCCGATTATTCAGTCAATGTCTTGATTAAAAAATTGAAAGAACAGAGGAAAGAAAATATAAAATTGCAATCTCAAGTCCTCGCATTGGGTAACTTTATTTCTTCCATAGCCAGTCCTACATTTGATGAAGCCTCAAGTTCTCAGGTAAAGGGCATTGATGTGCTCACCATAGAGAAAATTAAAAAGAATTTGAGCTATTCCAGAGTTGCTTGTGAGGGGATCGATAAAATATCTCAAGAGGCTATCTTCTTTCTGAATAAATTTGTGCTCTTTTACACTCGAGTTTTTAAGAAGAGGGAGGAGTTAGTAACAAAACTTCAGTAGCTCAGAAAAGATCAAACTAGTGTTTATGTGCTCTCTCAGGAAATGAAAGAGTTGAACTCTATGGATCCGAAGATATTAATTGTTGAGAAAATTGTGAATAATCCTAAGGAGCAAGACCCTTCCTAGTCTATTTCATTGGAATGAAATTGAATATGTATGATAATCTAGTGAAGGAGACGAATAATACACTTGATCAATATTATGAAATGTTGGTGGAAATTACAGAAGATTGTCGTATTCTAGGAGTGGAAATTACTAATGATTTTGATGAAAACATTCTAGATATAAGAGAGATCTCTTTGAAGTTTAGAGAGATCTCTCTGAAGTATAGAGAGATCTCTCTGAAGTTTAGAGAGATATTCAAGAAAGAAATAGTTGATCCTACTACAGTGACATGGGAATCCTTCTCGAAACTCAATGTAATGGAGGTCCACTTGAAGACTTATAGATCTAGAGAAGAGAAAAGATCTCAGATGTTGGTTGAGTCTGAAAATTCTTTGGACCAATGGAGAACCAGGTTACAAATTACTACAACTCTAGGAAGAAAAAATATCACTACAATTGTCACCAAGTACTGGGAATATAGGCAAAGAGTAAAGGCACAAGAGGCGTTACTGAAGGAGAAGGAGGCATAAATAATTGAAAGTGAAGGAGTCGATGTTGGGAGTGGGACCGTTGTTTAGTTTTTAGTTTTTATTTTATTTTCTTTAATTTAGCTCTCTTGATACTTCAAAGACTTTATTTTAATTTCTAAAATAGTTGTCTTCACGAAACTATTATCAAGACAAAAAAAACTCTATATTTTCCAATGGATTGTCTATTATTGGAATGATAGATTTTTGGATATTTTCATTGTTGTGGAATGTTTATCTGTGAATAAATATTTTATGGTGATGGATGTGTAAGGATTTCTTAGTATAATTTAGGTGATTTGGTAGTTTAAGCTTTTATTGTTTAAGTTGGGTTGATGCCTTTATAAGTTATTTATGTTGAACTGTTAGCTTTTGTTAGAGGGTGAAGCCACATAAGTGGTTTACACTTTTGTGGAGGAAGGAAATTTTGAAATTTCCACACTCTTCATAGAAAAGTGGTTCGGCCGAACCATATGGTTCGACCGAACCATTTAAATGGTTCGGCCGAACCCATGGCTCGGCCGAACCCTAAACCAAGCCAAATAAAAAAACATATTAAGGGGGTTCGGCCGAACCCCCTTAATATGACAAAACCAAAAAAAGTGTGAAAGTGCTTTCACTTTCACACTTTCACTGTGCTGTCCCTGCGCGCGGTGAACATAAACAGAACGGCGACCCAACAAAATTTCTCACCAACGAAAGCAAAGTTCGGGTCGTTTTCTTCAAACTTCATCATTCCAATTCGCATATCGACCACTATTGAGCACGAGGTATTTAAAATTCCTTTTTTTTTAAGTTCAAAATGCATGTATTTGTTTAATTTCGAAACCCTATATGTAAATTTTTTTAAACTTGTTGAATTCAAATTGCACTTGTTTGAACGTTTTTAAAGCATTTTTAATAGTATTTTGTTTCCCCGTTTTGCATAATCCAAAGGTTTGAGTAAGGAAAAACGAGTTTCCTCCGAAAATTAGTGCAAAAAAACATTATAATAGCTCTCAACATAGTCTAAAAAATGAAGATAAATACATTCCTAAAGACTAGAAATGTAGGGTTAAGCTCACAAAATAATTTTAAAACTACAAATTTAGGGTCAAACTTGTAGATGAAAATGCAAATTTCATACATGTAGGAGTGAACAGTGAAAGTCGTAGCTTGATTTGTTAAGGTATTATAATATTAAATCTTATAAAAAATCAAGAATCATATCATTGATAACATTGTCTTCATGTAGTGTGTACAAATTGAAATATAATTGACTAAAACTATAAGTTACTCTTATTGAACAATTTCCTCATGTAGTGTGTATAAATGGAACCATTGATTGAAAATATAAATCAAACCATCAAGAACAAAGACTTGATTGTGTCTTCATGCCCTCAATTAATATCATTTACAAAGTTTGGTCTTGGAAACCATAAAATTAACAATTACATTCTCTACCCTATTATTTGATGTATTATAATGCAATTTTCTATACTACCAAGCAAATTCAATGGTCACAAGTTTGTAGAGACACTCTAGAAAAAGGTCTATCATGTGTTTAAAATACTATTCATATTGTAACACTAGAGATTCTAAGTAATATGAGAATCCCTGCATAATTTTATATAATGTATTTTCATCATCACTAACTATAGTAGACTAGTTTCTATCACTATTCAATTCATCTTCTTTCATTAGTCCATCATGACTTGATTATTCATCCTCCTTTATATTTAGAGAATAAGAACAATATATAGAACCACTACAAAATCTTCACACATATCACTAAAAGTTGATGTTTGGTATAAATGTATCCACATGCAAACAAGAGCCACCTTTGGACATTACTATTATCAAAAGGACAAACCTTATTAGAGCGAGTGCAAAAAGATGTGGGGCCAAAAAGTGGCCACCCCACCTTTTGGCCCCATCATATTAAGTATCAAGCATTAATGTTGAGGTACACTATTCGAGGAAACTTGAATGATGAGTAAGTGAAGAGAGAGTGGGACTTTATTGTTCACAAAGTGGGAAGAAATAAAAGCAAAGGAAGTGGAAATGGGAAACATGTAGAGAATATGGCAAAAATGGTGGAAATCAAGGAAGGATTAAAAGGAAAAGAAAGAGGGAAAAGGGGAGGATAGAGGCAAAAGGAGGAAGAAGGTAGTGCAAATTATACATTTTTGAAGCTTGTGAAATTCGAGTATGTAAACCTAATAGTTTTTACTTGGTGGTAATGAGGTATGATTTTTTATGAAGGTTCTTTTTAGTATTTTTATATGTAATGTAAGAGAAAAAGCTATTCTTGTATGAAATTCTAGAAATCATGTTAAAAAGCATTAGCTTGTAATTTCTACTATGTGAATGGAAATCTATTGCTCTACCTAGGACATTTAGAAGCTTGTGTTGCATTCATGAAGCCAAACATAGTAGATATTTTTTTTACTTTATGTGTGTTATTGGAGATAGGGTTTTAGTATATAGAACCATACAATAAAATGGGGTAATTCCTTGTTTGAACTAAAAACCCTACTATTTTTTAGTGAAGGGATAGCTAGCTATAACATTTTGACTTTCACTTGTGAGACTAAACACCCATATGGGTTATTGTTGCTTTGTCTTATGGATTATGGTAGTAAATTCTTAAGATGTATGTAAATCTAGAAGACCAATGTTGAATATTTATTTGTTGATAGGCTAAATAGAGTTAGAATTAGTATGGGTTCATTACATGTATGCCATTCAACATTCATGCACATCATATATATGTGAGAGAGATAGTGATAAAGAGAGATAGAGATAAAGGGTAATATAGATAGATAGAATAATCACAAACCATTTGCTATGAATATGCACAAAATATTTATATATTGATCTTGATAAGGTCATGAAGACATACATAATACATCATGAAAATATCATATACAGTGACATGACGCCAACATTGTCTCTTAGACTACAAAATATCACCAATATATATTCATGAAAATAGTTATGAATGTGTCATAAAGATATAAAAGTGTTTATGTATGTGTAGCAAATGCTATTAATGAAACATTATGCCTCTCTTTGCTTGACTAGAAACTGAACTTTGATCCCTTGAATTAGTTATTATCTTGCATTGTGTTGATTGTGTGTGCCCCTAACAATTATGCAACTCAACCTACACACACAAACATATTATAAAATTAGAGATTATACCAAAATTTATAAATAAATAAAATATTGTTTTAAAATGATATTAAAATAATAAACACGCTTACAACAAACTAATACTCAACATCATCAACAAAGGGTTGTCCTCAAAAGAGGATGCTTACAAAACAAAACCAAAATGTGTGTGTATCCATATATACATATATATACATGTATGCATACACATATACATAAATATACATACACACACACATACATACATACATACATATGTGTGTGTATTTATGTATACGTATATATGTATACATATATATATACATATAGAAAATAAATGTATGTATATACATATATACATGCATATATACATATGTATGTATACATGAATGTGTCTACATATCTACATATACATATATACATATATACATATATACATATTTAGATATGTGCATGTGTATGTATACATATGTAGATATATTCACATATACATGAATATGTATGTATAGTACATGAGTAATTTTTTTAATGAAACCCATGTTTAGGAATGAAAATATCCAATCCATTATGCTTCTAAACTAAAGTTTGTAATGCTTATGGTTCTTTTGGCCTTATAGATTCTTGAATCATTTTATAATATAAAACCAAAATATAACCTACTTTGGCTCTAATAATTGTAAAACCTTTAGGAATTCTAAATTGTTGCATCTTGTCTTGATTTTCCCACCATTGTTATTCCTTTTGAAAATTTTACAAATTAGGCAAATAATCCTTGCACTTATATAGGGGATCCTTATGTATGTTCTTAAAATTATTTAAGGTTAAATGACTTAATCTAAAATAAAGGCATATACGGATCTCTTGCAATTGTAACCTCTTTGCTAAAATACTTTGGAACTAATAGGATTCAATTGTGTTTTATGACATAGGTCTATATTACCACAATGATGTATGTATAGGTGTACATTTTAACTTGGTTAGCTTTCCTAGCAAGTTCTTCATTACAACAATCACTCCACCTTGTCACTCAATCAAGCCCGCTAGAACATATATTGGAATTTAACCTCTTTCATACTAAAAGAAAAAGTAATCATTAATTATATTTAATTTACCATATAATTTGATCTAAGTAATGCATTTTATAAGATCTAATTGGTGTATTTATAAAAACTATTTTGTGTTTTGGGCATAGGTGGTCCTAGAAAATATGCATAAATAATAAGATAGACTATGGATTATCTTTTAAATATTGTTCACGGTTTTTCATGTCATATTTTTATAGGAGGTCCTCATAATTGGTATTCTTGTATGGTATTAGAGGCAAGCTAGGTGCATTTGACACCTATGTTGTGGCTCAAGGGAGTGTGTTGGAGAAATGATACACACCTAAGTCATAAAAAGACTCATCACAATGTGAGTCATTAGCTCAATAGTAGAGCATCCTAACACCAAATGGGAGGTCCTAAGTTTGAATACTAGTTAGACCATAGAAATTTCTATAAAAGTCGATCACTAGTACATAAGAAGAAGAATAAGTACCCTTATAATTTTTATTAATACCAACAAATTATCATTCCTCACATACATAGGCGAATCAATGATTTCAAGCTCGTCAACATGTATATGTACCTCAATCTCATGACCATCATATAAAACCATTTTATTAGATTTATTTAGTGTAAAATATTTAAATTTTCGTTAGGAGGAACAATTGAAGGATTGACCCCAATATTAACCCCCTCAACCTATTTTTTTTTTTTAATGAATCAAATCCTTAATCAATTATTCCTTAATCCCATAAAATGTTGGGTATAATTACAATTAACTCTACAATTTAATAACAAAATTATTTCTCATTATATCTTTTGGGAATAACTTTAGATTTATCTAATGGCCTAATAGGAGGAAGTGTAATCATGCAAGCACTAAGTAAATTTTGAAGCACATTTTACAAGGAAAAAGTTGGAGGCTTTAGAGTCATAATTATATTAGAAACATTTATAATGTATAGTTTGTACAATGGTCATTTCCATTATTTTTTACTATCCTTTTGGAAATAATTTTTCTTTAAATTTACAAGGGTAGGATGATGTAGATGAAGCATTAGAAGATCCATAATTAAGTGTGGTAGCCTCTAACAGCTTTAGTTCTTTACATTCATCTCACTTGCACATGCAAATGTTAAGAATGTATACTTTGTCGATCCTTGTTTATAGTCAAAATCCTAAAATAATAAACTTCAATCTAACATTCCCTAATATTTGCATTGGCCAATTTCAATATTAAAAAATAGGCCAAATGGAAGATAATACTATTAAAATTTCATGGGAAGAACTTAATAATAACTTATCATCATACACAAAATCCAAATATGTAGCACTAAAACCTTGAATGTGTCATGGGATCTCCTTTAACACACATTGTTATCTCAAATCTAGGATCAAAATCCAACAAAAATGGATATGTAAAATTTTTAATAGAAATTGAATTGTGTTTGATTTTTATATGTACATATCTTTTTTGTTTCCATTAGGTAAGGAATGAACATTACTTTTCGTCTCAACAAGCCTTTAAACATTAATGTCAAGGGTAGATAGAGGCACACTAGGATTAAGGACATGAATGAAAGTGGCAAGATGAGAAATGGAAGGTGGTGTATAAATTTGTCATGACATAATAAATGAGTGTGGGGCAAGACTTGCTTTGTGGAATATCAGGTGAGGGGGAACATGGGAAGTGTAAAAAAAAATATGAGAACAATAATGAACTCGAAAGAACTATGTGCATCATAATTAAGTAAAGCATGAGATAGGATCTGGAAAAGAGGAGGAATAAAATTTAGGAGAGATTTGAATTGGAAAGGAGAAATAAAATTTGTAGAATAGATAGGAGTAAAAACAATAAGGAGGAATACATGAAGAAGAAGCTTGGGATGGAGGGAAAATGGCACATCACTCAAAGGGATTGTTGAGCTTATCCTTTTACCTATTTAACCTTAAGTACTTTCTTTCCACATGGCTTATTAATCAACATAGTATATGAAGGAGATCAATGTGCTTATCCTTTTACCTATTTCATCTCTTTGTGTTCCGTGTTGTTTTTAATGTTTTTAATTAGAGTGCAGATGATGTTAATATATGTTACATCCCACCCTAATGACTCATTAACACTCTAAGTTTTGTTGCTTAATGAATGTTGAATGTTGCATACATTGTGTAATTATGCATAAATGATAGAAATCTTATATTTTGCTATGGAAATGCAATGGACTATGTATCATGTTGTTCCTAGATGTTCATACTGTGGTGAACTTGGAAAGGAAGTTTATATCTTGCAGTAATTGATGTGATTGAAATATATCTTAACGTTAATGAGATGATAATCTAATCCTTCTTCATTGGTTGGAGTTGGATGCAGGAAAACGTTCTGCAATGTTCGAGAGCAGGGAAGTATCATCTGAGTAGAGAGGCAATGTTGTATGTACCCTGGAATCGCCATCTGAGCTAAGGTAGGTCTTGGATCTAATTAACCCTAGAAGTGGGTAATTTGCACCCTGTCGTCGTAGGTTGTCAGGTGAACCCTGAGTGACTGTCATTGGTGTTTAGGTCTTGGAAAACGGTTCCTTATCTCCTTGGTCATTGACGTACTTAATTGGGTTCATGTCCGGTAATCTTACCGTTGAAGTAACTTTGCTTGGTAAAGATTATAAATAAATATATTTATATTTATATAAAATAATAATAATAAAATATTATTATTATTGTTGTTATTTATTATGCGAGGGAAACCAAATAATGATTATTTTGAATATAAGAGAAATTATTTTATAAATAATATGTTGTAATTATTAACAAGTTAAATCTTGATATTGGACGAATCTTATTTAAATTAACTTCTTTACATACATATTGTTATTGTATTTTCGGGGAATATGAATTAATTGGAAATTCGCATATCCTTGAGGTGAATGAAATTAAGAGACCTCAATGCTTTGTCGAGGGCTTTTAACTTTCTGTGTTCACCTGAAATGGCATAATAGAAACACGTGGTATTTAGGGTAAATCGCGTGATTTGTTAAACTTCCTGTGAATCTCCTTTTAGCGGCTGGAGTCGTGCGTTCTTGGGAGGTAGTGGCAGACATATACCTGAGAAATCTTTGCTTATCTAATTTGGTATACCCCTGAAAATGCGTCATGGAGTCGTGGTGGAGAAAAGACGTGTGGGTAGTTTCAGTAACTACCTGGGAACGGCCATTCGGTAGAAGGGATTGGATGGTAAAAGAGGGATTTTTGGAGGAGAACGGGGGGCAGAGGAAAAGATACGGGAAGAAGAGGAGACGGCAGAGGGAAAGGAGTGAAGAGGAAGGGTTTTCGGGAGAAGAATCTTATCTTCAGAAAACAAACGCAGTAGAAGGCACGGGAGTTCCATTTAAAAGAGAGACTTGTTGTGGACTGAATCACGGAAGGAGCTCACCGTGCATTTTCTGTGGGGCATATTGTGAACTAAGGCGTCTACTATCAGGCATGTAGAGCACCTTTTTCTATCTCTCTTTATAAGACATGTATTGATTGTCAAGCCATGAAACTAATGCGAGTATTAGTATAAGGATATTGACTGAATTATTGGCAGTAAGCTTTTGTTTTGCTTTTTCTGTCTGTGTCTTTCCTTGAAATAAATCTGTGTTTCTCATGAAAGAAATCTGTGTCTTTCTTTGAAAGAAATCTGTGTTTGTCATGAAAGAAATCTGTGTCTTTCCATGCAAGAAATCCGAGACTTTCTTTGAAAGAAATCTGTGTTTTGCCATGAAAGAAACCTGTGTCTTTCCATGCAAGGAATCTGTGTCTTTCCATGGAAGAAAATCTGGGAATAGTTAATATAAATCTTATCTCTTGCTTGGACTATATTGTCTGAAATAAGTATGGAATCTTTTCCTTTAAGTATCTTTTGAAAGTAAAGAGCTTAGTTAATCGAACAGAGACAAAATGCTAGGTTTCCTGCTGTTGTCAGGAAGAACAAGGAAAAGAACAGTTTCTATCTTGTGTGCATTCTGTCAGATGTGTTGTGATGAAAGGGTCTTAAGTCATAAGTACCTAAACACCTTGAAACTGTTGAAGATTTTGTTGAAGTTCAAGTATGATTACAGCAGTAATTTAGAACTTGTAAAGAATTTAAGTGAAGGGAAGTGTATCCCAGAGTCAGGACCTGTTGAACATCTATGACTAGAAAAGGGAAATAATATAGAAAACAAACTGTGAACTGAAGGGTGACAAATAAAATACGCTGTTAACAAACAGCAATACCCTAATAAATTATGACAGCTTCAAAATATGAAGCCAATGAGTAAGAAGGTATATCTTGTAAAAATTCATATGTCCTTAACTCTGAAGAGACAGTTGAACATTCGTGATGTCGATTCTTTCCGAAGCTCTTGGTTCCTTGAAATCCAAGGCTTGTTAATCTTCATTAAGAAAAGTTGTATCATTAAAGCTATACATGTACAGCAGGCAAGCTAAAGGGTACGCAATACTTGCAGAAAAACCCTAGTCTTGGAAGTCCTTGACACGTGGCAGGTAGCCAAGAAGTGTGAAGAAGGGTGGAAAACCCTAGGTAGGTCATTAATTCTATGCCCTAGGACAGATGTCCAGATTCGAGAAAGTTACGGAGAAGTTTTCTCCAGGAGCCCTAGTTCAAGTAGGCTTTTCCAAGTCGAGCAGGGTGGGTGAGTAGCACAGTAGTGCGAATACTATGGCCATAGTAGGGCAGATGCCACTGGCTGCCCTAACACTCACATGTAACTCAGATATCTAGCTAGCCAGAAATGTCGGCTTAGTAGGAAGGTATCCTTGGTAGTCATGCAGTGCCAGTTAGATAGGGTTAAGCCACCAGAGCTCAGATGGTTGTTAGAGGGTTAGTCCAACATCGCCTTTCGCAAGAAGGGCAGGGCCCCCTTCCAGTAGGAAGGTGTGCGTGGGGGACTGAATAAGTCTGTGGTTGGAGGTAAAGCACTCAGATGATGCTTCCCTCAATTCTTTAGTTGGCAAGCCGAGTCTTGGAAGACGCTGAACAGATAAGGACTTCTTATCCTTTCTCCCCGTGACTTGTTTCTGTACTTATTATGAAATGATATTAGATATCTCTTGCCACTGCTGTAATGTAACTTGATTACTTATCATGGAAGATGTTGTGCACGCAATGTTTATTTTTTTTTTAAAAAAAATGCCTCATTGGATGGCCATAAGGATTATTAGATTGGCTGTCTCATTGATTTTAGAGTTCCAACATATGGAGGTTTTGTCTATTCTCTTGGCATTGAAATGTGAGTGTGCTCTTGGTTGGAGAAGGATAATATGTGAGTCTGATTCCTAGATTATAATTGATATGCTAAATAAGCATCATTTGGATGATGTGAATTGGAAAATTTCCTTGGAGATCAAGCAAATTATTTATCCGATGGGGTTTGGATTTTGTCACCTTTTGCCATATCCTACCTAGAATGGAATGGGTATGCATGGCTTGGCTAATGTAAGCATCCGAATGATGGGGACTTGGAGTGTGGAAGAATGGGGGAAGCCTTCCGGAGGACCTTTCCTAGTTGCTGGAAGAGCTTGTTATGGAGGCTATAAGATGTTTCTTGGGAGTTTCTTGATGGCTCTACTTTGGGCATTTGGCCCCTAGTGGGTCTGTCGTACTCTTTTGCTTTGTACTGATTTTCTGGCTCAATAAAGTTTTTACCCCTCCTTTTATTTAAAAAAAAAACAAAGCATTTACTTTTTCAATGTCCAACACTGCTTATACATCATTGCATAGAACATATGCAATAATAAATATCTTCACCACAGCACTTCTTAACTACACCTCTATATCATCTCTTGTGGAATTTGCCAAAGAAACAAATAAATTCAAGAAACACATGCAGAATCTCTTCAACTACTAGCTGTTGTGCTCACATGCAGAATTTCTTCAACCATTAGTTGGCCTGCTCACGCCTCACATGGAATTATACTCTGGCCTCCCACTCAGCTACATGGGAGTTAAATGAGAGTGTCAATTTTATTCATAGTTGGCAAGACAGTTTTAGTTACAGGCATTATTCTCAATTTGCATAGAATGCAATTCTGAGGGTTAACACTGCCTTATTCAAATGCATGCCAGTGACCACAATTATCAACACACAATCTAATCAAAACAAACATCCATACCTCCTTAAAGGCCTCCTGACCCCAAAACTGTTCATCAGTCTCTACCTCATCATCCAACAGCTTTGACATCCTGATAAATGAGCACATTTTTGGTCAGTGAATATAACTCAATAAAGAGAAACCAATAAAATAGTTAATTATGCCATTTGAAGACTTCAGTTTATTCCGTATAATTTACATAACAACTTGAACCTCAATACATTATAAATAAACATAATTTACAAACATTTTATCTTCATCATACAAACTATCGTGCTACTTTCCCAAATGAACTGATTGAAAATAACTGGTATAAAAATTCAAGCAAACTGAAATCCAAAATGTTACCAAAACAATTGGGTCAATCATCCCATCTTTATATAAAATATTATATTTCCAGAGAGAAAGGGAGTCCTGGGTGCTTCCTCCTGACTCATAATACATAAAACATAGAGCAAATGACAGGAACTCATAAATGGTCTTTGACATTTTCTGAGCCTTTAAAATTCATTTGTAAGACATGCAATCAACTTATACATGGCATGAGGTCACCCAGTGATAGAAAGGCATCATTACATCCAAATTAAGGCCCAAAGTCCAAACAGAACATTATTATCCAAAAACAGCAGATCTGAATATCATTTCCAGGGGTTGAAAGTTAAGAAGCATTAATTATAATCTGATAATTTAACAGAGGAAAGATGTGATGTCTCTACACATAGCTTAACTTTGTTGCCTATACACATAACTTGTTATATATGAAAACATTATGCATGCATTGTAGTGTCTTCCTCACTCTCAAAGACAGTGACCCCCGGCAAAAAAGGCAATGCAACATGTTATAAAATGGATAACATAGTATATAAAGTAAATATGTTCATTTCAAGATTGTAATCAGTAACATTTCATCGGATTTTACTTCATCTGAATTCACCTAAATGTTGCATGAATTGTTTTGGCGAAACCAAAGCATGTTTGTCACTAATTATCTATCTTTTTTGCTAACAATATGCAATTCAGATCAACTGTGCACAGATATAGATACAGTATCTTATACAACAATTATATTGATTTTTAAAAGTTGTAATATATAAATGCAAAAATATACCAAATTCATCAGAAATTCAATCAGTATAAATTAAAAAAATATGATTAAAAATAGTGAAAATAGAAAATGTAGACAGGAGATAAAGGTTATATGAGAGAACTGTGTTTGGGATTTCTGTCTCTTAAGGTGTTCTTCTCAGGATGGCTTGATACAGTGGTTACAACCAGCATATCTGAGATGCATACAGGCTGTATCATACTCTAATTCACACCAGATATGTGGTTACAGAATATCCAAGTCTGAGGGCCTAATTGGCTGACTTCAAAAATATGCATATGGCCTGATAGCGATGCTATCCAATAACAGTTGGGCAGAATTAGGGGCAGAGATGTTGTATTCAGGGAAATTTGTGTAAAAATTGTGTCAACTTTGAGTGAAATGGCATAAACTGATAAAAGTATGTCAATAATAGTTGCATCCAACCTCTGATGGTGTTTCTTTTTAAACATTCCCTGAGGAGGTAACTATTTTACTTTCCACAAATAACCAAAACGGATCAATGGGTCTCACAATGTACAATCAGTTGTAATGATAGCACTAGGGTAAAAAAGACCGTAGGTTACAAACTTAGAGAATAATGTTTTAAGTGCTGGGGAATAAATCTATCTTACAGTCCTAAATTCCGTGCCAGCTTCACATTGTTGCAATTTGCGGACCTTCTCATAATGCTTTCTGGGTACACTCCTTAAATGGATCTTTTGAGAGGACTAATAGCAGGACAAATATAGTCACTGATCATCTCACCTGTGTGTGGTCTGTAACTAACTTTGTTCCATATAAGTCAGAATATACATTTTTTTTAAACATGAACACTGAAATTTTTCTATAAACTGGATAAAGAGAGTAGAAAATGCTTCTCGAATGACTGGAATTGAATCTATTGACCTATACTTGTACATTTTAATATTACTGAATTAATATATGTAATGTGTTTTCTTTTTGTTGCATACACATCTGTCTTTTTGAAAGCTCTCAGTTGATACATCTTGAAACCCCAAAATAGTGAGGATTCACTATGCATGGACCATCTGCATCCATACTTTGGTTATTGTAGTTCATTAAGTGCAGCCTGCTTGATGAGCTCCACAAGACAGTTCCAATGGTTATAAAACAAAAAAACTGAAAATCAAAAAATCATAAACTATTAAGTAAGGTTGTTAAGAGCTAATAAGTCATACTCAAATAGTGTTTTAGGAAGGTAATGCTGATATCTTGCAACCACAAACTATTAACAAACTTGAGCCGAAGCACAGTAACCATGAATTCAAGTAGCTGATAAGAGACAGGCATCCTCCTAAACCAGGTATGTGTAGCATTGCATCAGGACCTATCATTAGGTGTGAAAACTTAAGGATATCAAATTTAAAAACATGAAAGTTACGGGAACAGTCCCATGAAGAGACCTGCTGCTTCAATTTCACCCTGCTGGTGGCCCATGGAAGCTTCCTAACAGGGGATGCAAAAATAAATCAGAATATCGACCAATAAACTTGGAGCGGCAGTTTATTTGGCGGGACTTTGAGTAGGCTCTGCAGAAAGAGGACTGGTTTATGGTAACTGCTTGAGAAATTTATTTCCAAGCCTCTAGTAATGTAGTTTTGAGATTTGTTTGTTGCTATTACTTTTAAACTTTTGTACTGCCAGTTTTTTGTATTCTGATTTTTTTGTAGGGAAGCATAAAAATTGAAGTGCAAAATATTCCTAATCACTCTAAGAAAAAAGCTCCCTTTCCATGTAAACACTAAGTAGCTTGCAATTAATATAACCCATCAACAACTATTGCAAACTAAAAAGTATACGTTCAGTGCATATAAAAGGGAGTCGATTTACATTTCACTGTACGTAGTGCTGTCAAGAAACATATAATTTTGTCCACTCTGATGTTTTCTAAAAAGCATACAATCAAATTCAAACACTGCAAATTCACCCCCAACTCAGGTCCCGGCGCCATCACTTACACTGATAATGGGCTTTTACGCCGCGGCAAAAACATATATCCAGTGAACTCTTTGTGAGCTAAACAACTACACCAACAAGCAGTTACTTTACTGGCAGGCCATAACCCCTCAGTCCTTGGTTATAAGATTAGTTTAATCGATTATACATAAACCAGATATTAAAGTTAAAAGGCTTTAATCAAAAAATCAAGTGTTCCTCTGGTTGTAAGAATATTAACCGTTTTCCTCGAGTTCTACGCATTGTGCGATCGAGAATTTGCACGGGTGCCTCCTCTGTGGTCGCCATTATGCCGCTTTGTTTTCCTCCCTTTTCTACACCACTTCAGCAATTTCTCTTGTGGGCAATGCAAAACCCTACACTCAAAGCATTGCAGCAGATTTCATCTCCTATATACATCTAATACGCACAAATATTTTCACAGAATAAGATAAATATAGTCTTTCTGTAATTCAGAAACAAAAAGAACCATACCTCGTTAGTTTAAATCAGCAAGTTCCTCAATTTAAATCTTTGCACATTTTAAGAGCTCCGTAAGTGCTTAAAACCCTTGTTTGGGATGATCATTTAGACCAAAACCTTGAAGATATCATATAAGAAAATAATTCGCAGACGCTTGCATGTATGATCGAATTGCAGAGGACGAATATAAAAATGACGATCGATCTGAAATATTTGGAGCGAAAATTTGGTTTTTCTTATTTTTCCGGTCAACCGCCCGTCAGAAAGCAAAAATTAATAAAGCGCCTTACCTATATAATGTACAGACACTAAAGAATTATGTCAGTACACATCAATAGAACTCTAAAAAAATTGAAAGGGAGATAAAGAAAATCTCTACAAAAATTTGTTTTTAAAGGTAATTTTAAAAAATAAAAATAAAAAAATCTTAAAATGTTTAAGATAATGGTGATTTTTTTATTAAAAATATAAAAATACGATATATTACAATAAATAGTGTATTCTATATTAAAAATATAAAAATATGATATGCAATTATATGTAATGGTGAAATTTGTATATTCATGTTATTTATAAGTTATTTTTATGAAATGTCTTCATACATGTTTATATCAACAAATGACATAATCTTGTGCAAAGTTGGGTTCATTCCCTTAGTCTATATCCATTTATATACACATATTCTTATCTGCTTAGCTACCACCTTATCCTTATAAACATATACATGTTCAATATATATATACCCAAAGTTGATCTTTTCTTTTCTAAAATTCAAATTCAAATTCAAATTTTGTCCAACTCTAATCCCTTTTATTTTCTCATCATAAGTGATTAACAATGCAATCTCATGGAAGGGGCTTGGGCTCTTATTTTTATTCTATAGGCACTCCTTTGAAATTGAAAAATGAAGTTACATGATTAAAAGTGCTTCTTTCCTTGTTACATTAAGAGGCGTTTACAATGACATACATTAAGAAGAGTCATCGTGTACATAAAATACATCCTTATATCTCGCTATGGTTAATAAATCATCGTTGTTCTTCTAAAAAAACATTCATATAATGATGTGCAAGATGGTTTCAATAAAAATAAATTAAAAAAAAAGAAAGGAAAATAACATGAATAAAAAAATAAGAACATGGAAGACCCATTTGATTTTCATGGAACTTGAATAACCATCTCCAAACCTACATTTATATTCCTATAAAAATAAAGCCATAATTATTGTACTACACATGATCGTGGCAGCCACAACATTATTGCACTACAAACGCAACCACTTCATACAATTTAGATAGGTATTTAATTGTGGGTCTAATTATATTACTTTTCTAATTGTTTTTCCAAGAGCTATCACAAGCGGTCATGAGAGTGTTGTAGGAATGGTGGGCATCAAGAAAGCGATGCAAAGTTTAAACCTAGGATTGGAAGGGTGATATATGAAATGAGGGGTTTATGGTGGCGCTTGGTAGGGAGGAGCCCAACTCTTTTATTTTGATTTTCATTTTGTATCTTTTTCAACCTCACAAGAAATCAAATAAATCAAATACCTATATATATGTGCTTGGTGAAGATTTTATTTCCCTTGAATCTAATTGCAGGAAAAAAAGTATTATGGTCTACCTTAGACCAAGCAACGGCTAATCAATATATTTGTTGACCTGATATACTAGTTGTCCTTTTTTTCTTCTATGAAATCTTTTCTTGATGCATATCAACTTTTTGTTCTAAGTTTTCAGCTTTAAAATTCATAATTTTTCATAAGGAAAATCACAAGCTATATTCTAGAGTCAAACTATGATATTCTTTGTTCACATATATCGATAAGTTTAGAATATATGCCCAGGAAAGTACATTTAATTTCATGTCATTCATATCAAATTTTATCATTGTTACTGTGTTCTATCCTATGGATTCAAATTCAAAAAGGAAAATTTTCTAGCTTTTTCATGCATTATAAATAGCTTTTCAAATGCCCATACCTTATAATGATGGTATTAGAAAATTAAGGCATTTGATGCAAGTAGTTCTAGGTATGATTTGGGTATTTTTCAAATATCAAAAGCTAAGATCACTCTTAGTGGGTCAATTTTCTTATTTATGGTTCACTTTTAATTCTTCTTAACTTGGAAGCAATAAAACCAATAAAATACTATTTCTAGGTGGAGATTGATAAATTGTACCAAGAAGAGACACAATCAAAGAGTATCTCAAAAATAAATTATATAGGAAATAAAACTGAGGAAAAGATAAAGGAGATTATAAATTATACAACAAAATAGAAGAACATTTATTAAAATACTAGTGGTTGAAACCATGCAAAAGATCATTGAACTTGAGCATGCAACCAACAAATAAGCCACACAAGTTGCAAGCTATAGTATCACAAAAGTACAATGGATTGGAGGCTTTTAGTCTACAAATAAACTACCATATTGATTCTCCCATCCAATTATGATCAATTTGATCCTATGTGTGCCACTTTTTAAAACATAAGTGACCTCTTGAATGTCCCTTATAGCTAACTTCCTAAT